>CM052650.1:1247164-1291265 GCA_028533165.1 Leontopithecus rosalia
CCAGGCTTCTGTGGAACCAGAGAGGAAGTGGGGAAGAAAGAACCTCTGTGGAGGGAGGTGCCTGCCCTTGGACCCTTGGCTTGGTCTGAGCTGGCTGGAAGCCAGGGCAAAGAAAGAAAGAAGGTACCCCATGCTCAGCAGAGAGTGTGCAGTGGCGTTCTATGGGCAGAGGGAGGGCTCAGCCTCTACCCTTGGCATCTAGGGTGGGGGTGCACCTGCAGCCCGTCCCTCTCTGCAGCCCCTACCCTCCAAGAACCAGATTAGAGGCTGGGCAGGAGTCTGGGGACCTGGGCTTCAGTCCCGAGGTGCCCATAGCAATGGCCTTCAGTCCCTGCACGGCCAGGAGGGTGAGCCTCGAGAGCTAATGAGCCCTGCGTGGCTGGGGCCAGCCTCAAGTCCATAGGCACAGCCTTGTGCATCCCTGGCAGCTTCTCAGAGGTGGCAATGTGGAAGGTGGGAGTGTGTCCTGGTGCAGCAAGCGGGGATTCCTTGGGAGGGAGGATGAGCTTGACTCAAGGGAGGGCACTTGATGGGCAGTTCTGAGGCGCTCGGCCAGGCAGGGGCTCTGCTTGATTTGCTGTGCACCCAGGGCAGGGGCTGTCCTCGTGGCACTGAGCTGCTTCACCTGGCTTCTGACCCTCTCATCTCCCCAGAGATACAAGGATCACAGGGAGGGGCCCTTTTCTGGGCTAGCCAGAGCTGGCCACGGTACTTGGGGCACATGGCCTTTGTGGGCTAGCCTGGAACTGGGCTATCCTGGACACCAGACTGGCAACAGGTTGTCAGGAGCCAGGGTGGGGTATGTGGGGCTGGGGAGAGGCCTGAGCAGAGCCTATCAGCTGAAGCCTCTGACTCGACCTGTGCCCCCTGGGACAATCACACTTGAGGCCACACGCACACGTGAGGCCACACGCACACGTGACCACGTGCTCATGTAGGCATGGTCCAGGCCCCAAGCTATACTGCCATCTGAAGCCCCTGCCTTGGCTGTGGACGCCCATTTGGCTGGGCGCGGCAAGGCGGCGGCCTTGGCACAGGGAGCCTGCCCAGCCTTGCTCTGACCCAGTTTTCCATGCCCAGGCAGGCGGGCGGCACTGGAGTGGGGGCTCCAGAGCTTCTCTTTGGTAACCCTGGTGCCCTGGGCCCAAAGCAGCTCTGTGGAGGCACCTGGCTGGCTCCAAGTGCCCTGGGTATGTCCTCTGAGAGGGTGGGTGCCCCTCCCTGGATGTGACCGCCCAGCCACAGCGGATTCACACCCTGGAGACAGTGCCATGCTCCTGCCTTCTACAGGTGGTCCAGAGAGGAAGTGGGGAAGGAAGAACCTCTGTGGAGGGAGGTGCCCACTCTTGGACCCTTGGCTTGGTCTGAGCTGCCTGGAAGCCAGGACAAAGAAGTTGCCCCATGCTCGGATGAACAGACCTGTCATCTAGAGACCCATCCTTGTGGCCCTCCACTACAGACCTGCAGGCTGTTTCCCTGCCCACTCCTGGGGGCCAGTCTTGGGGGCCAGATCCTTCAGGGGTAGATTTGGAGCTGAGCCTCAGAGCCACAGGGCCGGGGCAGGCCTCAGAAGGCATCCCAGAGGAGGGAGGGTGGAAGGTCCCCACGGGCAGGGAGGCGCAGGGAGCAGAGGCTGCTGGGAGCAGGGAGGGAGCTGGGCGGGCGGAAGGGCGGCCGTGGGAAGCCAGCCCTGGCCTGGCCAGCCCGATAAGCCGCCCCTTTGATCCGCACTGAGGCAACACAGACCCCCTTCCTGAGATAACCCTGGCCCCAGGACTGAGGCTCTGGCCAGCCCGCCCTCCCGAGTGTGCCCGGCCCTGCCCTCCAGCCCTGGGCGGACTCTGGCCCTGACAGTGACTGGTCCTCTCTCAGCTGCAAGCTGGGTGGGTGCGGTCTGAGCCCAGGCCTGGCGGGCACTCCATGTGCCCCCACCCCAGGACCTGCCGGTCCTCACTGTGCCCTCAAAGCTCCCCCAGCCCTGGCCTCTGTGTCCAGCTCTCTGTTCCCTCTGGTTAGGAGGGGCACCTCCCCCAGCCCGCAGTTCCCTCCCCCTTCACCCTGCCCCTGGGAGGCCCCTGCGGCCACCAATCCCCGGCTGGGGCTCACCAGGTTCGAGGCCCTTTGGGCAGCCCTGTCTGACCAGGGCTCTAATGTGGCCCAGGTGAGTCATAGGTATGGGCACCAGTTACATTTGGGTTGGGTGTGCCCCGTCCAGGCACCTTCTCCCTGGTGCCCACCTCTGCCTGGTGCCTGTCAGCACCCCATGCCCTCAGTCCCTCCCTGCCCAGGTCAGTGGACAATGAAGCTGTCAGCAGCCCAGAGCCGGGGAGGCAGGCAGGCGTGGCAGGGCTGGAGGCCTTGGGAGGTGGAGATGTCTTTATTAGGGCTGCAGACCTCGCTTCCACTGTCCCGGCCAGCCCCGCAGCCTCCGGGAGCTGCAGGCAGAGGTGGCCCTGGCTCGGGGCAGAAAGGGGCAGGCTGTCCATCAGGGCCCCGACAGCCTTCAGGCTGGATCCTTGGAAGGGCAGGCCCATGGGTGGAGGAACCCAGAGCGTGGGGCTGGCCACGGGTGGTCAGGGAGGGTTAGAGCGTAGCTGGGGGCTGTGCAGGGATGAGGTGTCGAGGGCGCTGCCATCCCAGCCCTGCTGGCCTCCTGAGGCACCCGTGGCATCTCCCTGCTCAGGGGAAGCACTAGGGACACTGCTCAGCCCCTCAGCCATGCTTCGAGGTGTGCTGTGCAACACCATGCTTCTGCTTCCCAGCTGTACAATGGGCAGCCCTGTGGCTTCAGCAGATCTCCCTCCCCTGTGCCCTTGGCTGAGCTGCAGTGGCAGGAGGGCTTCCGTGGGAGCAGGTGGCATGAAGCACAAGGGCTAGGGGACCTGCAGAAGCCCCTTGTCCCCGGGAGGCTGGGGCCACAGCAGGAGGCTTCTTGCAGGAGCCTAGGTTTCGGCCCTCACCGGACTGCCCTGTCAGATCCGGGCAGACAGGGACCCACACAAACCCCAGCAAGGGGCCCCCTCCTGGATAAGAGGTGGTCTCTGCCCTGTTTCTGACAGAAAGGCCAACAGTGGGGCTAGGGAGGTCTCCAGCAACGAGCTGCCCCACTTCCTGGGGGCTGGAGCAGGCTGGGGCCGGTGGCTGGGGTCTGGGATCAGCAGGGCCCGGCAAGGACTTCTCTCCCAGATTCTCCCAGAGCTGGAGTCCCTAGGGCCACTTCCCTCCCCTGGAAAGCCCAGGCACCCGGGCCACTTCCTCTGGGGCCCTTCGGGGCACTTGCAGAGGCTGCCCCTGCTGTCCCCACCGCCCTCTGAGCAGGCACAGATAAAGCCCCGCATAGCCTGGGAGACTGAGGCCCCAGTACGTGCCGCTTATCCAAGACCTCGGAACTGGGCGAGGTACTCGGGCCACCAGGACTTCCCTCAGACATCAGGCTTTGCATTTTCTTTTTTTTTTGAGACGGAGTTTCGCTCTTGTTACCCAGGCTGGAGTGCAATGGTGCGATTTCGGCTCACCGCAACCTCCGCCTCCTGGGTTCAGGCAATTCTCCTGCCTCAGCCTCCTGAGTAGCTGGGATTACAGGCGTGCGCCACCATGCCCAGCTAATTTTTGTATTTTTAGCAGAGGTGGGGTTTTCACCTTGTTGACCAAGATGGTCTTGATCTCTTGACCTCGTGATCCTCCCGCCTCGGCCTCCCACAGTGCTGGGATGACAGGCTGAGTCCCTGCGCCCGGTCGGGCTTTGCATTTTCAACCTGAGCCTCCACTTCCCGCTTCCAGGCCAAGAGCCTCTGGCCACAGCCTCCGCCACCATCTGCCAGGTTCCAGGGCCTAGTGTCAGGGCCCTGCACCACTGCTGAGCGAGCCGGGTGGGGACCTGGCTGGAGGCCGCACCTGGAGGCCCCCGAGGCCACCCTGGGAGCCACAGCCAAACAGCTGCATCCTCTAATCAGCCCCACGCAGCCCTGCGGGGCCAGCATTCTGCAGCAGCTGGGGGTGGAGCACAGCTGCCCTCTCCCTCAGGCCACTGGGCACCTGGCCTGGGGCAGGGGTCTGGCCCATTCCTGGGTCTCCCTGAATACTGTGGCGAACACCCCACCATTCCCAAGCTCAGCGGAAACCTCCCTGGAGCGGGGCTGTTGCATCAGGTTGCTGAGTGCCTCCTGCTGCCTGCGGCTCTGTGCCTCAGTTTTCCCTCCTGTCAAGTGGAGGTTGTGGCTGGTGTGAAGGTCCTGTCAGGAGCCACTGGCACTTGGCACCTCGCCACCCAGTCGTTCCCAGCCACACAGGGTGTGGGTTGCCCCAAGCTAAGCCATCTGTGGGGGTGGGGTCATCCCCATGCCCCAGCTGGGCTGGATGGGGTCTCCAGCCTCTCATGAGCAGCTGCCTGCTGGGCCCAGCTGTCCACCCTGGACTCTCGGGCCCTGGCCGGAAGCATGACTGAGGTTGTCCATGGTTCGGGGAGGGGTGGGCAGAGGGTGGCTGGGTGAGGCCCTGAGAAGGGGCTCTGGCCAAGGATGGTCCAGGTGACACCCAGAGTGGCAGGCAGGGCTGAGAGGAAGGGGCATCCTGAGGCGGGCGGAGGCCGTGGGAGGAAGGAGGGTGTGACGTGGGGTTGGCCCGGCGGCCCCGAGGCCTGGATTCCCAATTCAGCCGGAGCCTGTGGAGTCGGGTCCTGTTTATTCTTGGCAGGAAGGCTGGTGCTGGGGGGGCAGAAGTGGGGAGTGAGGCCTTTACAAAAAATAATAATAATAAAAACGCTCATTTAGAAGGCTCCCAAGGCGTGCTGAACTCCAAAAGGGCCTTGGAAAAAAATGCTGAGAGGGTTTAAGTGTAAATGGACCCAAAACACCATGATTAAATTTCCCTTAAATTTACCAGAGTTTGGGGTCAAAGAAAAAATAAAACTTAGGGAAAATACACTTGAGGTTTCAGGCAAATGCCAAGTGCTTAGGAAAATAGATTCGGAGCTGCTCAGCGGCTACCGGACTGGCCCCCACCATCCTGGGAGCTCCCCAGCCTTAACCCCTCCCTGGCCAGCTCTCTGCTGCCTGCCCCACCCGCCCCCCTGGGGGACTTCACCACCATCTCCTGCTGCTTCTGCACTGTTTGGGGAGCCCTCCTGTGCAGACTACAGGCAGGGAACTGGGGCCCCACACCCCCAGGGTGGGCAGGAGCCTGCGGGAGCCTGAGCGTCCACCCCCCAATTCCACACCTCTCTCCTGTGTCTGCAGACAGCTCTGGTTTCCTTTCTTTGCTCATCTGGGAGCAGCCACATTTTCCAAACCAAAGTCAGAACTTGAGGTCTAGTGGTCTGAGTGAACCAAATGGCAAAAAGGCCAGAGTGTTTGAACTGGGACCATCCCAGCATATCCAAGACGGCAGGCTCCCAGCAGCTCATGATTCATGGTGTTACCCTTTTTCCTCAGCCTGCCAGGAAGCTCAGAGCTAAAATTAAGGATCTTGCACAGTAGCTAGTGTTGGCTGAGGGATTTTGGAATATTTTTTCTTCTTCATGTTCTTTAAAATTCCATTTCTGTTATAATGAGGATCTCAACTTTTTTTTTTTTTAACCCTCTTCAAATTCTCTGAGAATAAATTTGAAAGGCAAAGTCAGGCAGAATGCCACACCTGTACTTGGGAGGCTGAGGTGGGAAGGGTGCTTGAGCCCAGGAGTTCAAGACTAGCCTAAAAGCTAAGTGTAAACACAAGCCGAGATAGCAAGACCCTGTCTCAAAAACAAAATAGAAGCCCGCAACTACCCCTAAACTAAAGCAGCTGTGGCCCCACTCCCAGCCCAGCCCAGCTCAGCAGGGTTACCCAAGGGCCCCACTTCCTCCATCCTATGGTGGCCTGTTCTGACCCCTGGCACCCAGCCAGTGTTCAAGGGCAGTGGTGGTTCTGGAAAAGGTGGTAGGAGATGGGGAGCTCCCAGGGGATCCCATGGGATCCCAGAAGAGACTTGATATCTCCTCAGGAACTCCGTGTCCCGTCCTTCCACTTAGCCTCAAGGCAGAGCCGAGGGAAGCTCCTGCCAGCAGCCCCAGCCCTAGGCCAGGCTCTGATCGCAGAGAGGAGCTGGGCAGGAGGCTGTCTCTGGGGCTTCCCTGCCCTGGGTTCCAGGTCTCCATGCCTCGGCCTCCCTGCCTGCCTCCCTGTCGGGGAACAGCGGCAGCTGCCTGCCCTGAGCACTGTGCCGAGCAGGTGGTGCGGAGTCTGGGCCTGAAGCATCGCCTCTGCCGAAGGCCCCTTTGCCATTTTCCTGGCATTTTCAGGGCAGGCACAGGAGAGGCAGGTGTGAGCTGGGCCATGGCAGCCTGCCCAGGCCCCGCACCCAGGATGGGCCTCCCTCCCAGGCACCCTCTGCCGCTCACCCACACAGGCCCCAGCAAGCCAGGCCGCCCAGCTCTGAGTCACTGCCAGGGCTGGGCTGGGCTGGGCTGTCAGCACCACACAGGGGCGCTTGCCTCGGCCCCTGCTTCCCACATTCACCTTTGGGAGGACCCCTGGGTGTGGGCCTCAGGAGCTGGGCGGGGGTGCAGGGGGAGTGGGAGGTAAGTGTAAACTTGAGTCCAGCAGACGGGACGATCCTGTATGCCTAGCACCTGCTTGGAGGTGAATGCAGACCCTCAGCAGGCTCTCCCAGTCCTTGCCTGCCCCCCTGGCCCCAAGGGCCCCAGAAGGACCCACCTAATCAGGTGCCAGGAGGATGAAGCTGGATAATATTGCAAAGTGTCTGTCTGTGGAAATGAATGCTTGGACAAGGGCACTGTGATAAAACTGTGGCTAGGGACACTTACGTGCAGGCAGTCACCGAAACTCAGGAGCAGAGCAGCAAGCTTGGCCTCACCCGAGTGTCAGAGGAATGCCACCTGCACCTGTGGGCTTGGAAACGATCCATCTGAACAACACAATTATTCTGACAATAATAAACCGGGCTTTCTGGCGAGGCCTCCCCTGGCCCTGGCGGCCCTGGGGCAGAGTGGGCAGCAACTCCTTGCTGGTGGCCACGGGTGGCTCTAGGACCCTTTGGAAGCAATTTGGCAAAATGAGCAGAGCCCCAGAAATGTTCCTTCCCTTTGACCTAACTGCCCCCAGACAGCGCCACTGGAGAAACCACTCAGAATGCGAGGGCGCCAGAGGAGGCATCGACCACACAGGGCGTAGCGGGCAGAACGGTGACCCCTAAAGCACATGGTCACATCCTTCCCCTGCAACCTGTGAATGCGACCGTGTCTGGAGAAAGGGTCTCTGCAGGTGTAATTAAAGTAAGGATCCTGAGACGGGGTGATCACCCGGGTCATCCAAGTGGGCCCTATACCCGAAGACACGTATCCTTATAAGAGATGGAAGAGAAGATGGCAGAGTGGGAAACAGAGGCTGGAGCTATGCGGCCAAGAGCCCAGGGACACCAGGAGCCCCCAGGAGCTGGAAACGGCAGGAAAGAGCCTCCGGAGAGCCTTGGGAGGGAGTGCAGCCCTGCCCACACCTTGATTCCAGACATCTGGTCTTCCAGACTGAAAGAAAGTAAATTTAAGTCAACCAGTGTGCAGTGATTTGGAGACGGGGCTGGGCCGGGCCAGGGCTGCAGGGCCAAAGGGAGGGAGCACGACTTGAAAGTGCCCGGTCCCCAGTCCTTCCTCCTGCCAGTGCTGCCCACGGGCCAAACCCACCCAGAAGCTGGAGAGCAAGGGCCTCTGAGAGGTGTGGTCTGCAGAGTCAGACTTTCAGAGACAAATGCGAGGACTGGGGTCGGGACACATGGGAACAGCCCCTACTGGGCATTTCAGCCAAGGAGAGGATCATGGCAAGGAAGAAAGAAGAAAACTCTGTGCCCACAGATGCCCAGATGCTCCCCTCCCGGAAATCAGCAGCTGTGGGTGCAGAGAGAGTCAGTCCTTCTTGGAGGTACCAGGAAAAGAGCCTAGAGCTCCACTGAGGCTTTCTGTCCACAGGTGGACCCCTGTTCAGCAGCTGGCCCCTGAGGAGGACCTGCCCCATCCACCAGCTCCTTCCCACAATCCCATCCAGCCCCCCAGGGGAAGGGGCAAGATGGTCTGGGCCCACACTCATCCTGGTACTTTCAGAACCTGATAACTTAGCTGGTTAAGAGAGCTAAGGCCAGGTGAGGTGGCTCACACCTGCAATCCCAGAACTTGGAAAGGCCAAGGTGGGCAGATTACTTGAGGTCAGGAGTTCAAGACCAGCCTGGCCAACATGGCAAAACCCCATCTCTACTAACCATACAAAAATTGGCTAAGCGTGGTGGGGCGCACCTGTAATCCCAGCTACTTGGAAGGCTAAGGCAGGAGAACTGCTTCAACCAGGGAGATGGAGGTTGCGTGAGCCAAGACTGCCCCACTGCACTCCAGTCTGGGTGCCAGAGCAAGACTCGGTCTCCAAAAGAGAGAAAAAGCTAGCAGGGCAAACGTGCTGCTGTGTCTGGGTGATGGTGTCCTGGGGGAGGCCTGGCTGACAGCGGCCTGGCGCTGGGCACCTGAGGGGCCAGACAGTGCACTGGAGTTTGGGGAGCCTGGGCCCCAAGACGATCTGGGGACACGGCCTTGGCCAGAGCGGGAATCAAGGGTAGATGAGGACAGGTGTTGTGCCACAAATGGGCACAGAGGGGTGGGTATGAGGGCTCCCTGGAGGCAGGCCCTTCTAAGGCCCGAGGTAAGCCCAGGGACACCTTGGCCCCTGGGAACTGGAGGGTGGGGCTGTGCACGGGGTGGGTGGGGCCAGCCAGCAGCCACTCACTGGGGGGCTTTCAGCGCCCATTTTCCCCACAAGCACAGTGAGTCCTGGATGCCGAAAGCCAGGCGGGGCAGCAGACCCAGCCGGCCCTCCCTGCTCCTCACTGGCTCCCATGGGCCCCGAACCTCCTTGGGCTTGCCTGGAGGTGGGAGCAGATGGCCTTTTCCTTGTGAGGGTGGACACAACAGTCACGTGGGATGAGGGGCCCCAGACACCCGCAGCGTGCCCCACAGGGCAGCACCTTCCCCTCCTGTCCCAGCCCTCCTCAGCTGGACTCCGCGCCCTCCCTGTGGAGCCCAGGACCTCTGGCAGGCTCTACCACCAGCTGCCGTCATCCTCCCCAGAGCCGGGCTGTGCCCCCTGAGCCGCGGGTCCCCAGCCGCGGGTCCCCAGCCCCGGCTCTGCATTCTAGGCCTGTGTCCTCCTGCGGGGTGGGGAAGTCGGGCGGCGCAGCTGCTGGAGGCCCAGGTTAGTCAGCGCAGCCTCTGCACCTCTTCGGCTGGGCAGGGCCGCCTGGGAACACCCGAGGCCGGGCCTGGCATGCCCGTCCTGCCTCCTCCACCTGAGGGATTCCAGCTCGGGCCGCAGGGGTCAGCCCCGCCGCCTCTCGGCGAAGCTCCTGACATCGCGACCCCCACCGAGACCTCCCCTCTGAGCGCCTAAGCACAGCCCCAGGGGGCCCGAGCCGCGCGCTGTGCAAACCGAGGCTGCGCCGGCGCCGGTAGCGCTCAGTGCCCGCCGCCCCCTGAGCCGCCCCGGCTCCCACGCCCTGGAGACCGCCGGGCGCCCCCGGCCACGCCCCTCGGATGCCCCGCCCACCGCTGCCCGCCCCTGAGGGGGCGTGTCTGGCTCCCCGGCCGGGGGCGGGGCCGGGGCCGGGGCGGGCAGGGGGCGGGGCGGGGCGGGCCCGGGGGCGGGCGGGGCGGGGCGGGGCCGGGGCGCGGACCGTCCCCCACTGGCTGCGGCGCGCGGGGCAGCCCAGACTCAGTGCGCGGTGGCGGCGGCGGTGGCGGCCTCGCGGGCAGCTGGCGCCGCGCGGTCCTGCTCTGTGGGGCTCACGGGCGCCCCGGCGGGCCGACGGCCGGAGGGACCGGGCGGGAGCTGGGCCCGCTGACCCCGAGCCGGAGCGGGAGCCGAGCGTAGCGAGCCGGGCTCGGGCGCCCGCCAGGTCGGCGCTGGGGCCGGGCAGGCGCGCGAAGGGGTCCGGCGGGGCACGAGGAGGGGCCGGGGCGCGGCGGTCGCGGAGCCACAGCGGTCCCCGCCGCGGGTCGGGCCCGGGCGCCGGCTTCCCGCTCTGGAAAGTTTGCCGCCGCCGCCGCCCTGGGAGAGCTCTGCAGCAGCCAGGGAGGGAAGGGGGAGGAGGGAGGGACCGCGGCGGGGAGGAGGCGGCCGGCGCCAGGCGGCCCGGGAGCCCCGGGCGGCGGCGGCGGCGGCGGCGGCGGGCGGGGCGGCCGGGGGTCGGAGGGTCGGGGCGCCGGCGCCGGTCACCGCCGCTTCGTCCCTGCGCGGCCCTGCCCGCCCCGCTGACGCGCTGCCCTCTTCCTCCCGCAGCCTCTCCAGCGGCTCCCGCCTCCCGCCTCTCGCTGGTGCCCGCGCGGGGCCGTGGGGGGCAGCATGCCCGCGAGCACTGCCTGAGGACGCCGCGGCCCTCGCCCCCGCCATGGGCGCCCCTGCCCGCGCCCTCGCGCTCTGCGTGGCCGTGGCCATCGTGGCTGGCGCCTCCTCCGAGTCCTTGGGCCCGGAGCAGCGCGTCGTGGGAGGAGCGGCAGGTAAGAAGGGACCCTCTGGGCCCGGGAGGGGTCGGCCCGTGCGGGCAGTGGCGTCGGGGACGGGAACCGGGCCAGGGTCGGACGGGGCGCCGGGTGGCAGTGAAGCCCCGGGGTCAGCGCCCGGATTCCGTGGCCCTCTTCCAGGAGGGCACTCGTGGGGCGCCTGGAGGCACCGTCACTCCTCAAGTGCGAGGCTGCCGCGGGGAGCCAGGACGGGAGTCGGCGTCCCTCCGCAGCCCCGGTCCCTTGCAGCCCTGACCCATCGGGAGGGCGCGAGGCGGGGCCCGGTTTCCACGATTCTCGCTGTTGTTCTTCGGGGGTCTGCGCAGACGGAAAGTTCCCATTGTTGGCGTCCCCCTCCCCCGGGCCCCAGTTTGCGGCCAGCTTCGGCCAAAGCCAGAGGCCTGACTTCGGGGGGCGGGTGTGCGCGCGTCGGGGAAGCCCGGCCCCTGTTCCTGGTGGCCCGCCCGACGGGGCTACAGCCTCCAGCGCCCCGGTTGCCGACCCTGCATCGTGCCCAAGGGCCGAGGGCGCTTCCCCATAGGTGCGCGCGAGCTCCGGGCCGGCGAATGGCGCGTGTCCCGGCGTCGGGGGTCCCTAGACCCAGGCTGGCGGTCCGGGTCCCGCGGGACATCGAGGGTCCGAAGGGAGGTCCCCGGGGCGAGGGGCGGGGAAGGGGTGCCCAGGCCGCCTTGCACGCGCGCCGCGGTTCCTCGAGGGCCCGTCCGAGCGCTCCATGGTCGCCGCCCGGTCCACCCGCTGCCGGCTCCGGGCGGGCTAGGGGGGCGCACAGCCCAGCCCGCGCGGAGGGAGGCCTTGGCCCGGTGAGTCGCGCCCCACCCGGGTCCCGGCCCGGGCCCGAACAGCCGCTCCTTTGTGCCTCGGCGCGGCCACAGACCGCGCATTGATGGCGGCGCGGCGGCTCGCGGGGAGGTGTGAGCCGCTGCGGGCGCGGCGGGCCGGGGAGGGCTCCGGGCGGGCCGAGGCAGATGGCGGACGCCCCGCCCGCGCCCCCGCGCCCCTTTCTCCGGCGGCGGCTGCGGCCTCCCGGAACAATGTCATTTTTTTATGAATGAAAGTGGCCCGGCGCCTGAATGTGCGTGTCATTCAGCGGCGTGACAGGGGCCGTCGGGAGGTCAGCGCGCGCTTTTAGCGCCTGCTCTGGCGGCCCCGCTTCCAGGGGTGCTGGAGGGACAGCCGCGGGGGGGCCTGGCTCTCGCCTTAGCTTTCGCATTCGCTTTTAGATAAAGATATTACTCCCCGCGGCCAGGGAATGTCAGCCAGCCCCGGGGAGGGGCGGCGGCCGGGCTGCAAGCGGAGCCTCTCCCGGACTCCTGAGGGCGCGCGGGACCTCCCCCACCGGCTCCCAGAACGGGAAGCGCCGCCGCCGCTGGGCTGGCCTGGGCACCCACGAGGCGCCCTCCCCTCTCCCCACCCCCCGCCGGGCGGCGCCCCCTCCCCCCACCCGCACTGGAGCTGGTGAAACAGGTAGTGAGTTGATCGGTCAATAAACTTAATCCGGTTCCTTAACAAGATGGGCCGGGCAGTAAAAATACAAAGACCTCGTGAAATGTACGGAGGTCTAGGCTGGTGCTTGCCCAGGAGCATAAATTATGGAGCCTGAGCTGGCAGGAGTCTAGGGCAGTGGGGAAGGTTTTGGCCACTGGACTGCCTGAGCCACCACATGCCCTGTCAGGGCAGCCTCCATCTCGCCAGGGGACCGTGTTTCTCCTTGGGACCTGGGGGTGCAGGGCCTTTCCCTAAGGTGCAGGGCCTTTCCCTAAGGTGCTGGTGGCCACCTCCCCTACCCCTCCTCCCCAGAGCTGGACTTTGAGCCGCGTGGGCCTCTGGGTGGTTCATTAACTCAGGCCGAGCCTGGCCTCCGGGTCCTTGTTTGAGCGTAGCAACCCGTGGTTACCCACCCCCCACCCCCAGCCCTCAGGTCTCACTTGGGGCTAGAACTGGGGCTGGGGCACCCCTTGTTACAGTTGAGCTTGGGTGGGAGCCCAGGGGCTTGGTATCTCCTGGAGGATGGGGGTCCAAAGTCACCCTGTCTAGAAAGACACCAGCCCTGAGCTGAGTGATTTAGGAGTGAATGAGTGGGGAGGAGCCAGCTTTGGTGGGGTGTGGGGGTTAGCCTGGACCTCCAGGCTGCCAGCCCAGGCTCGGGTACCATCTTGAAACTTCGGTTTCTTCATTTGTCCAAGAGAAGCGATAGTGGCTGCCTGCCTGAAGGATTAGGCCTGAGAATCCTGGCGAGCCGTCATTAGCCTGCCCAGCTTCGTATCCCTATTTTCCTGTCTTTATTGTGAAACTGAAGAGGAATGTCTGCAGGTGGAGAGGAAGGGAGGCTGGACTCTTGCTTTTGGCTTCCAGGTTCTTCCAAGCACCTCCTCCTCTTAGGCTGTTTTATAGCCCTTGCCTGGCAATACTTCTGTACCCCAGAGAGCTGCAGAGCGCTTCATGGGCATCCAAAACCAGAACATGGGGTTCCCTGACCCCAGGCCCTCAGCTTACCCCAAAACCCAAATAAACCCCTCGGGGTAGCCAGCTCTGGACTGGAGTCTGAATTTGATCCTTGCTCTCTGGGGTCAATCCAAGGGGCTTATGATGGAGCAGCGCTCCTCCACCCTCTCACCTGGGCTCCCCACGTGCCTTGGGCCTCTACTGCAGTGCCCCAGAACCTGGAGAAAGGTTCCCCAGGCCAGAGTGTGACTGTCGCCAGCACCCTGGCCTGATGGACATCAGTTCCAGGTCAAGGGGCCCTGGGCAGGGAGTGCCTGTCACCCCTCACTCCTCCAGCCACTTAGCAGGGTGTGGCAGCCCCTGTGGTCTGTGAGGTGGGATTTTATATTGTGCCACAGTGGGGAAACTGAGGCACAGGACCATGCCCCCCAGGTCCAGCACGGCCCTTTTGGGACACAGCAGAGGGCTGTTCCTAGCACGTGGGGCCCAGGTTGAGGTGGGCACTGTGTGGGTTTGTGATGTGTAGATGGGTTGTTGCCCCCGGCCCCGCCTTGGGTATGCAGGAGTTTTGTCTCTGGTGTGTGTAGGCACCAGTGCTTGTGTGGTGCCTGTGGGGTCCCCCTTTTGTTGGTCAAGAAATAACCCTTCTTGGGGCCACTAGGGGGATAGAGTTGCCCCTTGCCTGGCAGCTGGATGGGGCATGGGGGCTCCACCCAACTGCTGATTCCCCAGGGAGAGAGAGGCCCTGAGCTCTTAGCGTCCCCCGCCCCTGTTCCTGTCTCACAGTCTTTCACCTGGTATTCCCCGGTCAGCCCCTGCTGGGGCGCCCTGGCCTCTGCTGGCACCAAGCAGGCAGGCGGGGGGCATTCAGGGCTCCACCCTCCCCCCCCCACGGGCAGATGGCCACCAGCATGGCTGGCCTGGGGCTGCTGTGTCCCCCGTCCCCTGCTAGACCAGGCTGAAGCGAATACTTGACCTGTTGTCGCCACCTAGACCAAACCGGAACCAGCCGGCTGTTGCCTTTGGGCCAGGGCCTGCAGCTGAGGCTGCCGTGACCAGCCTGTTCTCGGCCTTCTGGGCAGCCTCAGACAGCTCCCAGCTCTGGGTGGTCCCCACAAGACACTGGCCAGGGCCAGAGGGCTGGAGGTCAGGCCAGGCGCCCCTCTGACTGTGGGGTCCTCAAAGGGGCAGAACAGGAGCTGTGGGTCCCTGTGGTGCGAGGGCTCCCTTGGATGCTTCCGGGATGAGTGTGGCCCTTCCGGTTGGCGGCGTCACGCCGGGTACTGGGGGCGTGCGGCTGGTTTCGGTGGGTCGGGCAGAATCGGGCCTGGCCAGGCAGCCAGGGACTGGTGTGGCCAGCGTGGGCAGCTGGGCCCCCAAATCTAGGCCACACATCGGCAGAATGACAAGTGATGGAGCAAGTGGCCCAGCTGGGTCTGAAAGAGGACGCTGCCTGGGGGACCAGCCACCCCCGCCCCGGCCCCAAGCCCAGGCCACCCGGCTACATGCGTTATCTGGCCCTGGCAGGAGGCCTAGGGGCGATGGTCCCCCAGCCCCGCCTGTGGTGTGTCCTTGGGTCACAGGCTTTGGTGGCCCTCGGGAACTGGGGAGCTACTGGGCAGGGGGAGGGGGCCAGGGCCACCTGCACATCTGCCCCTGTGGGTGGGCCCCCACCCCAGCTTCTCAGCCCCCGGGGAGGGGCCGGGGGCTGCTGCCCTATGGCACCAGCTCCAGTACTTCTGCCTGTGGCTCTCACAGCTTCCTGCCCCCAGCCTGGTCCTCTTCTGTGAGGGCGTCCCACTCCCAGCCCCCAGCCCGTGGACCCACCGGGCTGGCCCCGGCGTCGTGTTGTACTTTGCTTTTCTCTGTGTGTTTTTTGTGGTGGTCACTGTGTGGAACTTACCCAGGAGCTGTAGGATGCAGAACCCTACCCATGCCAGGGAGCCCCTGCCCCCGCCCCGCCACCTCACACTGCTCCAGGCTGGCTCTGCCTGGTGAACCTGCCCACTGCCCCCCGGCTTCGTCCACTCGGCCGTCTGACCCTACACCTCCTTTCTCGTCCATTCTATTCCCTTGTTGACCATCTGAACCGCACCTCAGGCACATAGGGGTGTGGGGGCTGCTGAGAGGGACCCCTCCTTGGGTGCATCTGCACTGCCAGGGGGCTGGCTGGCCACCCTGGCGCCTCCTCTGAGCTCCATCTCAGCGGGGGGCCAGCAAAGGGCAGCCTGTCCCCTTTGTCCCCAGCACCTGTGGCCGTGGGGCCACCTGTGAGCCAAGCATGGATTTTATGTTTCAAAGCAGTTGAACAAATCAAAAGAACGAAGAGTCGCACTCTGTGGCGCTTTGAGATTCGAATTCTCCGTGTCCAAAAGTGAGGCTTTGTGGCGGCGCGGCCCTGGGTTGACTGCAGCTTGTGTGGGCACAGCGGCTACCACACCGAGGCAGACCCAAGTCCTTGGCACAGAGACCGGCTGGCAAAGCTGAAGATGGAGACCTCTGGCCCTTCTGGGGCTCAGCTCCAGCCCCTGGTCTGGTGGGACCCCAGATCAGGGTCAGGGCCGCTGAGACCTCCACTGCTGTGTCTGTAAAGGTGCCGCGTTTAGGGGTACCTGCCTCACGGTCACGGGTCTCGCCTGCAGAGGTCCCAGGCCTGGAGCCCGGCCAGCAGGAGCAGTTGGTCTTCGGCAGCGGGGACGCAGTGGAGCTGAGCTGTCCCCCGCCCAGGGGTGGTCCTGTGGGGCCCACGGTCTGGGTCAAGGATGGCGCAGGGCTGGTGCCCTCGGACCGCATCCTGGTGGGGCCCCAGCGCCTGCTGGTGCTGAACGCCTCACAGGAAGACTCCGGGGCCTACAGCTGCTGGCAGCGCCTCACGCAGCACGTGCTGTGCCGCTTCAGCGTGCGGGTGGCAGGTGAGCTTGGGGCCAGCCAGCTGCAGAAGGGAGTGGGCGCCGGGCTCCCTGAGTCCCCACGAGGGCCAAGAGCCGCCCTGCCGCCATGTGGCGGCAGCACCCCTGCCCCAAGGGTCGTTGGTGGAGAGGAAGGCACTTCCAGGAAGTGCTGCCTGAATGGGGGACCCTGTCCCACCTGGGGGGGCCCCTGGGGGTCTCCTGGGGCAGGCCGGGCACTGGAAGCGGCTGTCTCTGCCTTGTAGACGCTCCATCTTCAGGAGATGATGAAGACGGGGAGGACGAGGCTGAGGACACAGGTGCGGACACAGGTGCGGACGCAGGTGGGAGCAGGGCCGGCCGGGGTGGGGCCCGCTGCCACCACCAAGCCCTGCCCTCCACAAGCAGCTGAGGGACCGAGGGCCCTGGGGTCACCCCGAAGGTCAGGTCTCCTCAGGATGCAGGAGGGGCTGGGCCACTGAGATGGCTCTGGACACCTGGCCCTGCCTCCCTGGTAGCAGGGCTGGGGTGTGAAGGGACACCCGTGTTGCAGGGAGACAGGCACAGGGCCCTGGGAGTTCCGGGAGCTGGAGGAGGCCAGGACTGGCCTGTGGGGCGAGATGGATGCTGCGGGTGTGAGCGCAGCAGGGCAGGGCACTCACTCAGGTGGCGGCACTCACCATGGGGTGGATGGGCCCAGGGTGAGGGCACAGGGGGCACCTGGCCACAACCAGTGGCAGGGAGGGTGGGCTGTGGCTGTGGGAGGGCAGTCAGGGACGCTGCCCGGTGTTCCGGCCTGGAATGGTGGAGGGGAACTTTGCCCACTTGGAGGGTGGGGAGGGGGGCTTCTGATTTGGGAGTAAGCTTGAGGTGAGTGTGTGCAGGGGAGCATCATTGTGGCACAGACGTGGGGGCAGTTACGACAGGACTGGTGGTGTGTGGGCTGGGTCCCTGGGCCAGCAGGGTGAGCGGGTAAGGAGGGGAGGCTGAGTCCATGAGAGACTGAGCTGGGGTAACTCCCCCTGGGGTCTCAAGGAGGCCTGGGAGGGAGCTCAGCACCATGGGGCTGCCTCCCAGCTTTTGTCCACACTGCGTCTTGCAGTGTCCCTGCAGGGGGGTGGCAGTGAGGTCACCAAGGGAGGACTGCTTCCCTCCTGGAGGATGCCAGCCCAGCCCTGCCTGGAGTCCCGGCAGGAAGGCAGCCCCAGCCCCAGTCTCAAGGAAGGAGAAAAACCAGTTGGGCTGTGAGGGAGGGGTGGTAGGAGCCCCATATGCTGAGGTGGGAGGAGGCAGGGTCTCCAGAGTGTCACCATCTCTGGGTGCCCGCCAGACCCGGAGCCCTGCAGAGGGTGGCCTGGGGTCTCTGATTCCCGTGGACTCATGGTGCCCAGCTGCCTCCAGGGCTCCTGGTTTTTCAGGGGACTGGGACCCTTTTCCTGGTGAACTGCTCCCAGGCCCTGGCTTATCCATGGCACACCTCTCTGGGTGGGTGGGCTCCCTGGACTACGCCCTGTGCCCCGAGGCTTCACAGGCACAGGCAGAGCACCCTGGAGGGGAGGGAGGGGACGCATGGCCCAGCTCTGGGGACGTGGTATGGATGTTCCTGGGAGCCTCATCCTACCCCCTCCCTACAAAGGAGAGGAAACAGGCTGGGGTGGGCAGGGGCAGCTTTGCGGGGATGTTGGTCAGAGGGGGCTCTGCTCCCACTTGGGTTATGGCCTTCACGGGCACCTCGGCCAGCAGGGGCCCCTTACTGGACTCGGCCCGAGCGGATGGACAAGAAGCTGCTGGCCGTACCGGCTGCCAACACTGTCCGCTTCCGCTGCCCGGCTGCTGGCAACCCCACTCCCTCCATCTCTTGGCTGAAGAACGGCAAGGAGTTCCGCGGCGAGCACCGCATCGGAGGCATCAAGGTGGGTGCCGGGGTGGCTCTGGGCCTGGTGGGCACGTGGCTTCCCTGTGCTCACCCGTCACCCACTGCAGCTGCGGCACCAGCAGTGGAGCCTGGTCATGGAGAGTGTGGTGCCCTCGGACCGCGGCAATTACACCTGCGTGGTGGAGAACAGGTTCGGCAGCATCCGGCAGACGTACACGCTGGACGTGCTGGGTGAGGGCTGGGGCCGCAGGGGGCAGGGCGGGCAGCCCCGGAGGGGGCGGCCCCTGAGTGCCATCTGCCCCCACAGAGCGCTCCCCGCACCGGCCCATCCTGCAGGCAGGGTTGCCGGCCAACCAGACAGCGGTGCTGGGCAGCGACGTGGAGTTCCACTGCAAGGTGTACAGCGACGCACAGCCCCACATCCAGTGGCTCAAGCACGTGGAGGTGAACGGCAGCAAGGTGGGCCCAGACGGCACACCCTACGTCACCGTGCTCAAGGTGGGCTGCTACTGGGGCTCCCAGGCTGGGGGCTGCGTGAGGATTCGGGCCTCAGGGTGGGAGCTTCAGGGGAAGAAGCTATGGGGGTGCTTGTAGGGCCAAGTCTCAGCCACCCACACTTTGGGGCCACAGGCAGCTGTGGCAGGACGCATTTCCATGTCTGTGGAGGGCCCACCGCGGCCGCTGGAGCCCCTGACATGGAGCCGCCTGCAGGGGCCTCTCGGGTGGGCGAAGCTCAGGCAGTGATGGTGGCCCAGGACAGGGCAGCGGCCAAGCCCTCCAGGCCCCCTCTGGACCTCAGAGGCGGTGGCTGAGCCCCGAGCTGGCTTCGAGCTGTGT
This sequence comes from Leontopithecus rosalia, assembly GCA_028533165.1. Taxonomy (NCBI): domain Eukaryota; kingdom Metazoa; phylum Chordata; class Mammalia; order Primates; family Cebidae; genus Leontopithecus; species Leontopithecus rosalia. The sequence continues at coordinate 1,265,755 of CM052650.1, forward strand.
GCAGTGGGACCAGGCTCACTGCCCGCCTCCCAAAGCCCTTAGCTTTGTTCCCACGGCTGCTGGGCGGCCACTGAGTTGGGACATTTCGACACTCAAAGCCCAGAGAAACCTGTTCAGAGAGGAGATGGTCTGATGGGGGTGGGGAGCGGGTGGGGGGCAAGGGTGGAGTCCAGATCCCGCCTGGAGAGAAATTACCTGTTCAGAGAGGAGAAGGTTTTATGGGGCGGGGAGCGGGCGTGGGGTGAGAGTGGAGTTCAGACCCCGCTCGGAGAGACCGCCTTGGGCCCTGTCCAGGGTACAGGCTCTGCAAGACCGAAGGGGAGGGCAGGCCAGTGGCCACGGCTGAGGGTCTGGGCTGGGTTGTTGATGGAGGCAGAGACGAACGTCCTGTGAAACCACAGCCACCGTGAAGTGCCTCCATGCCTCCTCCAGGCAGCTGTCGGGGCCTACACAGCCCAGCCTCCATCTGCCTCGGGGGTCTCCCACCTCCTGCCTCGTGCCTGGCGGGGCTGCCTTGGGGGCGTGCCTGAGCGGGGTCTCTTGTCCCCGCAGTCCTGGATCAGTGAGAGTGTGGAGGCCGACGTGCGCCTCCGCCTGGCCAATGTGTCGGAGCGGGACGGGGGCGAGTACCTCTGTCGAGCCACCAATTTCATAGGCGTGGCCGAGAAGGCCTTTTGGCTGAGCGTTCGCGGGCCCCGAGCAGGTAACGACTCTGTCCCATGCCGGCCGGTACAAGAGCTCCAGCTCCATGGCCCTGGCCGCGCGTCCCGCACGCCCCGCACGCCTGGCCCTGCTCGCTCCCGCCCCCGGCTCGCGCTCGGCTCGCTCACAGCCACCTCAGCGAGGCTGGCAGCTCTGGCCTCCACGGTCACCTTCCTCTTCGGCGACCTGCTTCGAGCCCTGTGGCCTGTGCCGACCTTTCCCGCACGTCTGCGCTCCCCCTCCCCAGGTGCCTGGTGCCCACCCGGCCCAGCCCAGTGCCGTCTGTGAGCGTCCCTTTCCGCCTCTCCCACCGGCCGCTGCGCTCGCTTCTGCAGCCCGTGTGTCGTGTGTCCGTCTCCTCCACCCACACCCGCCCAGCTCTGCGCTCACCCGCATGCTGCCTGCCTGCCCGCCTGCCGCTCACCTGGGACAGAGGACTCGCCGGTGGAGGGGCCTGGCTTCGGGCTCGGTGCCGGTGACCCGGCGGAGGGCCGCACGGGGCGGCTGACTTGGCCTCGAGGAGTTGGTGGTGGCGGCGTTTTCCTTGCAGCGGCTGGATCCTGCCGTGTGGACTCTGCGGTGCCTGCAGGCCGGTGCTGGCGCTCGCCTATCGCTCTGCTCTCTCTTTGTAGACGGCGGGGGCTAATACCACCGACAAGGAGCTAGAGGTTCTGTCCTTGCACAACGTCACCTTTGAAGACGCCGGGGAGTACACCTGCCTGGCGGGCAATTCTATTGGCTTTTCACATCACTCTGCGTGGCTGGTGGTGCTGCCAGGTACCGGCTTCTGCGGCTGCTGCTCTGCACTGTCGGGGACGCTGACTTGCGACACGCCAGAGCCTCCAGGACGGAAGGGAATCCTGTGGCTTATGGCCGCCCCACTCCTCGATCCCTCACACCTGGCCCTGTGCCCAGTGTGAGGACAAAGTTGGCCCAACCAGGCCCAGACCTGGTCCCAGAGGGGCCCCATCAGCCCCTTTGAGCCCCCTTCACATCCGGGTCCCCAAAGGCCCCTCCTGTGGCTCTGGTGTCTCCTGGGTGCCTGGTGGCGGTGTGGGGCTGGCTGGCTCTGCTGGGCACCTCCTCTCCAGGGTCTGGCCCTCCTGAGTCCTCGGTGTTTCTGACCACAAGACCCCCCCCAGACAAGGGGGATGCTGGGGTTCCGAGCCCCCTCCCGCTCCCAGTGGTGCCTGTGGCTCTGGGCCAGGGGCACCCATGGGGCTTGGGGGGGCCGGGCCAGGCCTCAACGCGTGTGTCTTTGCAGCCGAGGAGGAGCTGGCAGAGGCTGACGAGGCGGGCAGTGTGTACGCAGGCATCCTCAGCTATGGGGTGGGCTTCTTCCTGTTCATCCTGGTGGTGGCAGCCGTGACGCTCTGCCGCCTGCGCAGTCCCCCCAAGAAAGGCCTGGGCTCCCCCACCGTCCACAAGATCTCCCGCTTCCCGCTCAAGCGACAGGTAACAGAAAGTAGATACCAGGTTCTGAGCTGCCTGCCCGCCTGGCCTCTGGAGCCCCCTTGGCCTCTGCTGGTCTTGGGCTGTGCAGCACCCTCTGCAGCCATCTGGGCTCACCTCCCCTTGTCTCTGGTCACCATGTGGAGCCCAGGGTACTTTGGGGCACAGAATGTTCTAATAGCCTTCGTTCAGCGCTGGTGGAAGTCAGAGCGCCCCCCTTCCAGCCCACAGCAACCCCCGGCTGCACCCCCACGCCCTGTCCTCCACGCGGCGCCAACCTGCCCCTGCCGACCCAAGCAGGTGTCCCTGGAGTCCAACGCGTCCATGAGCTCCAACACGCCGCTGGTGCGAATCGCGAGGCTGTCCTCGGGGGAGGGCCCGGCGCTGGCCAATGTCTCGGAGCTTGAGCTGCCTGCCGACCCCAAATGGGAGCTGTCCCGGGCCCGGTCAGTGGCGCTGAGGGCCAGCATGGGCTGTAGGGGTGAAACACCAGGCAGAGGACCTGCTGGGTTCGGGGCCATCAAGGACATGGAGGATGTTGATGTTCCTCTCTCTGGAGATGTTCCTGGGAGGGGTTCATGGCAGGGACTGCCCCTCTCAAGGTGCCCTGTCTGGAGAGGCAGCAGGGGCGGAAGGCCGGTGGGTGACAGTCTTCATCCTCATGAGCAGGCTGCAGGATGAGCATGGAGGGCTTCCTGGAAGTGGGGGCTCTGGGCCTTAAGTGCTGGGCCAGGCTGGGGTGGGGACTGTGGCAGGCTGCGAGTGGGCGAGCTTGTATGCTCATGGGTCTCTCTGCCTCTGCTGCCAGGCTGACCCTGGGCAAGCCCCTTGGGGAGGGCTGCTTTGGCCAGGTGGTCATGGCGGAGGCCATCGGCATTGACAAGGACCGGGCCGCCAAGCCCGTCACTGTAGCTGTGAAGATGCTGAAAGGTGAGGAGAGGGCGGCCAGGGGCGCAGGGCAGGGCTGGGGGCGCCACCACCTGACACAGAGCCTCCCTCCTTGCCCAGATGATGCCACTGACAAGGATCTGTCGGACCTGGTGTCGGAGATGGAGATGATGAAGATGATTGGGAAGCACAAGAACATCATCAACCTGCTGGGCGCCTGCACGCAGGGCGGTAGGTGGGGCGCTGGCGCCCGCACGCAGGGCGGTAGGTGGGGCGCTGGGCGCCCGCACGCAGGGCGGTAGGTGGGGCGCTGGGCGCCCGCCCGCAGGGCGGTAGGTGAGGCGCTGGCGCCCGCACGCAGGGCGGTAGGTGGGGCGCTGGCGCCCGCACGCAGGGCGGTAGGTGGGGCGCTGGCGGCTGCAGCGCAGGTGGGGCAGCCCTCCTGGGCCTGGCATCCCCTCTGAGGAGCCCGTGCCCCCAGGGCCCCTATACGTGCTGGTGGAGTACGCTGCCAAGGGCAACCTGCGGGAGTTCCTGCGGGCACGGCGGCCCCCAGGCCTCGACTACTCCTTCGACACGTGCAAACCGCCCGAGGAGCAGCTCACCTTCAAGGACCTGGTGTCCTGTGCCTACCAGGTGGCCCGGGGCATGGAGTACCTGGCCTCCCAGAAGGTGAGCAGGGCAGCAGGTGTGGGTGGAGTGGGCACGGACGGCTCGGCCATCCTGGGAGCAATGGGCGAGGCGTCGAGGCTTCAGCCCTGCTCCCACCCCTTCCCAGTGCATCCACAGGGACCTGGCCGCCCGCAACGTGCTGGTGACCGAGGACAACGTGATGAAGATCGCCGACTTTGGACTGGCCCGAGACGTGCACAACCTCGACTACTACAAGAAGACCACCAACGTGAGCCTGGCCTGCGGGGTGGGGGGGCGTGCCGGGGGCGCCTCGTGCCAACACTCCTTCCCACCTCTCCCAGGGCCGGCTGCCCGTGAAGTGGATGGCACCCGAGGCCCTGTTTGACCGCGTCTACACCCACCAGAGTGACGTGTATGTGTCCTGCAGACCCCGGCCTCGGGTGGAGGCGGTAACTGGGCAGAGCTGGGACCCAGCTGCAGCCCATGCCTGTGCCCTGGGGCTCTTGGGCCTGGTCTCTACTCCTCCGGGGGCAGCAGCGCAGCCCTGGCCTATTCCCCTGGTGCCCACCCAGGTGTCTGTCCTGGGGAGGTTTCAGGACAGTCTGACCTTGTGTCTCTGCAGCTGGTCCTTTGGGGTCCTGCTCTGGGAGATCTTCACACTGGGAGGCTCCCCGTACCCCGGCATCCCTGTGGAGGAACTCTTCAAGCTGCTGAAGGAGGGGCACCGCATGGACAAGCCCGCCAACTGCACGCACGACCTGTGAGCAGCACCGCTGGTCCTCCCTGGGTCCTCCGGCGTGTTGGGGGGTGGGGGGAGGGACTGGCAGCCTGAGGCTCTTCCTGAATAAGGTGGAGGCTCATGCCTGAGCACCCTGCCTGCAGGTACATGATCATGAGGGAGTGCTGGCACGCTGCGCCCTCACAGAGGCCCACCTTCAAGCAGCTGGTGGAGGACCTGGACCGCATGCTCACTGTGACATCCACCGACGTGAGTGCTGGTCCTGGCTGGTGCCACTCCCCTACCCCCCAGCCCCACACTGGCCATCCTGCCCCAGAATGCTGAGGTGTGGGGAGGGCCTCTGGGGCACAGCCTGGGCACAGCGGTGGCCGTGGGAAGAGGGGCTTTGTGGGACAGCACTCACCCTGCCTTCCGCGGCAGGAGTACCTGGACCTGTCGGCGCCCTTCGAGCAGTACTCCCCCGGCGGCCAGGACACCCCCAGCTCCAGCTCCTCAGGGGACGACTCCGTGTTCGCCCACGACCTGCTGTCCCCGGCTCCACCCAGCAGTGGGGGCCCGCGGACATGAAGGGCCACTGTGGGTCCCCAACAATGTGAGGGGGTCCCTAGCAGCCCACCCTGCTGCTGGTGCACAGCCACTCCCTGGCACGAGACTCAGTCTAGAGGGACAGACGGCCACACGGAGCTTTGACCTTTGTGCATGCGCGCGCGTGCACATGGATGTGCGTGCCTGTGCATCTTGTGGCCTCTGGTCCCCTGGGTGTCCCCGCTGCTGTGCAATGGCCTCCTGACCGGTGCTGCAGCACCAAGGGGCCTTTGTTCTGGGGTGACCCAGTGCGGAATGTAAGTGGGCCCAGCCTGTGGGACCCCCGTGGGGCAGGGAGCTGGGCCTGACATGACCCTGGCCTCTGCCCTTGCACCGTGGGACATCACAGGGTGGGCTTCCGGCCCTCCCACACCCAAAGCTGAGCCTGCAGGGAAGCCCCACGTGTTGAGCACCTTGTGCCTGGGGGTGTTAGTGGTACTGCCCCCCACATCCAGGCTTTCCTCATTCCTACCCTGCCCCTCAGAGACTGAAATTACGGGTACCTGAAGGTGGGAGCCTTTACCTTTTATCCGAAAGGTTTATTCCAGAAACGAGTGTACATTTCTATAAATAGATGCTGTGTATATGGTATATATACATACATATATATATAAAATATATGGAAGAGAAGGCTGGTACAACGGAGGCCGACGTGGCCCCGGGCCGTGGGGGACGCCTCAGGGGTCTCACATGCAAGCAGAGGAGCAGGGCCTTTTCTGGCACCGGTTTTGTTTTAAAAATTGTACCTGGACCTGTACATTTGTAAAGCTATTTATGGCCCCGGCACCCTTGTTCCTGCACCCCAACCCTTGTAGCATTTAGCCAGCCACGTGGCGGAGAGTTTTAATTTTTAACTTATTAACAGCGGAGGTTTATCCCACCTATAGAGGGACGGCAAGAATGTGCGTCCAGCCTGCCCCGGGCTGGGGGGTCCCCTCTGAGCCTACGAGGTGGTTCATAGTTGGAGGGGATGCTGGTGAGGATGTTTTTCCTTTGTCCTCCTTTTGCAGGAGAATTAGATTTCTATAGGATTTTTTTTTTAGGAGATTTATTTTTTGGACTTCAAAGCAAGCTGGTATTTTCACACGAACTCCTCTAATTGCTGTGTGTCCCAGGCCGGGAGGCGGTTTCCAGGGAGGGGCCGGCCTTGTGTGCAGGTCAGATGTTATTAGATGTTACAAGTTTATATATATCTATATATATAATTTATTGAGTTTTTACAAGATGTAGACTTAACACTTCTTACGCAATGCTTCTAGAGTTTTATAGCCCAGACTGCTACCTTTCAGAGCTTGGAGGGAAGCCGTGAATTCAGTTGGTCTTTCTGTTCTGTTACTGGGCTGAGTCTGGGCGGCTGTCCCTTGCTTGCCTGCAGGGCCATGGCTCAGGGTGGTCTCTTGCTGGGGCCCAGTGCATGGTGGCCGGAGGTGTCACCCAAACTAGCAGGTGTGATTTTGTTAGCCCATCAAAGAACTTTCCAAAAAATAAAGAGATGCCTGGTTCGTAGCCTGACTGTGCTTTCTATGCATCCAGTGGTTCTGGGATAGGGGAGGGAGGGGTCACTGGCCGCCGGGCGGTCCCAGCTGCGCGGCACAGCACCGCAGGTCACTGGTGGTCTAGGAGCCTCCAGGGCGAGGAGTGTGTATGAGGGGCCTGTGAGAGGGAGCAGGGTGCTGGGGGGTGCACCGCCCTGGCTGCTCCCAGCTCGTAGATTCCTGAGGTGGTTTGGGGGGGGTATCCTGTGTCTGCACCCCACCCCTGGCATCCGCCTTCCCAGTCAACTGGGGAGCTTTCTGGGTATCCCCCCCCCCGCGCCCACCACATGGAACCAAAAGTAAGCAAAGCCCTCATGGGCCCCTGGGGGCTATACAGGCGGCCCCTCCTCCAGGTTAGCTCTCTACCCTCCCAGGCCAGGTGACCCAGTGCCCCACTGCCTTGGGCTCCACCAGGGTCACCCACAGTGACACGTGCATCTTTTCGTGCTGATGGATGTGCCAAGAACCCAGAGATGGAAGTGGAGCCTTGCCCAAGTTCGTAGCCCCAGCAGGGTGGGAGGACAGCATGGTGACAGCAAGTCTGGGAAGGCTTCCTGGAGGAGTGCCATCTCTCCTCACTCCCTTCCATGCCCTCTGCTATCCTCCCTCTTGTCCTCCCCTCTGCTCTCCCCACTTCCGTTGTCCTCACCTCTGCTCCTCTCCTCTGCCCTCTTCTGCCATCCTCCTGCTCTCCTCTCCCCATCCCCTCTGCCATCCTCCCTCTGCCCTCTTCCTCTGCTGTCCTCCCTCTGGTGTCCTCACCTCTGCCGTCCTCCTCCCTCTGCCGTCGTCCTCCCTCTGCCGTCCTCCTCCCTCTGCCGTCGTCCTCCCTCTGCCGTCCTCATCTCTCCTCCCCTCTGCTGGCTGAAAGCAGGGTTTCCCAGCCATGGGCTGCATGAACTTTCACTCTGGCTTCTAAGATACTCGAGCTCCAAACTCACCTTTCAGGTTGGGGAGTTCCTGGTCCGTTTGCTGGGCAGGCGAGGGTTTAACCCAACCCCGGCCGGGCACGGTGGCTCATGCCTGTAATCCCAGCACTTTGGGAGGCCGAGGCCGGTGGATCACGAGGTCAAGAGATCGAGACCATCCTGGTCAATATGGTGAAACCCCATCTCTACTAACAATACAAAAAAAATTAGCTGGGCACGGTGGTGCGTGCCTGTAATTCCAGCTACTCGGGAGGCTGAGGCAGGAGAATTGCCTGAACCCAGGAGGCAGAGGTTGTGGTGAGCCGAGATCGTGCCATTGCACTCCAGCCTGGGTAACGAGCAAAACTCTGTCTCAAAAAAATAAAATAAAATAAATAACCCAACCCAGTTCAGGGAAGCGTGTGTGGGGGCACTGCAGGCCTGGCGGAAGCGGCAGTGACCTCACAGGGTTCTGCATACCTAATGTCCCCACCTGCCCAGAAACCCCGGGCTGGGTCCCAGCGGCTGGCTTGGCCACGGGACACCTGGTGACAGTGGCAGGATGGGGAGGCACATTTTGGCCTGAAGGGCACAGGCAGAGGCCTACAGGGTTGCAGGGGAACCTGGCCAACAGGCCGGCAGAGCAGGGGACTCGGAGCACAGGCTAGGGGCGCCCCCTAGCGCTGGCTGGGGAGCTGTTCCTGCTACAACCTCAGGCCCCTCTCCAGCGAGGGCCCTGGTGGAGCTCTGGTGGGTGCAGCGGGACCCTGAGTGGGTGCTGGGGACCAAAGACCTGGGCCACTGGGAGCACAGAGGCCCACGAAGGTGCTGGGGGACCAGACCCTCCTCCTCAGAGCACTTCCTTAGAGACCCCAGGCAGCAGAGCACTGGCCAGGCTGGTCCTTGAAGCTGGCCCACCAGGGGCTTCCCAGCTGCTGCCCCTGCCCCATGAAGTGAGCCCTGAGACACCCCGGCTGTCAGCACAGCTGAGACTCCACCACAGGGTCCCCTCTAGTGGCTGGGCCTCCTCTAGGCTGGCAGGGTCCCTGCCTATGCCCTCTGCTGGTTAGTGCTGAGGGGCACCTGTTTTGTGGGGGTCTGGCTTCCCATGGCTGGTGGCTCCTGGGGTCACCAACAGCACCCGGTTTGTTCGCAGCTCTTTGGGCTGCTGTCCCCACGAGTGGGCACCCCCCCCAGCTGTGGGGCCATCATTTTCTCTGATTAATAAGGGCCTAGGGGTCGAGGGAGGCCCCTGGTATGAACGAACCAGCAGCCAGTGCCACAGAGAAGCCTGAGGTGCCCACAGGGCCTGGTCCCAGTGTGGGCAAAGCACCTGTGGGAGGGCTCCTTCCACCAAGAAGGGTCGGGCGCTGGACAACACACCGCTATCCTGCCACAGGCACCCTCCACCCACTCCCGAGGCCAGGCCACGCTGAGGTAGGTAGCACCCTGAGGTGCAGGCTGCAGCCTGCCCTCCGTGACTCCACGCTACCACATGTCCCTCAGGGCCCTGTCTGTGAGCTGGGCTGAGCCTGAAGTCCCGCCTTGCCCAGGACTCCCTCGGGCAGTAGGTCGGCCCCCTCCTTCCCCTCAGCTGCCTAAGGAGTCTTTCAGAAGAGCTGGTCCTCCCAGGTTACACCTCAGTTATGGTCCCAACCCCTAACCCCAGGACTCCCAAGAAGTCACTGAGGTCCCCAGAGCAGGGAGAGCCTGACTGGGTGACAGAGCCATGGGCCAGGGGCACTTTGTTCCTGGGAACGTGGGCTTCCAAGCCTGAAGGCCCTCCCTGAAGAGCAGGACGTTTGAAGGCAAAGGCTGTGCCCATGGACGCGGGCCCAGAACTCGAACCCCCAAGGACAGCGAGGCTCCTTCTGGAACTGGCCTCGTGGCCACACCTGCCCCTACAGCCCAGCCCCTGCAGCCATGTGGACAGCTCTACCAGTCCCACTCAATCCTGTGTGCCCAACGGTTCAGACATTAGTACTCCGCACTGCTACAGGAACACGGATTTGATGTTTTAATAAAAACACAATTTCTACAAAAGGTGCTTCACACGGCCCAGGACGGGCTCTCAGGTGGAGTCGGCCCTGGGACCCCTGAAGGAGGCATGAAGACAGAGCCTCCTCCCGCCACGCTCCTGCCAGCACTGGGACCCACTGCCAGCCACTGCTGGGTGGCCTTCTTTAAAATATAAAGTCTAGATTGTGACATTCCAAAAGGTGGCCGGAAGCCACAGGGCCAATTCCTGAATCTACGTTAGAAGTGAGTTTTTAGGCCGGGCGCGGTGGCTCATGCCTGTAATCCCAGCACTTTGGGAGACCGAGGCGGGTGGATCAACCAGATGTCAGGAATTTGAGACCAGCCTGACCAACATGGTGACACGTGCCTGTAACGTCAGCTACTCAGCAGGCTGAGGCAGGAGAATCACTTGAACCCTGGAGGCAGTTGCCGGTAAGCCAAGACTGTGCCACTGTATTCCAGCCCGGGTGACAGACCGAGACTCCATCTCAAAAAAAAGGGGAGTGTTCATGGGAGTGAGAGGAAGCTCTGAATTCCCAGGTGAGGAATTCCAGTTTCGTTTTCGCCAGGCGCAGATATCCCAGCTCCTGAAAAAGGCCCAGACGGAGGGTCAGGCACTGGCAGGTGTGAGAAGCGATGCTTTAAGAACCTTATTACACAAAGCTCTTACTTCCAGATCCACCATGGCTTACATTTGCACCCAGACACCACCTTTAGCTGCAACGAAGAAAGGTCAGGACATACAGAAAACACACACAGAATGACGAGGGAGGATGACGAGGAAGGGCCTGCATCTGAGCCCAGCAAAGGTACCCACCAGGGCCTTCCCGCAGCCAAGCTCCCGCAGCACCCAGAGGGCAAGCCGGCTTCCCAAGGCCATGCGGAGCCTGGGGCAGAGGGGACAGCGGGACGGGCTGCCCACGGCGGTGGCTGTTGAGGTCAGCAGCTCTCAGCCAAGGCAGTGAGGACGAGGACGAGCCGGGGCAGCTGGCGGACGGGAGGCGTCTGCACACACCCGGGAACTACGAGGGTTGCTCTCAAGTACGCTTAGACACACGAACACCAGGCTACTGACACACGGCGAGAGAATGCATAAGTATTAATGAAGGATCTAGAACGAACTTCTCAAATAATTGAATCTGAAAGCCTTTAGAAGCCAACTGCCCCTGGGCAGAGGTTTACAATTGAGAAATATCTCCTGTTCCTATTCTGTCAAGTTTCTTTAATGGCTGAACAAAGAGAAGTTTCAAGTAATGGGGAAGGCCTGGTCTGAGCGAGGCTGCTCTCCCGCTGCCCGTGCCGTTCCTCTGTCTTCCAAACCCTATGCTTGGAGGCCCCCGGGAGGGACCCTTTTGCCAGGAACCAACCTGACCTTAAAAAGATGAGTGTGGCACGGCGGCTGGGCAGGAGGGCGGAGGTGGCCGCAGGACACCGCGTGCCCAAGCCCGGGCCAGCCTGACCATGCCGCCGAGTGCGGGGAGGCCGCCAGCTGCACCCAGATGGCACAGAGCAAGCCCTAGCACTGGAGGCGTCGCCCTCGAAGCCCCCAGGGATGCCCTGTGCCGCACCGTCATGCCTTGGTGACCAGCCTGCTTGTTAAAGGAGCCCAAGGGCCTGAGCCTGTAGCACCGTAGGTGAGAAGGGTGCACAGCCGCCGATTAGAAGCTACAAAGAACCCCGTATGCGCTCCAGAGCCCCACCAACCCTGAGCCAGGCTCACCCTGAAACAGCGAATCCACTGCAGCCCAAGCACCACCCAAGGGAGCCCCAAGGCCAGGGCTGCATCGGAGTTGCTCGGCTTGGGTCAGAAATGCCCTTGAGGGAGGCAGGCAGATCGGCGTGGGAAAACTGCCAACAGACTGCTTAATGAATGAGGGGAAAATAAAGTCAAGAAAGAGCTCTGATACACAAGGGAAAGCCCACGTGAGAACTGGCATGCCCAGCAGGAAGACATCACTCTCCACAGGCCACGGAGATGGCACCTCCGTCTCCATGGTGACCCAGATCCAGCTGAAAGTGCGTGGGAAGCCTCATCCCTGAAACAGCGAATCCACTGCAGCCCACACGGAACGCAGCCCAAGCACCACCCAAGGGAGCCCCAAGGCCAGGGCTGCATCGGAGTTGCTCGGCTTGGGTCAGAAATGCCCTTGAGGGAGGCAGGCAGATCAGCGTGGGAAAGGTCTACTGAGGCTGAAATCTAGAAATCAGGGTCCACAGGTGAGTGGAGGCATCTCCAGCCCTGAGGAGGCTGCGCTGTGTCTCCTGACACCTGAGGGTGGGCGCAGCAGCCAGCTCCGTGTGGGCGGAGTCCACGTGGTCCTCATTCTCCCTGGAACAGGGTAGCACAGTCAGACGCTGAGACGTGAGGGCACACACAGCGGGGTGCCTTCCTAACCCGGCGTGGCCTGGCCCGCTGCCTCTGGATCCAGGAGGCCGTGGCAGCCACACCACCGTGTGGATCCAGACATGATTCTGTGGAGGGGTTCCCGGATTCCGGACAGATTGAATCTCCATGGAATGATGAAAATTAAAATTTACTTGATTATGGAAGTCTCCGATTTATTCCAGCCAAATATTAGACGAGCCACTAAGAATCACCACAAAGCAATCTTTCTCACGGCCTCACCAGGGCAACGGCACAGCAGGAGGACAGGTGCCCAGGCCAGCGGGTCTAGCTCTTCACCTCTGCAACCTCCTTCTCCGCCTTCTCCTTGGCCTTCTCCTTCTCCTCCACCTTCTCCTCTTTCTCCAGTGTTGCTACAATCTCCGCCACCTGGCTGGTGGAGACGTGAACATCTTCTTTGTCCACAAGCTCAATCACCTACACACACGGGAAAGGGAGGGGCTCAGGCGGTTTTGCCCTCCAGTAGTGAGGAGGGGCTGGTGCCCTCAGCTGCCCAGCCTGGGGTGGCAGCAGCACGCAATCGCTGCCTGTGGGCCCCAGGGGCCTCAGAGTTCCAATTCCCCAGAGGGTGCCACAGGCCCTGAGGAAGGGGCTCAGAGTGACAGGACAAAGGGCCACCTTGGCAGGTGGCAGACTGCACAGCGGGGCTGCCAGGGTCAAGTTCCTGCTCTGGCCAGGGACCTGGGCCATGCCTTCCCAGGGCAGAGTGCGGTGACATGCAGGGAGCTTGTCCCCACTCTGCTACCCAGACTAACAAGGAAGGGAAGAGCGGCTGCCATATGTGTCTGATCCTCGCTTCTAAACTGAACTGACAGAAACCAGCCAATGTTTCTAATACACGTCTGGAAAATGACTGACTTGATGCACGCACTGGGGAGCCAAGAGGCAGCTTCCCTCAGAGAAGTCAGTGACTGGGAAAACGGACGTGCTCCGCTCAGGCTGGAGTCCCGGCCTCCCCTGGAACCTTGAGTGGCTGCACTTGGGAGCTCAGCCCAGCCTTGCGGGCCCCTGAGAGGTGTTGTCGCCCCCTGGCTCCCCATGCCACCAGCTGCACCAGCTGGGGGTGGGGTCCAGTGAGACGCATGCCCACTAGGCGTTTGTTGTCCCAACACTTGATGAGTTTGTAACCTCAAGAATTTCTCACTTACGGGGGCGCGGTGACTCACGACTAGAATCCCAGCACTTTGGGAGGCTGAGGCAGGCAGACCACCTGAGGTCGGGAGTTCAAGACCAGCTTGCCCAACAAGGAGAAACCCTGTCTCTACTAAAATACAAAAGTAGCCGGGTGTGGTGGCGCGTGCCTGTCATCCCAGCTACTTGGGAGGCTGAGGCAGAAGAACTGCTTGAACCCAGGAAGTGGAGATTGTGGTGAGCTGAGCTCGAGCCACTGCACTCCGGCCCGGGCAACAAGAGTGAAATTCCGTCTCAGAACAAAAACAAAAACAAAACCCAATAAACAAATAACAATTTATCACTTTTGATGTTTCACAGGAGAGCAGCAGCGTAAAGGAGCAGTCACAGTGACAGAGCTGACCCCGACAGGAGGGGGCCTCTGCCCACAGGATGCCAGGTATGCAATCAGCAGCCCCTCTGCCCCACCCCAGAGCACCTTGCTGGCCCTCGCAGTCCCCAGTGAGGCCCACCTTGACGAGGTCGTCGATGTTGACCTTGCCGTCCTTGTTGTCGTCCAGTGCCGCGGCCAGGCTGGTGAGCTTGCTTTCGGGAATGTGCTTCACTTGCTTCATGGCACTGATGAGCTCAGCGACACTGATGACGTTCTCCCTGTGGGGGCACAGCCTGCATGTGGCACGGGCAGCCGTCCCGCCATGGGCTGCACCGCCCACACCTGTGGCTGCAAGTGATCAGCCCTGACACAGGTGGTTCCGCCTGAGCCGGGCGACCTCTAGCTCAGACCCCCAAGGGGTGATCCTATCCCGAATTTGCCGCCAAGAGCGCCCAGAGCCAGCATGGACATAAACACAGAAACACCACCAGGTCAAGGGTTTCCACGGGCATGTCTGCCCCCTTGGTGGCTGCCCTTCCGGGGCCATGGAGACGGCAGTGTCCTCAGGCCTGGGGCCACTTGGCAATGGGAGAGGCATGAGTGCATGATCATGCAGGCTGTGGTGCCCTGGGCAGGTGAGGGCCTCCAAGAGCAGAAACAAGAGCATGAGCAGGGTGCCATGGGCAGCCCGCCTGCAACGCTGTGGGTGTGGGGATGGAGATTTGGAGCCTGCAGGACACCAGCTGTTACCAAACAACTGTTTTCATTCACCCAAAAGGGACTCACACAATGGCAGCTCCCTCAGCCACTGCAGCAGGAAGCTGGGACATGAGGGGCACAGAGAAAGCCACCGGCCTCAGCTGGTGTCACTACTGGGCGTGGGTGGGGTCAGGGAGAGGGAGAAGCAAGAGAGAGGCTGGAGGAAACAGAAGCCAAGAGAGGCTGAGGCTGAAGTGGGAGGGGAGAGGGCTGTGGGAAGAGGAGGAAGGGCCAGGAAGGCACGAGCTGCTCTCGGATGTGGAGCCCAGATGCCCGGAGGCTCCCTGGCTGGGACTGCTGGGTGAAAGGTGGAGAGGCAGCCAGGTGGAGGCCAAGATGTGCCCTCTGGAACCAGAAGGGACCAGCCTCCCTCCGTGAGTCCCCGATCCCTCTCCCGCACCTGCCGCCCCACTCACCCTGTGGGCACACCCTCGGCCGGGGCCAGCTTGCCGGCCTGCTGGTCCCTCTCCAGCTGCGAGATCAAGCCGTCGATCTGCCCAATCATCTGCTGTACCCTTTTCGTCAGTCTCTTGCTGGCTTTAGATTCTTCCACATACTGTTCTTCACCAGTCTTTGAAAGTTCCTTCTTGATCTCTTGCAAGTCCTAACAAAATTATTTTGGTTGTAAAAAGTTTGTCTTAAAAAAAAAAGAGGGGGCCGGGGGCAGTGGCTCATGCCGGCAATTTTAACACTTTGGGAGGCTGAGGCAGGTGGGTCACCTGACGTTAGGAGTTCAAGACCAGCCTGGCCAATGTGGCGAAAACCCATCTCTACTAAAAAAAATACAAAAATTAGCTGGGCATGGTGGTGGGCACCTGTAAACCCAGCTACTCAGGAAACTGAGGCAGGAGAATCGCTTGAATCCGGGAGGTAGAGGCTGCAGTGAGCCAAGACCATGCCAATGCACTCCAGCCTGGGCACAGAGCAAGACTCTGTCTTAAAAAAAAAAAAAATCTGGTTGGGCACAGTGGCTCATGCCTATAATCCCAGCACTTTAGAAGGCCAAAGCAGAAGGATCACTTAAGGACAGGAGTTTGAGGCCAGCCTGGGCAACATAGCGAGATCCCATCTCTACTAAAATTCAAACCAAAAATTAGCCAGGTGTGGTAGTGGATGCCTGTAGTCCCAGATACCCCGGAGGCTGAGGCAGGAGGATCACTTAAACCTGGGAGATCGAGGCTGCAGTGAGTCAAGATCACACCACACTTCAGCCTGGGTGACAGAGCGAGACCCTATCTCAAAAAAAAAAAGGAAATATTAAATTAACCTGCAAAGGTAATTAAACCCATTAATTGGAACCAGAGAAAGTTATAAAACTGTATTTCTAGCATACAAATTTCTTATTTTTGTACAAACACTGCCTTGCAAGCAAAGGACATAGACTCTACTATGAATCGCAATTTCCTTCACATTCGTCAAGAAAAAATTAAGTGAACGAATTAATCAAGGAAATTTAATGTCTTTGTTTTTTGAGATAGGGTTGGAGGATCTTGCTCTGTCACCCAGGCTGGAGTGAAGTGGCACGATCTCAAGTCATTGCAGCCTCCAACTCCTAAGCGATCCTCCTGCCTCAGCCTCTTGAGTAGCTGGGAGTGCAGGCAAGTGCCATCATGCCTGGCTAATTTTTGTATTTTTTTGCAGAAACGAGATTTCACCGTGTCGCCCAGGTTGGTCTTGAACTCCTGAGCTCAAGTGATCCTCCTGCTTTCACCAGTGCCCAACCTTAAGTGTCTTTTTACATTCCAAGTTGTTTTTTAGTAAACACCATGAGGAAGAGTGGGGGAGGGGAGGGAAGGGGAGGAACAGGCTGAGCTGGTGATAGCACCTCACATCTGGTGGAGAACCCAAGGGCTGTCATAAATCCAGAAATGGCAAATTATTTTTGTCAACTGAAAAATCAGATTTCCAACAGAGCTATGAAAACATTTTTTTTTTTGAGACGGAGTCTCACTCTGTCATCCAAGCTGGAGTGCAATGGTGTGATGCCATCTTGGCTGACTGCAACCTCTGCCTCCCAGGTTCAAATGATTCTCCTGCCTCAGCTTCCCAAGTAGCTGGGATTACAGGCACACACCACCACACCCAGCTAATTTTTGTATTTTTAGTAGAAACCGGGTTTTACCATGTTGACCAGGCTGGTCTTGAGCTCCTGACCTCAGGTGGCCTGCCCACCTCGGCCTCCCAAAGTGCTGGGATTACAGACGTGAGCCACTGTGTCTGGCCAAAAACACTTGTTTTTTTTTTTTTTAATTGTATTAGAAAGTAATCTTTACAAAAAAAGGAAAAAAATCACCATGGAAGAAAAAAAGCCACTTTTGGGTAATCACGAATAAGATCTTACCATCGAGTGACCAAACTCTTCATGAGACACCGTCCCATGTTAAGAAACTAAAAGATGTGGCCGGGCGCGGTGGCTCAAGCCTGTAATCCCAGCACTTTGGGAGGCCGAGGCAGTGGATCACGAGGTCAAGAGATCGAGACCATCCTGGTCAACGAGGTGAAACCCCGTCTCTACTAAAAATACAAAAAATTAGCTGGGCATGGTGGCGCAGCCTGTAGTTCCAGCTACTCAGGAGGCTGAGGCAGGAGAATTGCCCGAACCCAGGAGGCGGAGGTCGAAGTGAGCTGAAATTGTGCCACGGTTCTCCAGCCTGGGCCATAGAGCAAGACCTTGTCTCAAAAAAAAAAAAAAAAAGATGTACAGCACACAGTCATATCCTGGAAGACTGGTCCAGCCAGAATGGCCATGAAAAAGTTACTGAGTAAGATTCATTTACAATTTGCTTTCCTCTCCAAATACTCTTCGCCCCGCTTATCAAGTACCTGATGGAAGTATGAGGGAATACTTTTGGGGCCAGTACAGCAATTTTACTCTTCCTGAGCCTCAGTCCTGGGAGCAAATCCCACCCACCTCGCTGTAGTCCTGCACGTCCTCCTTCAGCAGCTCCAGCTCCTCCTTCTCCTTGGTGAGCGACTTCTTCTGCTCCTGCAGCTTAGAGCAGGCGTCACTGAGGATGTCAATTTCCTCCTTAGTTATCTCCTCCTCCTGGGATAAAAATGGACAAACAACAAAGTGAGCCACAGGAAGAGCTGGCCTTCTCCGAGTGGCCGGCTGCACGGTTCACATTAGGAACTATTCATATTATGAACCTGATTATGTGCGTAGCCAGCACAGCACTGAACCTGAACCCCGACGGTCTCTTGCTACCAGTGAGTGTTCGGTGCGACTCTTGTCCTGGGCTGAGTCTCCTTAGTGGGGACGCCATACTGTGCAAACTTCTTCCTCTGATTACTCATTACCAGAATGAAGCACAGTTGATTTTTCGCACCATTTGTGAAAGACGTTTTCCTTTGTCCGTTCTGATCTGTATGGTTTTGTTTTCTGTATCCAGCTGCCCTGACTGAAACCCTCAGGCCAATCATCCTCACCAGCGTCTCATCCCTGAGGGCGATGGCAGCGGGAGGGGTCTCTGTAGATGCTTTTGACTGGGCTGAGAAAGCTCCCCACACCTGCAGGACACCCGCGTATCAGGAGAGGACACTGGGCTCGGCCACATGCTCCTTCTGCAGCTACCGAGACAATCATTCCTGGCTTTGCTAATTTTGCCTGTTACTATGGAAACTGCACTACTGATTGCTCCGAGTTTTCTAATTTCGTCTGTTAATATAGAAATTACATTTGAAAAAATTTTGGCCGGGCACGATGGCTCACGCCTGTAAACCCAGCTCTGGGAGGCCAAGGTAGGAGGATCACTCGAGGCCAGGAATTTGAGACCAGCTTGGCCAACACGGTGAAATCTCGTCTCTACGAAAATACAAAAGTTAGCCAGGCCGGTGGTGGGTGCCTGTAATTCCAGCTACTTAGGAGGCTGAGGCAAAAGAATCACTTGGGCCTGGGAGGTCAAGGCTTCAGTGAGCTGAGGTTGTGTCCCTACACTCCAGCCTGGGCGACAGAGTGAGATCCCAACTCAAAAAAAAAAAAATTTAAGCCAATCTGTATTTTTTGGACAAATCCCATGTGATCACAATTGTTTTTACAGAATAGTTTTGTTTTTTTTATTTTTATTTATTTTATTATTATTTTTTTTGAGACGGAGTTTCGCTCATTACCCAGGCTGGAGTGCAATGGCGCGATCTTGGCTCACTGCAACCTCCGCCTCCTGGGTTTAAGCAATTCTCCTGCCTCAGTCTCCCGAGTAGCTGGGATTACAGGCACGCGCCACCATGCCCAGCTAATTTTTTGTATTTTTAGTAGAGACAAAAAAATAATTTTTTGTATTTTTAGTCATCCATGGTGACCAGGATGGTCTCGATCTCTTAACCTCGTGATCCACCCGCCTCGGCCTCCCAAAGTGCTGGGATTACAGGTGTGAGCCACCGTGCTACTGATTTTTTTATTTTTGACAAACTAAAAAGTTAAAAAAAAATTTTTTTTTTAAGGCTGGGTATGGTGGCTCATACCTGTAATCCTAGCACTTTGGGAGGCCAAGGCGGGTGGATCACTTGAGACCAGGCTGGCCAACATAGTGAAACCCTATCTCAACTAAAAATAGAAGAGTCAGCCAGGTCTGTACCTGGTGGTGTGCCTGTACTCCCACCTACTTGGGAGGCTGAGGCAGGAGAGTTGCTTAAACCTGGGAGGCTGAGGCTGCAGTGAGCTGAGATGGTGCCACTGCACTCCAGCCTGTGAGTTCAAGATGGAAGGTGCCAGGAGGCTTCCCACGTAGGCAGCACAGGAGCCTGGAGGTTGCACCTCACAGGCTGGCATGGGGATCTGAAGATGACCCAAACCCAGATCACACCACAGGAAGTGATCCCAGGTTGGGCCTGTGGAGGAAGTTCCACCTTGAGTACCACATTGGCTGCCACTCCCCTCCACTGCCTGGGAAGCTGACGGGGTGGGGGGCCTGAAACCCGCTACACCGTGGGCCAGGGTGCCAAGTTCATGGCGGGCTCAGCCGCCACACACACAGGCACAGTGCAGAGCCCAGCCGGACTCACTCTCTTCCCAACCACCGAGCCTCCTAGGGGTCCGCTGGCCTCATGCTCACCCCCTTTGCCATCTCGTCTCACTGAGGGCTGTAAGTACCCCAGCCAAACTGACCCCATTCCTGCCCCACAACTGTCCACAAAGCCAGGCCACGCACTCCTCAGCCTCCAGGGCCCCAGAACCCATCTCATTACCTTTAAGCCCTCCAGCACGGGGGCCGTGTCCTTCAGGGTCTCTGACTGCAGGACTGTGTCAGGCACTTCTGGCTGTGGCTCAGCCCCTGCCCTTAGGGGAGCGGCTTCCACACTTTCGAGCTCAATATCCTTCTGAAAGGAAGGTGACACCAGCCCGGTACCCGCTGTCACACAGAAGCAGCCTTCTGGCTACCTGACGCTCAGCACAAATGGCAGAGGCCACCCTGGAAGCAGGCTACAGGTGACAACAGGCAGTACACCTGCCACAGGATGTCCCTAGGGAGGTCCCATACAGCTGCCAGGTCAGCTGAGGCCCTCTCAGGAGCGGGCCAGAGTACCTCGCCCGTCTCTGGTCTCCCCATGACTCCACCATGCTGCCCTGTCACTTGCAGAGCAGGAGGCTGAGCCTGTGGGTGGGCACCATGCGTGGGACCCAAAGGACCACAGGGCCCACGTTGAAGAGGGGCCCAGAGCCTGGGGGAGCCTGAGGCTGCTCTGCCAGCACCCCTCACAGCAAGTACCTCAGGAGAAGGCAGGCACTGCCGTGTGCTGAGCCAGCCCCTCTGAGATGGCGAAGCTACCTCTCCCGTGAGCACCACTGTGGCCATCAGGCAGTCCCCATGTCAGAGTTGCAGCCCCCACACCCAGGGACCCTATCTCCCTGACCACTCCAGGAAATATGCAGGACAGAATGGCACGGCCAAGCCTGTGGGCACGTGGGGGCTTCTAGGGAAGCTGGGTTGGGACAGCCTCACGCCCCGTGGAGCAGGGCCACTGCTCACCGCTGCCTCCGAGCGCCTCTGCAGCTCCTTCTCGAGGTGCTCCTGCTGGATGGCTGCCTCCTCCTGCAGAGTGGCCTCCAGCTTGGCCTTGTTGTCCACCTGCTCGCCCTCCACCTCGGCTGCTTTCACCTGCGCTTCCTTTGCCTTCAGAAGAGGGTACACCTGTGGGTGAGCCCCAGAAGCCACCAGAGGCCCCTGCTGCCCCTAACCTCTGCCCTCTGCCCCATATCCCTGAGCGCTGTCACCACCTGGGCATCACACACAAGGGACAGAAGGCACTGCAGTGGTGCTGCCCGCAATTGCTGGGAGGCCCCTGGACTGCCCTCCGTGGTCACCCGATGACTCCTGACATGCAGGGAAGGAGCACAGGCACTCCTGGCGCAGCTCCGAGGGCCGAGGCACAGACCCATGGCAGCCAGCACGTGGCCAGGTCGGGACCACGTGCGGGAGACAGCAGGTGCGGGCTGGTGAGAGGGATGGAAGGGAGGGGACAGGAGGCCGGGTGGAGGCACTAGTGGGGGGGTGGGAGGGAGGCTGGGTGGATGGGGGCTCTCCGCCCATGGTTGCACGTCTCCCCCTACCCCGGAAGAGAGGGCCACCTACAAAGAGATGAAGTAAAAGGGTCTCCAGCAGCACGCACCACAATCTCCGGGAGGGTCTGCAGTGTGGACTTGAGCTGGTCGGCTGGTGAGAGGGTGTCCGGGAGGTACAGGGCCCGGGACAGGATAAGCAGAGATGTGGGGATCTCCTGATGCAGATGCAGGTCCAGCCACTGCAGCCAAGGCCAGATTCAGTAAAGGGGCAGCTCCAACCCTGCCGCTACCACGGCAGGCCAACCCCTCTCATCACCAGAACAGCTCTCAGAGAAGATGGTGTCTCAAGTTCTGAAAGGTCAACTTGTTGCTCTGCTGTGTGACCCGATGATCTTGCGTTAGTAAACGCAACACCGGAGAGGCTCAGGGGGTCAGCAGCCCCCGTGGCGAGGCCCCCAAGGGCCTCAGAAAAGGGCACCAACTCTTCACTTAAACACACCCCAGGTTACTTTGGGAGGCTGAGGTGGTGGATCACAAGGTCAGGAGTTCGAGATCAGCCTGGCCAAGATGGTGAAACCCCGTCTCTACTAAAAATATAAAAAAATTAGCCGGACATGGCGGTGCTGGTGTGCGCCTGGAGTCCTAGCTACTTGGGAGGCTGAGGCACAAAAATTGCTTGAACCCGAAGGTGTAGGGTATATTAAGTGGAAATCACACCACCGCACTCTAGCCTGGGTGACAGGGCAAGACTCTGTCTCAAACAAACAAACGAACAAACGAAACCAGCCGAGGCCAACATACAACAGGCCGCAGAGGCAGCATCATAGGCCGGTCAGCACTTGTGCCCACAGGCCCCCGCAGGTCAGGTTCTGGGGCTGGCTGCTTGAGTGACACCACGACAACCCTCAAATGGGCAAGAAAGACTAACAATGTTTAAACATGAGAACAACCCTAAGGGAAGAAAGCTGAGGAGAGGCGGGTAGAGGAGGAGTGTGAACACAATATGCAGGCCTCCAACGAGCCAGACTCCCCTGGGGGCCGAGGGGCCTGGGTGGGGACGGCACCTGCCCCCCTGCTCAGACACCCCTGTGTGCAGCCCCTGTCCCCACTGAGCTCCGGAAGGCTGGGCAGAGTGTCAGGGAGGTCAGCACCCAGGCCAGACACAGAGAAGGCTCTTCGGGGGAATCAGATGAAAGACACAGCTGTGGAAGGCAAGGGGTGACAGTGGGCGGTGCACCTGCCACAGAACCAGGCCATCAACACTGCCTGCATCAAGAGTGGAAGTGTGTTCACACACCTTGGTCTACACATGCAGGTTGTGTGAAAAACCCGCCAACAAGGGCACACCACTGCCAGGACAGCCGGGAGGAAACGCCGGAACCCTGCACCCCTTATCCCTTCCATGTAGGGGTGAGCGGCCGGGGCTGTCACTTCCCGACGTACAAGCCACTCGATGTGATGGCACTGGGAACCAGGCACCTGTTCAGGGCGTGGCCAAGAGAAGGGCTGGCTCCAGAAGTCAGACCAGGTCATGCCACCCAAACCTTCCATGGCCCCAGTTTAAAGAGTCAAAATGTAAACACATCCGACATCTCAGAGGCAAACTCCAGCCCTCATCTGACTACAGACAACCAACACAGTAAGTTATTAAGGTCTTTAAAATCAACGAAAAGCAGGCGAGAAAAATCAAAGCAATATTCAAAAGGCAACAAAAGGAGAGAACACGGGGTGTGTGTGAGTGTGGTAAGACCAGAAGGGCATGAAACAGCCCAAACTTCCCAGCTGTCCCCAGAGAGCCACAGTGTCACCTTGCCAGGCCCGCCCAGAGTTTGAGAAGAGCCTCCAGGTGGCCTCAGGAGGCTGAAGTTTCCCTCGAGCCCAAAGTGAGCACTCACGCACCTGCTTCAGCTGGCCCCGCAGGCGGTCTTCCGTGACGCCCAGGGCCCGCATGCCTCGTGCCCGACACGCCGCCTGCAGCTCCTTGACATTCAGGCTGTCCACCCCTTCCTCAGCAATCAGCTAGAAAACAAAGCAGTAAATTCTCATTCGGGACGGTTGTTGGTGGGTCACGGTGTCTATGCGAACGCCCTCCAGAGTGAGTGGCTAACAGGTTTAGCCCAGTTCTAGGTCTGAAGTGACTGGAACCCTGTGACAGAGGGTCAGGATCTTGGGGAGTGCAGGATGGCCACGACCAAGCCCCTGACACAAAGAAGTCCACCTCCATCCTCTGTGCTGCTGATGGTGGAACCAGCCCCACCCTGGCCCCTCCTGCTACCTGCTGTTTCTGCTGATTCCTCCAGTTCACTGTCTAAAAAGGGTACCCAGTATGGAAACAGGAGGAGGGAGGGAAAAAGAGGGGAACCAGACACTCCAAAGATGCATCTTGACCTCATACCCCAAAAGCCCCTCTTCCACTCAGCCCAAGGTCATGGTGACCCCAAATGGAAAAGCAAACAGGAGTCCCGGTACAGAGGCATACATACAGGGAGCAGCAAGTGAAGAGAGACCCGGAGAAGGAATGAGTCAGTGCTAGGCAGATGCCCGCTGCTACCTCGCCCGCAGCAGGACCCCCGTTTCAGAGTCCACTCTGCCTCACAGCCACCCTGTGGGGTAGGCAGTACATCCATCTCCACTTCCAAAACTAAACTTGATGTAACTGTGCACACACATCTAGTCGTAACAAGTAACAGAGCTCCCATGCGTGAGATGTCTCTCCGAGCACGACACCTCGCCAACAGCAGTAAGCACACAGCACCCACCCAGGGAAGACAGAGGCTGCCTTCCCAGCTCCCGGCGCTGCCCGCTCACAGACACGCTTGTCTCCGCGCCTGCAGCTGTCACCCAGAGCGCTCTCTGATCATGCAGGCTGTCACGTCTGGGGTTCCCTGAAGACCCATCGGGGTGTTGTGGGTCTGCCAGGTCAGGCGTCTGACTGCCACACAACAGTCCACACAGGTGTGCCTTCCTTAGCTGAACCCTTTGCCCACTGAGCTGGGCTGCTTCCGGTTTAGCAGAAATGAAGCTGCTTTCTTCTTCCTGTCCTCCTGCAGGCTGGCTGACTTCCATTTGATTTTGCTCTGGTGGTCTGGGGTCTCTCTGCAGCATTTTCAGCTGCTTTGGGGATCACGATATATAATCCACGGACACAGCTCACTGTAGTGCAGTGGGGCCGGCGCTCCACCCACAGAGGCAAGAGCTGAAGCCTCCTCTCCATCTGTCCTGAGTCTCAGCTGTCGCCTCCACCCACACTGTCCCTCAGCCTGCTCTCTGCGGAAGGCGCAGGGGGAGTGCAGCCCACTGAGCCCACCCTCACTGTGCTTGCTGGGAGCCCTTCCTGCTTGCAGAGGTGCTTTCTTACTGGTCCTTTCTGGTCGGAGAGCTTCCTTCAGTGGCGGTCTGCTGGTGGCAGTCTCAGCTTCCCTCATTGCTATATTTTTGCTGGTTATAGATCCTGGGTTGACAGTTCTTTTAACACTTGAAAAATAATGCTCCACTTCCTTCGATCTCCACAGTTCCTGATGAGAAACCCACTGTCATTCAAATTTTCCCCTAATGATAAAGATGTGGTTCTTGGCTGGGCACAGTGGCTCATGCCTATAATCCCAACATTCTAGGAGGCCAAGGTAGGAGCATCACTTGAGCCCAGGAGTTTGAGACCAGCTTAGGCAGCATAACAGTAAGACCTCATCTCTACAAGAAAAACTAAACCAGGCGGGTGTGGCAGCGCATGCCTGTGGTCCTAGCTATTTGGGGGCCAGAGGTGGGAGGATGGCTTGGGCTGGGGAGGTCAAGGGTATAGTGAGTTGAGATTGGGCCACTAAACTGCACTCCAGCCTGGGCAACAGAACTAGACCCCATCTTCCACCATCCCCCACCAAAAAAAGACCTGGGATTCATAAATGAAACCACCATCACACACACACACACAACCACACAAAACCACACACACACACCCCAACACACATGATGGCTTTCTCTCACTGCCTTAAAAACTATTTGTCACTGGGTGCAGTGGCTCATGCCTATAATCCCAGCACTTTAAGAGGCCGAGGTGGGTGGATCTCAAGGTCAGGTGTTGGAGACAAGCCTGGCCAACATGGCAAAACCCCATCTCTACTAAAAGCCAGGCGTGGTGGCAGGCACCTATAGTCCCAGATACTCAGGAGGCTGAGGCAGGAGAATCACTTGAACCTGGGAGGCGGAGGTTCCAGTGAGCCGAGACGGTGCCACTGCACTCCAGCCTGGGCAACAGAGCCAGACTCTGCCAAAAAAAAAAACTATTTGTCTTCAGGGTTCATTACTTTGACACTGGTGTGTCTTGGTGTAAATTTATTTGGATTTATCCTATTCAGGGTTAACTCAGCTTCTGAAATTTGCAGTTTCACATCTTTAACTGAGCCTGGGAAGTTTTCAGCCAGCCATTATTTCTTCAGGTACTTTTTCAGCCCTGCTTCTATCCTTTTTCCCCCGGAATAGCAGGTAACACAGATGGTGGGTGCTTGCTACGGCCCTGTTCAGTGTTTCCTACTATTTTCCCGTAATGGTGAAGATGCCGCTTTGCTCTGGTGTCTGTTGTCCAGATGGGTCAGATAAACCATCACCTTCTCTTAGTTTACTGGTTCTCTCACCCTCCATTCTGCTGTTGAGCCCACTCAGGTTTTCATTGTGGTTACCGCATTTTTCAGCTCTCAGTTTTCATTTGGTTCTTCTTGTAAAAACTTTTGTTGGTATTATTTTATTTTATTTTTTTGGGGGGGAGGGAGGAAGGCTGGAAGGGAGGGAAGGAGGAAGGGAGGGAGGAAGGGAGGAAGGGAGGGAGGGAGGGAAGGGAAGGAAGAAAATTAAGCAATGAGAGAGATATTGCCGACCTGGATCTAGAGGTTT
>CM052650.1:1300520-1356464 GCA_028533165.1 Leontopithecus rosalia
TGTGTGCCTTCAGTCACAGCTACGTGGGAGGCTGAGGTGGGAGGATCACTTATGCCTGCAAGGGCTGTGGCTTCAGTCAGCTATGAGGGTGCCACTGCACTCCAGCCTGGGTGGGAGAGCGAGACCCTGTCTCAAAAATAAAAATAAGTAAGTAGCAGAGCCCACAAAAATGTCATATAATCCCCAAGAGCCAGAAACCGCAAGGTGTTCTTGGGAGGAAAGGATGGAGCAGACAGATGAGGCTGTGCCTGCGAGGGCGTAGGCTGCACCCTCTGCAGCTCATGGTGTCCCCCGGCACTCACAGAAGCAAACAGTATCTGTGCAGAAGAAACTAGCTCACCACCTACTCCACATGAGGGTTACCCCTCTGGAGTGGATTCCACCTCTTTTAAATTAAAAAGAAATTAATTGAAAAACTAATTGAGCTTCTAAAGGTAAAAACGTGGGGACTGAAAATAAAACCTCAGTGGCTGCATTAAGCAGATTACTTCAGCTGAAAAGAGAATGAATAAAACGAAAAGAAAACATCTAGATGGCAGCCCCAATACAAAGACAGGAAACGAAGACTCTTCCGAACCGGGAAGGACAGCAGGAGCTGGTGCAGCAGAGGCCAGGCCAGGAGCTCCCGAGAGCCTGGGCACTGGTGAGCGAGCAGGTTCTCGATAGGTGGCAGATGTGGAACCTTGGGGTCAGGAGCAAGGATCCCAAGAATAGAAACAAACGCACCCAGAGGGACACAGGCGGCGCTCCAGACAGACCCGGAAGCAGTAAGACAGAGAAGGCCCACACCTGCCCCCGAGACACCACTGCGCAGATGCAGACCCTCACGGGAAACAGAGCAGGGCTGGCACAGGGCATCAACAGCGTGGAGGCATGGAGCGGGCGGAGGTGTGTGCTGAAAACTGCCGGTGGGAAAGAGTGAAACATGAGCAGACGGGTGTTGCTATTTGGTGGCAAGGCGCTTATCCACAGGTGTGGCGTTATGACAGGTACTGGTTCCTGGCTCAGCTGTCCTTGTCACCAGCTTCCGTGATAACGTCAGGTGTGTCAGGCCTCCGGGCAGGCCTCTGACTTCTCTACTCTCCTTTCACTTGCCCTAAGGCAGGTCACTAATCTTCCCAACTTTCTGATTATGGGTTTTAAGACCCTCCCTAAAGAGGTTCCACTGAAGGAATGGCGGCGAAGGAATGCCGAGGTCATAACCCAAGCGGACTGGGTTCAAGAAGCTTCCAGAAAGCCGAACATGTAGGGTTCCCAAGGTTCACACCCCGGGAGCCAGGGCAGCTCCATGCCCCTTCCCCGTACATATCTTGCCTGCGGTCTCTTGAACTGTATCTTTTACACCCTCCTGTATAGAAAACTTGTAACCCTAAGTGTTTCCCTAAGTTCTGTGAGTCACTCCAGCAAATTAATAGAACCTAAAGGGGGAGGGGTGTCACACCTCATGTACCCCTTAAATACATACACCTACTACATACCCACAAAAATGAAAAATTAAAACAATTTAAAAACAAAGGGGGCTGGGCACAGTGGCCCACACCTACAATCAGCACTTTTTGAGGCAGGCAGACTGCTTGAGGCCAGGAGTTTGAGAGCAGCCTGGCCAACATGGTGAACCCCTCTCTACTAAAAATACAAACATTAGCCGGGTGTGGTGCGTGCCTGCAGTCCCAGCTACTCAGGTGGCTGAGGCAGGAGAATCACTTGAACCCAGGGAGGTGGAGGTTGTGCCACTGCACTCCAGCCTGGGCGACAGTGAGACTCTTGTCTCAAAAAGTAAGAACAGAGGGGGTGGTGAGACCCTAACTTGAAACCAGTCCATCAGAAGCTCCGAGCGGTCTGGACTTGGGACTGGTGGGGGCATCTTGGGGACGGAGACCTCACCCTGTGGGATCGGACACTATCTCCGGGTAGATGGTGTCGGAACTGGGTTAGGGGACACCCACCGGGTGTCTGCTGTGCTGATGACTGCTGTGGTGGAGGATAGAGGAAGCATACAGGTAGACTGAGGTTTTCCTAGGCAATAGATTTTACTGATGTTTTTTCTCTATCAAATAGAAAGCAAGCCCTAAAAATAGTTTTCAACCAACCTATACAGTGAAAAGAATTTGGGCAGGGCCAGGCGCAGTGGCTCACGCCTGTACCCAGCACTCTAGGAGGCTGAGATGGGAGGTTCGTTTGAGCCCAGGAGTTTCAGACCAGCCTGGGCAACAAAGTGAGATCCTGGATCTACAAAAAATAATTGGTCAGGTGTGGTGGCACATGCCTGTGGTCCCAGCTACGTGGGAGGCTGAGGCAGGAGGATCGCCCATGTCCAGAAAATCGAGACCGCACGGAGCCATCATGGCGCCACTGCACTCCAGCCTGGGTGACAGAACAAGAAAACATAGAAAGGACTGGACAGGTCCCCATTACCTGCCTGCGTTCCCGGCGGGTCAGAGTGTGGCCGTTGAGGATGCGCCAGAGCATGCGTGCCGCGATCTTGGTGTCGATCCACAGCAGGCGGAAGCCGTGGTAGTAGTGCTTCAGCTCGTCCAGCACCCTCTGCCCGAGGGACTTCTTCACCACCACCTCTGCGGGGGGGCTGTACACAGGGCCGCCTTCCTCCAGCTTCTTGTTCTTGTCCTTCAAGGATTTGAGGGACTTCTCTACTACCGAGTCATCGCTGACAGGACGCGAACAGTGCCAGCCGCGCACAGGAAGGCACTGAGGTCCCACAACCACGAAACCCACAGAGGTGGGGGTCCATGGCGCTCTCGACACCGTGCGGAGGCATTCGGGCCTCAGAGTCCAAGAGCCAAGGTGGTCGCCTCTGAAGGATGGGTGCACGGGGTGCGTGGGAGCACAGCAGCCCAGTGGAACACTCCTTGAAAGGGCAAGAGTGGAAATGGGAGTAAGAGCCAGTGCCAGCCTTGGACAGCTCAGCACCAAACACCAGCAGCAGCAAAACTCACAGGCCTTGCGCCACGCCATGCCACAACCACACGCACAATCCCACCTCCTCCCTGATGTCTGCACTGCCCCCTGGGGAGCCCTTCAGAAGGGAGACCAGGACAGTGCGCAGCCCCGCAGCCCCACACCGTTGGACAGCAGCATGGGCTTGCCGGCCCCCACAGAACGAAGGGCAGGTCAGACACAGGCACAATAGCAAAGGCTGGATCCCTAGGTGGGCCTCACACCCCCACAGCCAGTGACTTGGGGAGGTAGGGTGCATTGTTTTGGCACTTCATGGGGGAATGGGGTGCAGAGTAGAGGGTCTGTTGAGTTTGGAGGTCCTCTCCTCCAACAGGTGACTTTCTGGAAAGACCTATGGCTCCTGAGCAACTCCTACAAATCAGCAAGGGCGCTTGCTAACCTCATCTCCACACTAACTTCCCACAGACACCAGCACAAAACAGCAAGATCCAAAGAATAAGGCCCAAGGCCCGTCTCCTCCTCTACCCACCCCCGCTGTGTCCGGGACCAGCAGGCTCTCAGCCTAGAGCCTCTCAGCTGTCCCCTGCCTGGACATCCCTAGCTCACCCCCTTGCGTCACTGAGACCTCCCTGACCATCCACCACTCTGTCCTCCTAGCGGGTGCCCTGCTGACACCTGGCTGTCTTAGAGACCAGATGCACACTGTGCACACCACACTTGCTTTCTCCCCACGGGAATGTGGGCTCCTGAGGGCCAGACATCAGGCCTCACAGGCGGCAGCGGGAGGCTGGCACTAACCCAGCCCCATCTCGGTCCACGCTGCATTGGTCCCAGCAACTGCCTGTGCCATATCCACCCACAGAGAGGCCGTGGGGAAGCCACTGCAGCCTAAGCTTCTGCAGCATGGGCTGTGCCTGGCCCAGGGTTTGTGTGCAACAGAGACTATGGTCGGACCGCAGGCCAGTGCTGTGACGCCACTTACAGTCCAAAACTGAAACAAATAACCTGTGTCAGTCCCCTTCAGGCTCACGATCTCCTGCATATCATGCTGGGCACACTAGAAACTCCCCTGCTGCTTGGACACAAATCCCCCCCGGCGGCCCCAGCTCACCTCAAAGGCCACGTGTGTCGCACATGAGCTCCTTCTGCCTCCATTGGCCCTCCATGCCTGGCCTGATGCCAGCAGCGAGGTCGGGCTCCAGAGCACACTGTTGGAGCTCAAATCCCAGCTCCACTTCTTACTGCTGTGTAACCTTGACTGAGTAACCTGACCTCTCTGTGCTTTGGGAGCCTCTGTCATGAATTTGTACTGACGATACCAACTACCAGGATGGTACCTGCAACATGGAAGCCACCTATGTCCCAGCATGGCTGCTGTGATTACCACCCCCTTATGGCAGTGGAGGAGCCACTGATCAGGGCTGCAGGCCAGGTGGAGACTCCAGACCCACTGTCTGTTTCTCTGGTGGGGATCCTGGAGGCCTGCAGGCACAGGCCTGCTTCAGCCTGCAGCCCAGACAGGGCAATGCAGCTGGCACAGGGCACCACCAGCTCAGAGCAGCGTCGAGTGAGCGCGCATCAGGGTCAAAAGCCAGAGTGGCTAGGGCTCCACTGTGGTACCAGTCATGGTCTGGGGACCTCCCCCAAGAACTCTCCCAGGCTTGAAATCTTCCCTCAATTACAGACATGCAATCCCAACACTGACCTCAACGGAGAGGTTCTGAAGAATACAGGAAACATGCAAATACACATGTAAAGTGCCTGGTGGACATCAGTGAGGCCTGGGAGGGGTGGGGCAGAGGACAGGAACCCCACCCTCGGTCGCCTCCCCAAGCCCTGTGAGGGCAGCTCCCGGCTCTCTTTCAGGCCCTGGCCTAGCCCCATCCACCATGTCTCCAGGTTCTCCC
This sequence comes from Leontopithecus rosalia, assembly GCA_028533165.1. Taxonomy (NCBI): domain Eukaryota; kingdom Metazoa; phylum Chordata; class Mammalia; order Primates; family Cebidae; genus Leontopithecus; species Leontopithecus rosalia. Next base: position 1,305,344 of record CM052650.1, read on the forward strand.
CAGCTCTGGGGTCACCTCTGAGCCAGGAAAAGGCTCCAAATCCAGGCAGCCCTGAGTCATGACATGCCGAGAGCCAGGCCACACAGAATGCAGCAAGCCCGCGCAGGCTCAGCCTGCCCCCTGACCAGGCTGCGGTCCTTCTGTGAGGCGGCCTCACCTTCCAGTGTGGATGATGACAGACCCATGCACAGAACACACCTCCCTGTATCAAGCTGAATTATACGACTTTCCAACCCTCAGTTAGCAAGGAAGACGTTGGCTTCCACAAGAAGGCATGGCACCAGCAGTCACAGGGTATCAACAGGCAAAGATGAAGACTCAGAAAACCAGACCAGAGAAGCGCAGAGCAGACTTGGTGAGGGCAGGGAGCCATGCAGAGCTGGGCGGGCCCACAGGGGGCCTGGTCCTCACCACAGTAACATCCTCCAGCAAATCCCAGCAGCTGGTGATACATGCCTGTAGTCCCAAATACTCAGGAGGCTAAGGTGGGAGAATGGCTTGAGCCTGGGAGATCAAGGCTGCAGTGAGCCATGATTGCACCATGGCACTCTAGCCTGGGCAACGGAGTGAGACTCTGTCTCAATAAATAAGTAAATCAACGGAATATTCCCAAGTGGTTTGATGGGTTTAATGACATTTCATTTACAACCCCAAAAAGACTGTTTTAGAACTGAAGTGTCTAAACAAGAAATCAAAGGAAGGTCCAGAGAGATGAGGTTTGGGGGAACTGGTCCCCTGGGAGGAACACCTGCTGAAGAACTCACTGAAGAAAATGGCAGTGGCAGCAGCCAGGCGCGATGGCTCACACGTGCGATCCCAGAATTTTGGGAGGCTGAGGCCGGCGGATCATGAGGTAAGGAGTTCAAGACCAGCCTGACCAACATGGTGAAACCCCGTCTCTGCTAAAAATACAAAAATTAGTGTAGTCCCAGCTACTCAGGAGGCTGAGGCAGGAGGATCGCTTGAACCTGGAAGGCAGACTTTGCGGTGAGCAGAGATCGCATCATTGCACTCTGGCCTGGGAAACCAGAGCGAGACTCCGTCTCAAAAAAATTAAATTAAAAAAGAAAAAGAAGAGAAATCTAATGGAAAGCTAAGGCCGATGCTGTGGCAGTGGCAAGGCTGAGGGAAGGCCTGCTGAGAGGGCAGAGACGGGACTGCTGGCAAACAGGCTTTGTCAGTGTCCACAGCAGACACCGCTCGTGTGCCCAGGGACTCAGCCACCGAAACACTCCCTTCGTGGCCCTGCTGCTTATGGCAGCACTCTCCAAATCCATTCAGCTGAAGGTCTGTTTTAAGGAAGGCCATGTTTTCACATGTGAATTGTTTTACTTTAGGGAATCCAATCTCAGGAGCCACCAGAGAAGGTTCACAGCTGACAGCAGCCACAGTGACAGGGCTTGGAGTAGGAGGAGGGTGTTTCAGTCCTGCTCTCCCGCACAGGAAGCAGGACAGTCGGGAGAAGGGATGCGCGCTGCTGTGGCCTTCTGAACCTGAGAGCCCAGGAGAGAATGAGAATCTCTCCTCACACAGGCAAGACTAAAGTGAGGGGGATACCGGGCAGAGGGACAGCACGCAAGAGCATGGCAGCCTCAAACCAAGCTCAGGACAGGGGCTGCAGGTGCTACTCCCTCCAGGAAGCCCTCTTGGCCTGGCCCGCCAGCCTGGCGGCACCACAGTCCTTATGCCGCACTGTCACCACGTGTTGGTATTACTTGCCCTCTTGCTGGACCGTGACTGCCACAGGGAAGGGCTAAGCCAGAGCCGGGCATGGGAACACCACACCTACACCCCGTGGTTGCAGGCACCTGCAGAGTCTGCTCTGTGTTCACAGATGGATCCCACACCCACAACACTGCCTGGCGCATCCAAAACACCTTTTACAAATATTATTTTTAGTGGAAAGCCATGAAAAACGGCAACTGTGTGAAGAATAAGAGAGACTGCAAACCAAGTGCACGAAACTTGATTAAAACTGCATGTGCTGGGCCGGGCGCGGCGGCTCATGCCGTAACCCCAGCACTCTGGGAGGCTGAGGCAGGGGATCACCTGAGGTCAGGAGTTCAAGACCAGCCTGGCCAATGTGGTGAAACCCCACCTCTGCTAAAAATACAAAAATTAGCCAGGGGTGGTGGTGGGCGCTTGTAAGCCCAGCTACTTAGGAGGCTGAGGCAGGAGAATCGCTGGAACCCAGGAGGCGGAGGCTGCAGTGAGCCAAGATCGCCATTGCACTCCAGCCTGGGTGACAAAGCAAAGACTTTGTCTAAAAAAACAAAACAAGCTGGGTATGGTGGCTCACGTCTGTAATCCCAGCACTTTGGGAGGCTGAGGCGGGCGGATCATGAGGTCAGGAGTTCAAGACCAGCCCGACCAACATGGTGAAATCCCATCTCTACTAAAAATACAAAAATTAGCCAGGCATAATCCCAGCTATTCGGGAGGCTGAGGCAGAAGAATCACTTGAACCCGGGAGGTGGAGATTGCAGTGAGCTGAGATTGTGCTTCTGCATTCCAGCCTGGTAACAGAGTAAAACTCTGCCTCAAAAAAAAAGAAAAGAAAGAAAGATTGGCCGGGCGCGGTGGCTCACACCTATAATCCCAGCCCTTTGGGAGGGAGATGAGTGGATCACAAGGTTAAGAGATCGAGACCATCCTGGTCGACAAGGTGAAACCCCGTCTCTACTAAGAATACAAAAATTAGCTGGGCATGGTGGTGCGCGCCTGTAGTCCCAGCTACTCGGGAGGCTGAGGCAGGAGAATTGCCTGAACCCAGGAGGCGGAGGTTGCAGTGAGCCGAGATTGTGCCATTGCACTCCAGTCTGGGTAACAACAGTGAAACTCTGTCTCAAAAAAAAAAGGAAGAAAGATAGAAAAAAAAAAAAACCAGGCCGGGCGCAGTGGCCCAAGCCTGTAATCCCAGCACTTTGGGAGGCCGAGGCGGGTGGATCACGAGGTCAAGAGATCGAGACCATCCTGATCAACATGGTCAAACCTCGTCTCTACTAAAAACACAAAAAATCAGCTGGGCATGGTGGTGCGTGCCTGTAATCCCAGCTACTCGGGAGGCTGAGGCAGAAGAATTGCCTGAACCCAGGAGGCGGAGGTTGCAGTGAGCCGAGATGGCGCCATTGCACTCCAGCCTGGGTAACAAGAGCGAAACTCCGTCTCAAAAACAACAACTGTATGTGCTGGCTGGGAGCGGTGGCTCCTGCCTGTAATACCAACACTTTGAGAGGCCAGTTTGAGACCAGCCTGGGCAACATAATGAGATCCTTTCTCTACAAAAACATTTAAAAGTTGGCCAGGCAGGGTGGCACACGTCCGTGGTCCCAGTTACCCAGGAGACTGAGGTGGGAGCGTCCCTGAGCTCGGGAGTTTGAGGCTGCAATGAGCTATGGTAGTGCCCTGAGCTCCAGCCGGGGCGACAGAGCAGGAACCTGTCTTGAAAAACAGAAAAAAAAGAAAACTGCACGTGTTAAAACCCAGATACATTCCTTAAAGTTCAGAATAAAACACAGGGAAGTACTCACTTAACACTGTCCATAGGTTCTTAGAAAATGCAACTTTAAGCAAAAAGACCTATAGGAAAACCAATTTTTTTCTCATCCAAAGTTATAATAAAACGTTATTTGAGGACCTTAAAGTTGTCGTTTCTGCTGGGCACGGTGGCTCACACCTAAAATCCCAGCACTTTGGGAGGCCGAACCAGAAAGATCACGGGAGGTCAGGAGTTCAAGACCAGCCTGGCCAACATGGTGAAACCCTGTCTCTGCTAAAAATTCAAAACTTGGCAAGGCAGAGTGGAGCATGCCTGTAATCCCAGCTACTCCAGAGGCCCAGGCCGGTTGCAATGAGCCAAGATTGCACCACTGCACTCCGGCCCGGACAATAGAGCTAGACTCTGTCTCAAAAAAAAAAATAAAGAAAAATTACAGTTTCCAAGAACCTACAGACATTAAATGAGACTTACTGTACACCAAACTACTGACGATATGTGCAGCTGGGCCCTGAGATTATTCACTTCCGAAATTCACTGAGCCAGGTGACAATCATTTTCAACATGGAAAGAACAGGAAAATAGGATACACTGTTTCCCTCAAATATCAAGCCCCTCCTGACTCTCCATCATTTTCAAGCTGTTTTCAGACAGGTGCAGAGTGACGCTGATTTACTCACAGGCAGCTCCTCAGCCCCAGGGTGCTGGCACAGCTGAGACGAGCGGGATCCCCTGGACTACCTGTAACAGGAACGGGGAAAATAAAAACGGAGTAAATCAGGGATTTCTACCAATGTCTTTCTTTGATTTTTTTTTTTTGAGGCACAGTTTCTGTCTTGAGCCCAGGCTAGAGTGCAGTGGCGTGATCTCAGCTCACTGCAACCTCCTGAGTAGCTGGAATTATAGGCGCCCACCACCATGCCCAGCTGCTGTGTGCGCGTGCGTGTGTGCGTGCCAGCGTGTTAGTAGAAATGGGTTTCACCATGTTGGCCAGGCTGCTCTCAAACTGTTGACCTCAGGTGATCCCCCTGCCTTGGCCTCCAAAAGTGCTGGGATTATAGGCGTACACCACCATCCCCAGCCTTTTATTCATTTGTATTTATTTATTTGACTTTGCCAAGGCAGGAATGCAGTGGTATGATCACGGCTCATGGCAGCCTTGAACTCCTGGGCTCAAAGGATCCTTCTGCCCCAGCCTCCCGAGTAGCTGGGACTACAGGTGAGCACCATTATGCCTGGCTAATTTTTGTGAAGGGCTTCGCTTTGTGGCCTAGGCTGGTCTTCAACTTTTGACCTCAAGCAACCCTCCTTTCTCAGTCTCCCAAAGTGCTGGGATTACAGGCAGGAGCTACCACGCCCAGCATAATATCTTCTTTTAAAGTCTGAAAGAAGGCCAGGCACGGTGGCTCATGCCTATAATCCCAGCACTTTTGGAGGCCTATGCAGGTGGATCACCTGAGGTCAGGAGTTCAAGACCAGCTTGACCAATATGGCGAAACCCTGTCTCTACTAAAAATACACAACTAGTCGGGCATAGTGGCGCGTGCCTGTAATCCCAACTATGCGGGAGGCTGAGGCAGGAGAATTGCTTGAACCCGGGAGACAGAAGTTGCAGTGAGCCAAGATCACGCCATTGCACTCTAGCCCGGGCAACAAGAGCGAAACTCAGTGTCTCAAAAAAAAAAAAAAAGTCTGAAAGAGTACAGATGTCTTTTGTAGAAACCTCTGTGTGTAAGTTTCTGGAAGCCAGTTCTGAGTGTTGGAAGGTTTCAGAACACTAAGTGAACGGTCTGCCCCAGTTAGGAAAACAGTATTGCAAAGTAGTCCTAAAGAAAGATGGGGAGCCTCAAGTAAATCCTGGCTCTAAATACCCCAAGAGGGAAGCCAAGCAGGCCAGCCCCAGCGAGGGAGCATCCCACCAGGTGGCACCATCCCCACTCACTGCAGTTGGCTCTGGTGGACACATGACCTCTATGCAGACAGCCCTACAGAGCAAGCTACGATCCCAAGGGGCCAGAGCTGTAAGGATTACTAGAACCATAAGCCGGGCGCGGCGGAATCCCAGAATCCCAGCACTCTGGGAGGCTGAGGTGGGCGGATCACCTGAGGCCAGGAGTTCAAGACCAGCCTGGCCAACGTGGCGAAACCCCATCTCTACTAAAAATACAAAAATTAGCTGGGCCTGGTGGTACGTGCCTGTAATCCCAGCTACTCGGGAGTCTGAGGGAAAAGAATTGCTTGAACTCAGCAGGTGGAAGTTGTAGTGAGCTGAGATCACACCATTGCACTCCAAAAAAAAAAAAAAGCTAGTGGAATAAGCCATTTGTTGTATAAACAACAGTGAGGAGTGTGCAGCGCATTTTAAGGATTTAACATGTGTTTTGATGCCTTCTCTAACTTGCTTTAGTTCCTCTAAGCGCAGAGTTCATTCATAGTACTGACATTCAGGGCCTTGTGACCAAACCTCACGCTGGGAACAACGCAAGTATAGGAGCAGCAGGGCCAGAGGTGCCAGGTCAAGCAGTGCCAGGAGCCAGCAGGTGGCACCCTGAGGTGCCCAGTGGCCTTGACCCTCCAGGTGTCCAGTGGGGTGACAATGAGTCCTCAGCCAGGGAGCTGCAGGAGCAGCTGTAAGTTGTGGGGAGCTCACTCAGGAGCCACCGTGTGAAGAGGAGCTAGACGGGGAGGGCTGGCACCTCATTAAATAGGAGGCAACCCTCATACTCCCATGGGGAAGGAAATTCCCACCATGCGCCACATTTAGGCCTTGTAACAGTCTGGTCTGTAAACTGGGAGCTCAGTTGAGGGGAAGATGTTAGCTGTGTTCTCATACACATCAAGTTGCAAGTTAAAATTCAAAAGCACAGTGTGACTGAGCACACCAAGACCCTCTCACTCCAGCTGAGGACCAGCTCTGGCCTACCTTTCTCCATGTGAAGGGGCACAGCACATTCTCCGCCATCTTCCCCACACCATGGCACCTTCGGCCCCCCACCCCTGCCCTGGCCAGCTCCTGCGCCTCAGGGGCTCAGCCCAGCAAGCAGACAGGCTGGCAGGTAGGTCTCCCAGATCTCCCTGATCTGCCCCCCAGTGACCCCACTTTCTAACACTTCCTGTCCCACTGGCTCCTTCCTAAGCTCTTCCCAAAACCTGTTCTGAAGGCTTCTGTCCCCGGTTCTCCAAGGAACCCACAGTCAAGGCCGTCCAGGTGATGGGGATCACTGCTCCGTGTCCCTCAGGAGCACAGACATATCTGTGGCCAGGCCCTGCTGGAAGCCCTTCTGCTCTTTTTTCCAACACCGACAATTCTCCAACTGGGAGTTCACCAATTTAATTCCACACTGACACTACCCAGAATTAGGGCAGACCCCACCGGGTGAGGGCTCCGTCCCACAAGACTGCCCCACTCCATGTGCCCAAGTTACCCACACTTCAGCTGACTACAGAGTGGGGGTCCCATGACCACTTTGGTTTTGAAAATTCTAGAATGGCTCAGATGTCAGCAATGGGCTCTACTTACTATCACAGTTCATTATAAAGGGTATCCAGGAACAACCAGAGAGAGGCCAAGACACCAAGGCCAGGGAGGTCCTAAGCACAGGATCCTTGGGTGCTGTGGAGCGGCACACCACTGGGAAGCCTCACCAGCCTGCTCACCAGAAATTCTCATCAAGGCTTCATGATTGATTATGGTACTGGCCCACTGGCCATGGGGACTGAACTAACTCACCAAACCCTCTCCCCTCCCTGGAAGGGGCAGGAAGTTCCCACCCTCTAATCACAGCACGCTCAGTGCCACCACCGGAATCTAAGGGCCTGCCTGGAGTCACTGCGTTAGCATAAACTCAGGTGCAGTGATAATGAATAAAAGACACTCCCAAGCTCATACCTGTAATCCTAGCACTTTGGGAGGCCAAGGTGGGAGAGGATTGTTGCTGAGCTCAGGAGTTCAGCCTGGGCAACATACAGAGACCCTATCTCTATAAAAAATAAAAAAATCAGCCGGCAGGAGGATTGCTTAAAGGCTGCAGTGAGCCATGATCAAGCTACTGTACTCCAGCCTGGGCAACAGAGCAAGACCCTGCCTCAAAAAACAAGTGAAAAACGACACTCCCATCATTCAGGAAAGTTCCAGGGTTTTCAGCCCTCAGTGCTGATGCCAGGATCAGGTCAAAGACTAAACGTATTCTTACCATTACATACCTTTCTTCACCTGGGAGATCCTCCCTACCTGACCTCCACCTCCTCCCCAAGTGCCCCCGGGGTGTGACGGACTCCACACAGTCAACACCTCCAAGAACTCTCAAATCGCTTCCCCACTCAGCTCTGCCCCAGGTCTTCTCCAGTTTCAACAAATGGCTCTGTTGCCCCGGGGCGGCTCAGGCCAGAGGTCACCTCTCCCACACAGCCCTTGGAGTCAACCCTGCTTCTACTCATGTATCGACTTCCTTCCAAAGAGGACAGTATGGAGAGGCGGGAGAAGAGCAACTGGGTAGTGAAAACCTGACCACCAGCGCTTCAGCCTACTCATCAAGGTCAACATCCGGTGACAAACCGTTCTGACAGCATGGAGGCTTGATGGGACCTGACGGGAACGCTCCACTCTGTGGTCTTCCTCCCGAAAAATCATCTTTCCCAGCTTAATCGTGAGGAAACATCAAGAAATACCAGTAGAGCAGCACCTTACACCCCAACTGAGCAGTCCTCCTCACGGCTGGCAAGGTCACTTCGGACAAGGGAAGCCTGAGAGACAATCAAGGGTGGTGCAGATGGGTCCCAGGACAGAAAAAGGCCCTCAGAATGAAGAATGGGAGAGAAAGGAAAACCTGAGTAAGTTCTGGACTTCAGTGAACAGTAACAGATCCATTAGCTGTGACCATGAACCTCACTCACGCTGCAGCCCTCCATTTGGTGTACCACCCACAGGGCTCAGGAACCTCCTCCACAGTCCAGCCCCTTAGAGTCCCTGCCACAAAGTGCAGTGATAACTGCGGAAGACGTCTGTGCTCCCAAAATGACAGAATGACACATAAAAAGCTAACTATTATTATTTTTTGCCAAAAACCTGTGACATAAGCACGAAGTGGCAAAAGTACTTTTACTGGCATCAGGAGGTCCATGGAGAGCTCTAACATTTAATACAGCAACTAGAAAGATCAAAGGCTGCGCTTCACCTTCAGACTGTGCATTACCACCACTCCAAAACCCTCGGTGGCTCCGCAGCCATTATTTCAAAAAATTACAAGAATTGGGGGCTGTGCACGGTGGCTCACGCCTGTAATCCCAGCACTCTGGGAGGCCCAGGTGGGTGGATTACTTGAGATGAGGAGTTTGAGAACATCGTGGCCAACATGGAGAAATCCCATCTCTACTGAAAATACAAAAATTAGCTGGTCATGGTGGCGGGCGCCTGTGATTCCAGCTACTCGGGAGGGAGAAGATTCACTGGAACCTGGGAGACGGAGGTTGCAGAGCCAAGATCACATCACCGCACTCCACCGTAAGCAACAGATTATAAGAGACTCTGTCTCCAAAAAAAAAGAAAATCTGGGAGTGTACAGGCAACTTCAGTCTCTCTCTCTGGGGGAAGGGGGAACACAGGGAGACAAGAATTGAAGCTGGTGGCTCCTGTAATCCCAGCACCTGGGGAGATCAAAGCAGGAGGATCACTTGGGTCTAGGAGTTCAAGACCAGGCTGGCCAACGTATCAAGACTCTGTCTCTACAAAAAATTCACCAAAGAACCCAAAAAAATTAGGTGCGTGTTGTGCGGCACAACCAGCAAGTTGGGAGGCTGAGGCAGGAGGACAGCTTGAGCCCAGGAGTTCGAGGGGCGCTGAGTACGGTGGCCGCACCGCACGCAATCACTTTACTGGAGTTTGATGCTTATTCCGATTTCACAAGTAAGGACATAAACCGAGATCAGCTGGTTAATCAGAGAGGGAGGAGGTGGGCACACCCGGGGGGCATTCCTCCAGACTCGCCCCAGGCCCCGCGCCTGGGGACGCTCCCCGGGGCCGGAGTCCGCGTGTCCCGCTTGATCACAGCGCAGGGGCTGGCATCACGTCGTCGGTGACGCGCGGGGAGCGCTCCCGCAGCCCACCGGGTCCCGCCCGCGCCACGCGAGGCCCGTCTCGGGGCCCCCAAACGTGGCCAAAGGGCCGTCCCGGTGCGGGGGCCGCGCGCTCCACCCGGCTTACTCCGGCAGGGGCGCCGGGGCTGCGCAGCCGCCAGAACTTCCCGGGCCCGCCCCGGAGGCAGCGACCGGGGACCCGGCCGCCTAAGGTCAAAGCGCCAGGCAGAGGCCCAGCGGCGCCGCCAACGAGACCCGACCCCGGGCCCCGCGTCGCCGCGGCAACCAGCCCGAGCCCGCCCCGGGGCGCCCACCGCTTACCCCGCGGGGCGGTGGCCAGAGGCGACGGCCGGAGGCGGGCGGGGGCCCGGCCGCGGCAGCTCCTCAGTAAGATGGACGCCATGTGCCCGGGCGCGGCGGCCGCTCCGGCCTCCTGCGCTGCCTCCTCCTCCTCCGCCTCGGCTGCGGCTCTCCGTCGACCCGGCGGCGCCTCAGGCCCGGCCCGCGCGGACGGTGGACGGCGGGGGTTGACCCCGGACTGCAGGCGCTCAGCCTAAAGATCCGGCACCGCCGGCGGCCTGGTCCCGGCACGGACGTCCCGAGGCGCGGGGCGGGGCGGGGCGGCCAGGCCGCTGCTCCCATTGGGCCCCTCGGCGCCCGCGGCCGGCCCGGTGAGGGGCGGACCGTGCCACCGAGGACTACCGGTTCCGGCGTGCACCGGGGCGGCCTGCACTCTGGGGCGCGGACTACCGATCCCGGCGTGCCCCGGGCCGGCCCGTACTCTGGCGCGGACTACCGATCCCGGCGTGCACCGGGGTGCCCACACCCTAAGGCGCGGACTACGGGTCCCGGCGTGCACCGGGGTACCCACACCCTAAGGCGCGGACTACGGGTCCCGGCGTGCACCGGGGTACCCACACCCAAAGGCGCGGACTACCGGTCCCGGCGTGCACCGGGGTGCCCACACCCTAAGGCGCGGACTACCGATCCCGGCGTGCACCGGGGTTTCCGCACCCTAAGGCGCGGACTACCGGTCCCGGCGTGCACCGGGGTGCCCGCACCCTAAGGCGCGGACTACCGGTCCCGGCGTGCACTGCGGGGAGAGCTCCTCGGGGCGCGCTGCATCCTGGTTCCAGTCGTTCGGTAGGCGCTGGGGCTCGCTGCGTGGCGGCCGCGGGAGCCGAGGGAGCCGGCTGCGCTGGCGCGGTGATTGTCTTTTCGTCTCCGCGCGGTGGCAGCAGCGGCTGTGTCCGGGACTTTTCCGGGACCAAGTCCTGCACCCACGAGTAGAAAACGGCTCCTGGGAGCTTGGGGCTCCAAGGGCAAGTCGGGGGACGCTGGGATGGAGGGTCGCATCGGCCGTGGTCTCGCGGCGGCTCCGCCTGCCCGTGGCTCTGCCTTCTGCGGCTGCACCCGACACGCGCAGCCCTGAGTGCCCCTCCCCGCGGTAGCGCGCGGCGCTCCGCAGACACCGCGCTGCCCGGCGTCGGGAGTCCCGACCGCCACCGAGGGGACGGGAGCGCAGGATGCCCTCCCGAAGGACAGAGCCCTGCCGGCCCCGGATGCGGGCGCAGCGGGCACAGCACCCCCACCGTACGGATGCCGCGTCCTCCGGTCCGAGCGGGCTGGATGCGGTCCTGCGTGGGCGCAGGGGACCTCGCTTCGCTCTGGCCTAAGCAGCCCCGGGCGTCGCAAGGGCGCCAGGTTTCCCACCCTGGGCCATACCCTGCCCGCTCCACCCCCCAGTCCAAGAAGGGACGCCCAGGATTTGGCTCTGAGCCTCCAACCCCGCCAGAGCTGGGCTGGATCCCCCAAAGCCTCGCGCAGCCCAGCCTAAGCCAGCCCTGGCAGTCCAGGGGAGAGAGACCGTGCAGCCTCCTCGCAGACCGTGACCTTTGAGCGCCACCTTCTTCACCGCTTCAGACGAGGATCCCTGCGTTGCGCCAGAGAAGGCAGGCGGGGAGAAACATGGGCACCCGCGGCGCTGCGGGCCCAGCTGGTCGAGATCTCCAGCCAGGAGAGCCCCAGCACGGCACTTGCCCTGCTCTGTCTTGTTCAGGGATGTAACCTCAGGGCACCTCCTGGGGAGGGTCTTGTGCGCACTCAGCATCTCTGCTCCCTGGAGCGCAGGACTGCGGAACTCCTGATAGCCAGCTCCCCGGTCTTGAGACGCTGGCTGAATGGCACATCTCCCTAGGAGGCTCCCTTCCCGACTCCGCTGCTCCTGTCCGTGCACTCAGCCCTCACCTGCCTGCCAAGTACTGGGTCCGGATGGACTTAGATGCCCCATCTCAGGTGGGAGAAGGGGACATTGTTTAGTGCAGGGTATTCGGAAACTTTCTGCGAGTTCCTGTACCCACACGAGTCAGTGGGCACTGTAGACATCAAATGCAGAATGAGTTGAAGCACATCTAGGCCTCAACCTAGGCCTCTGCTGCCAACATGAAGGGGCCCCTTTTACACCCATCCCCCTGGAGGCCAAAGGGGGACGTCCCCACCCATGGTTGGGCCTGAGCTGGAGTGGACAGTTGGTTAGGGTCAGAAAGTACTAGGCTTTTTTTTTAATCTTTTTTCTGAGATGGGGTCTTGCTCTGTCCCCCTGCCTGGAGTGCAGTGGCACCATTTCAGCTCACAGCAACCTCCGTGTCTCTGGTTCAAGTGATTCTCCTGCCTCAGCCTCCTGAGTAACTAGAATTACAGGTGCGCGCCACCACGCGCGGCTAAGAACTGGGCTTCTTATGCCCCAGCTGTAGGACAGTGTCCCAGTCCTGGTCCACACATTGGCCCTGAGCACCAGATGACCCCGCCTCATGCCATCTCGGGGTAGGGAGGGGAGACCCTGGGGAGGGGGCAAGAAACAGTGCTCCTCCCCGTTGATGCTGTGGGGTCAAGTAGACAAGGTGTCTGGACAAGGCCAAGCAGGAGGTGGTGCCTGCCCCATCTATGCTAGTGCCTGTCGACAGGACTCTGAAGGACACTGGACGGGGGAAGCCCTCCCCACAGTCTCCACCCTGCCCAGAGTGCCAGGTGTGAGGAAATGCAAAACACGCCACTCACCTGCTGCTGGGATGCCCCACCGTCCCCGGACCAGCACAAGGAAAGGCTGGCAGCGGAAAGCCAACAGCAGGACTGACACAGGGGCAGGTGGTGTCTGTGATGCTCCTGCAGCCCAGGCAGGGTGGGATATTAGCTGAACTATTTTTCAACAATCAAAATAGCTGTAGTCAGGTGCAGTGACTCACACCTGTAATCCCAGCACTTTGGGAGGCGGAGGCGGTTGGATCCCTTGAGCGCAGGAGTTTGAGACCTGCCTGGGCAACATAGTGAAACCCAGTCTCTACAAAAATTTGCCGATCGTGGTGGCACGCACCTGTAGTCCCAGCTCCTTGGGAGGCTGAAATGGGAGGATCCCTTGAACCTGGGAGGTCAGGGCTGCAGTGAGCTGTGATTGCCTCACAGCACTCAGCCTGGGTGACTGACTGAGACCCTGTCACAAAAAACAACCGTGTTGGTTTCCTGATCAAAGAACACGTGCAGGCCAGCTTGGTGGCCCATGCCTGTAATCCTAGCACTTTGGGAGGCTGAGACGGGCAAATTGCCTGAGCTCAGAAGTTTGAGACCAGCCTGGGCAACACAGTGAAACCCTGTCTACTAAAATACCAAAAATTAGCCAGGTGAGGTGGCGTGCCTGTAGTCCCAGCTACCTGGGAGGCTGAGGTAGGAGAATCGCTTGAACCTGGGAGGCAGAGGTTGCAATGAGCCAAGATTGTGCCCCTGCACTCCAGCCTGGGTGACCCAGCAAGACTCTGTCTCCAAAAAAAAGAGCACATGCTTGGCAGTCAACAGTTACATGTGTTCAGCAGCACACTGTCCCAGTTAGGGATCTGGTTAGAGGAGGTTAAGGATCTGGTTAGAGGAGATTAGGCATCTGGTTAGGGAGGTTAGGGATCTGGTTAGGGAGGAGGTTAGGGATCTGGTTAGGGAGGAGGCTAGGGATCTGGTTAGAGAGGAGGTTAGGGATCTGGTTAGAGGTTAGGGATCTGGTTAGAGAGGTTAGGGATCTGGTTAGAGGAGGTTAGGGATCTGGTTAGAGAAGATTAGGGTCTGGTTAGAGGAGGTTAGGGAGGAGGTTAGGGATCTGGTTAAAGAGGAGGTTAGGGATCTGGTTAGGGAGGAGGTTAGGGATCCAGTTAGAGAGGTTAGGGATCTGGTTAGGGAGGAGGTTAGAGATCTGGTTAGAGAGGTTAGGGATCTGGTTAGAGGAGGTTAGGGAGGAGGTTAGGGATCTGGTTAGAGAGGAGGTTAGGGATCTGGTTAGAGAAGGTTAGGGATCTGGTTAGAGGAGGTTAGGGATCTGGTTAGGGAGGAGGTTAAGGATCTGGTTAGAGAGGAGGTTAGGGATCTGGTTAGAGGAGGTTAAGGATCTGGTTAGGGAGGAGGTTAGGGATCTGGTTAGAGAGGAGGTTAGGGATCTGGTTAGGAGTTTAGGGATCTGGTTAGAGAAGGTTAGGGATCTGGTTAGGGAGGAGGTTAGGCATCTGGTTAGGGAGGAGATTAGGGATCTGTCCTCCTTCCTCACTACTGCACTTGTTTAAAAATTTTTAAAAAAAGGCCAGGGCCGGTGGCTCACGCCTGTAATGCCCACACTTTGGGAGGCCGAGGCAGGTGGATCACCTGAGATCAGGAGTTCGAGACCAGCCTGACTGATATGGTGAAACCCAGTCTCTACTAAAAATACAAAAAATGCACGTGTCTGTATTCCCAGCCACTGGGGAGGCTGATGCAGGAGAATAACTTCAACCCAGGAGGTGGAGGTTGCCATGAGCTGAGATCGTGCCATTGCACTCCAGCCTGGGCAACAAGAGTGCAACTCCATCTCAAAAAAAAAAAAAAAAGAGGCCATGAAGTGGCTCACGCCTGTAATCCTAGCACTTTGGGAGGCTGAGGCGGGCAGATCACCTGAGGTTGGGAGTTCAAGACCAGCCTGAACAACACGGAGACACCCAATCTCTACTAAAAATACAAAAAATTAGCCAGCCATGGTGGTGCATGCCTGTAATCCCAGCTGCTTGGGAGCCTGAGGCAGGAGAATCGCTTGAGCCAGGCAGGTGGAGGTTGTGGTGGTGAGCCGAGATGGTGCCATTGCACTCCAACCTGGGCAACGAGAGGGAAACTGTCTCAAAAAACAAAAACCAAAAAAAATCTGCTCAGTGTAGCTATTTCGAGTTTATAAAAATAGGTCAAAAGAGGCTGGGTGCAGTGGCTCAAGCTTGTAACCAGTCCCAGCACTTTGGGACCCCGAGGTGGGCGGATCATGAGGTCAGGAGATCAAGACCATACTGGCCAACATGGTAAAACCCTGTCTCTACTAAAAGTACAAAAGTTAGCTGTTCGTGGTGGCAGGAACCTGTAATTCCAGCTATTTGGGAGGCTGAGGCAAGAGAATTGCTTGAACCTGGAAGGCAGAGGTTGCAGTGCGCCAAGATCCCACCATTGCACTCCAGCCTGGAGACAGAGCAAAACTCCATCTCAAAAAAAAAAAAAAAAAAAGAGTCAAAAGAAGTAAGCAGAAATCTGGCATCCAGCCAGCTCTGTGCACCCTTAAGGCTGAAATGAGGCCTTCCTTCCAGCCCTGCATCTCCATATGCAGCAGAACAAGTCTACAGAACCACGGTGCAGTGGTTTAATAAGAGGTTTAACAGCAGGCACTGCACAGTTTTTACCCTTTTTCTTTCTCTTCTGTTTTTTGGGTTTTTTCTGGGGGGTTGGGGGAACTTCCTTTTACTTCTTATGCTCCTCACAAATCACATACAACCTTCCATAGCCACTCGGTGAATAACAGAGTAGAGAAGCAGGGCAGGATGTCTAGGCAGCACACGTGCTTCAATTAGGGAGGTTAGGGGTCCAGTTAGCAAACCACAGGAAGATCTACAAGGGCTGTGTGCTATACTTGACCCATGCTCTGGTGCAAAGCAGCCATAGTTGCATTTGCCCAGAATGGGGGTTGGCTGGGAAGTATGACAAAGGAAGAGAGTCAGGGATGTTTGCAAGAGACTATGAGGCTTGTCCCAGGAATTTAAACTGGGGAGACAGAAAGGGAAGAACAGGAGGGGCGGCGGGAGGCAGTAGCAGGATCACTGGCCTGTGGACTGAGAGGGGTTTGGAGCCGGGTACCAGAGCTTGTTTGCTGATGAGAGCAGGATGTTCTGCAGAGGTGCTTGTTCGTACTGGTGATGGCAGGAGCCAGGATGAGAGCCCAGGAGAAAAACCTTGGATCCCAGGTCACCTTCCTGCAGATGGGAGAAGCTTTAGTCAGGTACATGCAGTAGGAGAAGCAGAGGTCAGCCTCCAGCCTCCTCTTACCCCATTGAGGAACCACCTGCACATAGAAGTGGTGGCTTTGGGCTGTGCATGGTGACTCATACCTGTAATCCCAGCACTTTGGGAGGCCGAGGTGGGTGGATCATGAGGTCAGGAGACTGAGATCATCCTGGTCAACATGGTGAAACCCCGTCTCTACTAAAAATACAAAAATTAACTGGGCATGGCGGCGTGCATCTGTAGTCCCAGCTACTCGGGAGGCTGAGGCAGGAGAACTTCGAATCGCTTGAACCCGGGAGACGGAGGTTGCAGTGAGCCAAGAGTGCCATTGCACTCCAGACCTGTGATGGAGTGAGACTCTGTCTCAGGAAAAAAAAAAAAAAAAGAAGAGGTACTTTTGTGCTGGGACTTGGTGGGAGGGCTGTGCATTTAGATTTTTATTTTTTTAAACAGGGCCTCACTCTTGCTTAGTCTGAGGTGCAGTGTTACGCTCACAGCTCACTACAGCCTTGGGCTCAAGCGATCCTCCTGCCTCAGCCTCCCTGAGTAGCTGGGACCACAAGCATGTGCCACCATGCCTGGCTAATTTTTTAATTTTTTGTAGAGACAAGGTCTCACTATGTTGCCCAGGGTGGTCTCAAATTCCTGACC
The DNA here is from genome assembly GCA_028533165.1 of Leontopithecus rosalia. Classification (NCBI taxonomy): domain Eukaryota; kingdom Metazoa; phylum Chordata; class Mammalia; order Primates; family Cebidae; genus Leontopithecus; species Leontopithecus rosalia. The sequence continues at coordinate 1,321,884 of CM052650.1, forward strand.
TCAAGCAAGCCTCCTGCCTCAGCTTCCCAAAGTGCCAGGATTATAGGTAAGAGCCACCATAGTTGACCCAGTTTTTTTTAATTCTAATCAATGGAATCCACGAATTTTTTTTTAAATTCTAATCAATGGAATCCACTAATTTTTTTTACTTAGGGTTTCACTCTGTTGCCCAGTCTGGAGTGCAGTGGTGCAATCTCAGCTCACTGCAACCTCCATCTCCCAGGCTCAAGGGATCCTCCCACCTTAACCTCTAGAGTACCTAGGACTACAGGCACACACCACCATGCCTGGCTAATTTTTTTTTTTAACATAAACTCAAGATTTTATTGTCTTCATAAAAGAAAGATGACACTTATTTATTTATTTATTGATTTTGAGATGGAGTCTCGCTCTTGTTACCCAGGCTGGAGTGCAATGGCGCGATCTCGGCTCACCGCAACCTCCGCCTCCTGGGTTCAAGCAGTTCTGCCTCAGCCTCCCGAGTAGCTGGGACTACAGGCCCGCCACCAGGCCCAGCTACTTTTTTTTGTATTTGAAAGATGACACTTAGAACTGCATCACTTGGCCCTTTCTCTCCTTATCTGCTTCCAGTTCAAAATGCGCGCATCTTCAGCAGCCAGCATTCTCCCAGGTCTGCAGTTGGACTCAGCACACTCAAGCCTTAGCATAATCTTCTTTGTACTTTTAGCCTTTTTCCAAAATTGGCTTAGTTTCCCCAGCATAGCCACTGTGCTTCCTGTCATAACGCTGCTTTCCCTGGGCATTCAGTAAGTCCTTGCCCTTCTTGTGCTGTGTCACTTTGCGGGGTTGGTGCTTACCACACTTCTTACAGAAAGTCCGGTGGGCTTTAGGAATGTTCACCATGTTTGTGTGAGTGCCCTCAGCACAGAAAAGCACCTGGCTAATTTTTGTATTTTTTTAAAAAAAGTTTTGTATTTTCAGCTACTCAGGAGGCTGAGGCAGAATTGCCTGAACCCAGGAGGCGGAGGTTGCAGTGAGCCGAGATCGCGCCATTGCACTCCAGCTTGGGTGAAAAGAGCGAAACTCCGTCTCAAAAAAAAAAAAAGTTTTGTATTTTTTTCTAGAGATGGGGTTTTGCCCCATTGCCCAGGCTGGTCTTGAACTCTCAGGGATCCATCTACCTCGGCCTCCCAAATGCTGTGATTACAGGACCCCAGCTCTCTTTCGGCTTTCCACTCTGGGAACAGCCAGCCGCCAGGTCCTGAGGATACTCAGACAGCCTGCAGAGGCCCACATGGGGAAGAACTGAGGGCAATCCATTGTGCAGCAATAGATTACTAAGTCCGGATGTGCTTAGAGAATTTGCTGTAGGACATGGTCCTAGTTCCCAGGGCATGGGTCCTGGTGTCTCAGCTGCCTACCAAGCCTGTGGGCTGAGAGGGGTTTGGAGCTAGGTCCCAAAGCATTCATAAGGGACATAGATGAGGTTAGAATGAGGTCTCTCCACGAAGGCTGGGCCAGAGTTCAGGTGGCAGTTGCTTCCTGGTGAGTCCAGGTGGCCTCATCCTGATCAGGTGCAGCCCGCTCCTCAGCCAAGGACACTGGGACTCTCAGGTTCCCTTGCACACACTTTCCTCTCCAGGGCCTTCCCTACCAGTGATTCCAGCTGGGTTACTGCCCCAGTTCAGTGGGGTGCTGCATCCTGGTGCTCTGGCTGGGTTCCATCTCCTGCACATAGATTTGCTTTATTTTATTTAATTGAACTTTAAGTTCCAGGATACATGTGCAGAACATGCAGGTTTGTTACATAGGTAAACATGTGCCACGGTGGGTGGCTGCACCTAGAGTTGCTTTTTATTTTTTATTTTTATTTTTTGAGACAGGGTCTCTTTCATCCAGGTTGGAGTGCAGTGGCACAATCATGGCTCACTACAGCCTTGAACTCCCAGGCTCAAGCAATCGGCCTGCCTTGGCCTCTGGAGTAGCTAGGGACTACAGGCATAAGCCGCCATGCTTGCCTAATTTTTAAATTTTTTGTAGAGATGAAGTCTCCCTATGTTGCCCAGGTTGGTCACCAACTCGAGTTCAAGCCGTCCACCTGCCTGGGCCTCCCAGAGTGCTGGGATTACAGGTGGCAGCTGCTGGGCCCAGCCAGATTTGCTTTTTAGATTCTTCTACATTTACGGGAAAACTGAACTCTGAGTGGAGCCTGGTGATCAGACTACCCTGGAAATGTAAGATGTTCCATTAGGGGAAACCGGGTCGGGGGACTCTATTCTCTTCGCAGCTTTTCAGTAAATCTAAAATTATTCCAATAAAAAATAATAAAACATCTGGTTGGCTGACAGAAAGGAAGGCAGCCTCCGTCCCTCGTGGCTGCCCCAGGCTGGCTAGGGTGGCGCTCTGGCTGTCCCCAGTCAGTCCCTAACTTAGGCTGCCAAAGACGGTCGCCAATCTAGGGAAGAACTGGCCCAACGCGCTCCCCAAATACATCGCTGCAGGCACAGGGTTTAGGAAGAACTTTTATTTTCTTCCTTCTGCTGTGGGTTTTAATTTCCTGCCATTTTCATAATTTAAAAAATAAGTGCTATTTTAGCACGAAACAATGTTTCTCTAGGCAAAGCCGGAGTGAGTGGGCAGCATCGGCCGCGCGCCCTGCTCTGGGTGGTCCGGACCCCGGGGAAGTCCCTGTGCATAACGGAGGGGTTGCGGGGGCGGCAGGAGGAAGCGGGGGGCGCGGCACCCAGGCATCGCTTTCTTCCCTCCGAGGGACCCCAACTTGCAAAATCTGAAGAGCCCAGCTGGGGCGGGGTCGCGGGGTGCGCGGGAACCAGGTCTGGGACGGGGCGGGGCCAAGCCGGGGCCGCCTCGGAAGCGAGGCCAGGACTGGGGCGTGGCGAGGGCGTGGTCGAGCGGGCGCCCTGCGGGTGGTGGAGGAGCCCGCGGGCGGCTTCTGCCTGGACCACTGTGCTTGCCTGGCCGCCTCCAGTCCCAGCCCCAACGCCCTGGGGAGGGGGAGAAAACGTGCACGTGAGCGCCGCGCCCTGGGGCCGGCTCTAACCTGACACAAGGTCCTGCAGCTGGTTAGAGAGGGATTGTGGCCTCCCCGAAATACGTTCAGAGCCCGGTGCAGTGGCTCCTGATTGTAATCTCAGTGCTTTGGGAGGCGGAGGCAGGACGATTGCTTGAGTTTAGGAGTTTGAGACCAGTCTAGGCAACATAGCAAGACCCCCACCAACCTCTTTAAAAAAGAAAAAACTAAGTTGGTCGTGGTGGTATGGGCCTGTAGTCCCAGCTACTCAGGAAGCCGAGGTGGGAGGATCGCTTGAGCCCAGGAGGTCGAGGCTGCAGTGAGCCGTGATCGCGCCATTGCACTTTAGCCTGGGCAACAAAGCTGAGACCTTGTCTCAAAAGAGATATATGAGGCCCTAACCTGGTATCTGTAAGTGCAAGCTCATTTGGAAATAGAGTCTTTGCCGACGTAACCAAGGTAAGGTAAGGTTATTAGGAAGGCCTCTACTCCAATAGATCTGTGGTCCTCATAAGACAAAGCAGACTCAAGCAGGCGCCCAAGGCAGAGGCCACGTGACCTAGGAGCGCGCGATCGCAGGTTGCCACCAAAGGATTGAGGCAAGCACCGGAAGCTGGGGAGAGACCGGGGAGGACCCTCTCCAGACCCTCCCACCCTGCTGGCACCGTGTTTTCCAGCTGCTAGCCTCCAGAACGATTAGGGCCTTTCTGGTGTTTTGTGGCCCTAAGAAACCGGTACGAGAAGGAACCAGGTTCTGGAGCCCCTGGGTCCAGTCCAGACGTCGTGTTGGCATCTGGAGATGAACATGGGGCTATGGGGGATGAGGAGGGCTCTGGAGGAAGTTGTCTCTCAGCTAAGAGCTGGCACAGCGAGAGGGGTAAAGTTCAGATTGGTGCTTGCCAAAGATGGGCATCTGTGGCTGTCCAAGGGGTGACAGCAGTGAGGGTCCGCTCTCAGGCCTGGGGCTCTGCTTGCTTGGGTCTCCTCTCCAAGAAACATCTTTGTGGGGAGATGGATTTCCAGTTGCCCCCGGGACTGAATCCTGGTCCTGATACATGGTTTAGTCCCTGCTTTAGTGGAGGTGGCCACTGGGACTCAGCCAGGACACGGGCAGGGAAGCGGCGCTCCTCAGCTTGATTTCAGCCCCCACGTCCATCACCCCACCCAGTGGGAACCCCAACTCGGGGGAAGCTTTGCTCACATGGCCCTGAGAGGCTTTGCACTGCTGCCCCTGGGTTCCCAGTGGCTGCAGCTGTCGCTCCCATGGGCCGCCCAGGGGACCAATGTGGTCTTCAGGCTGAGTGGGAGCTGGGACACGGCCAGACCTTGGGAAAGGAGAGGTTCCAGCCCAGAGAGCAGCGTGGTTAGGGCTGGGAAGGGGTTGTTGGGAAGGCCTCAGGGGAGGCCCTTCTGGCCCTAGCTGCAGCTCTTGTTGGACTCTGGGCCTGCTGGGCCTTGTGTTGAGGGCATGGGGACTCCTTCCCTCCCCTCCTTGGAGGCAGGAGCCACCTGGGGCTTGGAAGGCGGGGCAGCTTGAGACTGCTGGTTTCCACTTGGAAGCCCTCTTTATCCAGCCTGGGATGGAGAAAGGCAGGGGTCAGAGTGCACGCATCTCCATGGAAACGGCAATGAGCCTGGCCCCTGGGGGACCCCAGCCCCGTTGGGGGATGGGGAGGCTAAACCGGGGCTCAGGGGCTCCTTTGGTAGCAGCCCTTCCTTATAGGGAGGTCTGGGCCAGGAGGTGCCAGACTCGTAGCCATGAAGAGCCACATGGAGGGGAGAGTGGACTCTACCTCCTGGGGCTGTGGGCCCCGAGTAGGCAGTGACTGTAAGGCTGACAGCTGGATACAGAGCTTTTCTCGAGAGAAGAGAGGAGAGTTGCAAAGAAATCAAAACAAGGCTCAGCCTGGCTGCTACTGTCCTTGAGCACCCTGCATCACTCTGGGCCCACCCAGGCCGCAGGCCCCCTCCATTGGCCCCTGCCTACCTGCCTGAGGCCTGCCTTCCAAGAACTTCTCCCAGCCTTCAGAGACAGGGAAGCAGCCCTGGCCGTCAGAACATCCCAGCAGTCTGCGTGCCCAAACTATTGCTCTGTGGGACTGAAGCATCAACAGTGGCCCACCCTGGAGTCCCTCAGATGGGCTGGGACGACGTACCTGCAGAGGGCAAGCACCTGCAGACAAGGGCCTCCTTTCCCCAGGAACCCGACTGAGGCATCCACTGTGGACCTCTTCCTTCTTGCTTTATTATTATTTTTTTTTTTGAGATGGAGTTTTATTTAACTCCTGTTGCCTAGGCTGGAGTACAATGGCACAGTCTTGGCTCACTGCAGCTTTCACCTCCTGGGTTCAAGATTCTCATGCCTCAGCTTCCCAAGTAGCTGGGACTATAGGTACCCATCACCATGCCTGGCTAATTTTTGTATTTTTAGTAGAGACAGGGTTTTACCATGTTACCCAGGCTGGTCTTGAACTCCTGACCTCAGGCGATCTACCCACCTCAGCCTCCCAAAGTGCTGGGAATACAGGTGTGAGCCACCACACCCGGCCCCTTCTTGCTCTTGAGAGCAACACCCACCGTATTTGGGGGAGGCCCCTGGTGTGTGGGTTGGGATCAGGGTGCACAGCTGGCCAGACTCACTGCAAGGGGCTTGGGACCCCCTGAGAGAGCTTGACTGGGCTCAGACAGGCTTGTGCTGGGTGGGAAAAGACCAGCCAGCCCCAGAAAACCTTCTTCCAGAAAATCCAAACACACACTTGAACGTTTTGAATACATTTACATGTTGATTGTACTATTCTAAATGCACATTTTTGGGGAAAAGTAGCCCTAATTCCAAATGTGTAGAATGAAATGAGATGTGGTGGTATTCTTCTTATGTTGCAGGGATTTAAACGGTGCTATGGAGGCAGGTGGTTTCCAGGCCTGTGCTCCAGGGCCTGGAGAGGTACCTGTCCTCCTACCACAGCCAGAGGGTTTTGGCCACTGCCCAGATGGACACCTTCTTGGGGCTTCTGGTGGCCCGAGGGGAGTTCTGGCAGTGACCCGTGGGGCAAGTCGCCTCCTGGCCACTGCCCGAGCCTGCCATGCACAGGACCCAGAAGGGCCTCACACATCGGGTTTGGAGGAAGAATAAACAATTTGGTAATCCCTTTCAGTGGGAACCCGGGGAGGGTTTCCTTGGGCCCCGGTGCACTCAGGACCAGTCGCTGCTCTGGTGGGAAGCAGAGGTAGCCTGAGGCTGGTCCCCTGATCACCGAGGGGGCTGTTCCTGCAGGTTTTGTTTTGTCCTCCTGCCCTTGAGGCTCTTCCTGGACCTAAAACCTCAGGCTCCCCACTCTCATCCTGCTTGCTTTTAATGGACCCTGCCTGGCCTTAGGGACCTTTTTCTCATCCCTTTCAGACCAGGAGAAGGAGCACTGGGCTTTGAGCACTCCTCCTGAGTGACTGGAGAGGCCTGGAGGTTTTAGGAGCAGTCTAGACCAAGGCTGGAGCCTCAGGTCACAGGACCTGGTCTCAATACCAGGGCATGGCTGGGTGCCTGTTTCTATCTGCAAGTGACTCAGCTGCAGAAGTCTGGAGGCTGTGCCAGCAGATGTCTGGTCTACAGCCCGAGGTGTCTGAGGCCCAGGAACCAGGACTGTGGGTACACACCCTTGTCCAGAGAGCTCACGTCTCAGCTCCCAGCACCCCTTCTAATATGCACAGCAGCACCTGGAGTTGCAGCCTGGGCAGGAATCCAGACTATCAGGAAGGAAATGAGCACGGGCTGAGCACCGTGTGCGAGGCTCCCAGTCTGGCTCCTACCATTATACCGACAGCCTCCAAGGGTGGAGGGGCCTGCCTGGCTCCCACAGCTCCAGCACCAAGGCTGTGCCTATACTCTGGGGACTGTGCTCAGGATCCCGGGAAGGAAAGCAGCCACTGCTCACCTCCCTCGGCGCCTCATACCTGCCCCAGCCCCAAATCTGGCACATGTCTCTGTCTCCAGTGCCTGAGCCCAAGCCTGCTGTCCTTGTCACCTCTACGCCTCCCTGGTGTCCCCAACTCTAGTCCAGCCCCCTTCAGTTGCCGTAGGTGAGGTTCTCTAGAAGTGGAGGCTTATTAGAGGCAGCATCAGTCTGCTCGTGCTACTCCAGGAAAATACCACAGACTGGGTGGCTTAAACATTTTGGGAGGCCAGATATATGAGATTAAAGTATTTCCGAAGTTGTTTCCTTCTTAGGCTGCTAGGGAGCATGGGTCCCATCCTCTCATCAACATTTGTTGGTGTCAGGAAGCATTTCCCTGGCCTTTACCTTCGTATCCCCGTGGCCTCTCCTTGGTGTGCCTCTCTGCAATTTTCCCCTTTTATAAGGATACAGTCACATTGGATTAGGGCCCACCCTAATCACCACATTTTAACTCGATTACTTCTGGAAAGACCCTCATTTCCAAATGAGGCCACATTTTGAGGTATTGGGAGTTAAGACTTCAATGTATCTTTTTTCTTAATCAGGTTTAATTCACATATATATATATTTTTTCCACTGATAACATATGAGAATTAAAAGCTTTATTTTTCATTTTTATTTGAGACGGAGTCTCGCTCTGTCACCCAGGCTAGAGTGCAGTGGCATGATCTTGGCTCACTGCAACCTCCACCTCTCAGGTTCAAACAATTCTCCTATCTCAGCCTCCCAGGTAGCTGAGATTACAGGCATGCACCACTGCACCTGGCCCAATTTTTGCCTTTTTAGTAGAGACGAGGTTTTACCATGTTGGCCAGGATGGTCTCGAAGTCCTGACCTCAGGTGTTCCCCCCACTTTGGCTTTCCAGAGTGTTGGGATTATAGGCGTGAGCCACTGCACCTGGCTAAATTTTTGGCTTTCTCCCCTCCCCTTTCTGGTTTTTTTTTTTTTTTTTTTTTTTTGTTGTTGTTTGTTTTTTTGAGATGGAGGCTCACTCTGTTACCCAGGCATGAGTGCAATCTCAGCTCACTGCAACCTCTGCATCCTGGATTCAAGTGATTCTCCTGTCTCAGCCTCCTGAGTAGCTGGGATTACAGGCACCCACACCACACCTGGCTAATTTTTGTGTATATATATATTTTTTTTTGAGACAGAGTTTCACAGTTGTTACCCAGACTGGAGTGTAATGGCATGATCTCAGCTCACCGCAACCTCCGCCTCCTGGGTTCAAGCAATTCTCCTGCCTCAGCGAGTAGCTGGGATTACAGGCACATGCCACCATGCCCAGCTAATTTTTGTATTTTTAGTAGAGACGGGGTTTCACCATATTGACCAGGACGGTCTCGATCGCTTGACCTCGTGATCCACCCGCCTCGGCCTCCCGAAGTGCTGGGATTACAGGCATGAGCCACTGCGCCCAGCCATTGAGTGTTTTGACCTGCTCCATTTCCAACTTGGGCTGGCTCCCCCTTCCTTAGGGAACCTGGTGGTTCCCAATTCCTGGGATATCGGCATATTAATGGAAAATTTAGTGCAGACACTTGATTGGCATAGCCCAGAACTACAGTCCCGAACTGGATTCAAATGATCCACCTGCCTTCGAGTTCCAAATAACTAGAACTACAGGTGTGAGCCACTGTGCCTGGCTTGTGCACTTTTTTGTAAAATTTTATTTTTATTTATTTTTGAGACAGAGTCCAATTCTGTCACCCAGGCTAGAGTGCAGTGGCGTGATCTCAGCTCACTGGAACTTTCATGTCCCTGGTTCAAGTGCTTCTCCTGCCTCAGCCTCTGGAGTAGCTGGGATTACAGGCGTGCGCCACCACATCGGGCTAATTTTTTGTATTTTTAGTAGAGATGGCGTTTCACCATGTTGACCAGGCTAGTCTCAGACTCCTGACCTCAGGCGATCCACCCGCCTTGGCCTCCCAAAGTGCTGGGATTATAGGTGCCTGCCACTGTGCCCGGCTAATTTTTGTATTTTTTTAAGTTAGAGATGGGGTTTCACCATGTTGGCCAGGCTGGTCTCCAACTCATGACCTCAGGTGATCCACCTGCCTTGGCCTAAGTTCTGTACTACAGGCATGAGCCATCGTGCCTGGCCCTGGCCGTAATTTAAAATTTCATTTATTTATTTGTTTGGTGGCAGAGACGCGGTGTTGCCATGTTGCCCAGTCTGGTCTCCAACTCCTGGGCTCAAGTGATCCTTCCACCTTGGCCTCCCACAGTGGCGGCTCACACTTCTCGCAGGTGAGAGCCACTGGCCTCGGCCCTATTCGGTTGATTTTGTGAAGGGTGTGCGTCTAGCCTGATTTCTTTTTGCACGGGGACGTCCAGCTGCTGAAATGGCTCTTCTCCACCGCGTCTCCCAGTCGAGCTCAGCTGACTGCGTCGTGGTTTATACGCAGCTTCGCGATTCTGTTCACGGACCCATTTGTGCATTTTTGCCCCAGAGCCACAGCGTGCCAATCACGGTCGCCTTCTAGGAAGTCTTTTCGCGGGCGCCACAACTCGGCCCGTGCGGGGACAGCAGCGCAGGCGGCGCGGCAGGGGGCGAGCTGCGCCCCTCCGGCGGCCGCAGGTGGGGTCCGGGGACGCACGGCAGGCCGGGCAGCAGGACCGTCCCTGGGGGCCGCGGGCGCGTCGACACCGCTGCCCGCCGTGACCGCACTGGCCAGGCCGAGCGCGTCCCCGGCCCCGAACCTGCGCGACAGAAAAGGCCGGGCTGCCCACGGCGGCAGCCCCTGCAGCGGGAGCCGGACGTCCCCGAGCGGCGGGCCGCAGACCGCCCGGCTTCCGCAGCGTCTCGTTTCCCGGCCGGCCCGCGCCGCTTCCTCCCCCTCCCAGGGCCGTCCGCAGTCGGCCGCGCCCCCAGGCCCGGCTCCGCCGCAGCGGCGCAGGGCAGCGCGCCCGGAGCCGCCGTCCTCCCGCAGCCGCGCCCGGCTCCGAGCCGACCCTCGCCCGGGGTGACTCGTGTTCACGCCCTGCGGCCGTGAGGCGGGAAGAGCACGACGCGCTGCCCTGCCCCGTCCGCCACGTCCGCGCCGAGGCCCCGGGCCCGCCGCGGCGGGGCTTCTGCGGGCTTCCCCGCCCGTGCCCGCACTGCCGCTCCGCGGGGCGCCGCCTCCCGAGGGCCCAGGCCCCGCGCCCCTCTCCCGGGACGTGAGCGCGGGGACCAGCGCGGGGCAGCCGCACGGCGAACGCCAGCCTCCGCGGCCGCGCGCCCGCGGCTCTGGGGCGCCGGCTCCGGGCGGTGATTGGGCGCGGGCCGTGACGTCACTGCGCGCGGCACCAGGGGCCGCCCGGTCTGGGCCGGGAGCGCGCCGCCGAGTAGCGGGAGCCGGGCGCGCGCCCGGAGCTCCTCTGAGGCGGCTCGCGGGGCCCGCGGCCCGACCTTCCCGGCACCCCAACCCCCGCCCGCCCGCCCGCCCGCCCGCGCGGCCCCCGCCCGCCGCGTGCCTGCCCGCCCCGCCCGTGCGCGGCCCCGGCGCGGATTTGAAAAGCCCGGTCCGCGGGCCCCGCGAGCGCGGCAGCCAATCAGCGGCGCGCACTTTTCCCGCGGCTTCTGCGAGGCGGCGGCGGCCCCGGCGGCGGCGGCGGCGGGCGGGAGGCGCGGGGGCGGGGTCGGCGCCGCGCGCGAGAGCCTCGGCCTGGCCGCGCTGCGCCCGCCGCCGCCGCCGCCCCCTCCCCGCCCGGGCCCGCCCGCTGCACGGCCCCGGCCCCCTCCCAGCCCGCCGCGCCGGAGAGCCGCCGGCCGAGGATGCGACGCACCGCAGGTCACTAGGGCGCCCGCCCAACCGTCGCGGGCCGCGGGGCCGGGCCGGGAGGCCTGCGGGGCGGCGGGGAGGAGCGCGGAGGCCTGGGGAGCCGGGCGCGCCGGCGGGAGCGGGGCGCGGAGGAGGCCCGAGGGGCGGCTGCGGGCCGGGGCCGGGAGGCCTGAGCGGTGGTGCGGGCCGCGGGGACTGCGGAGGCCTGAGGGCCGGCGGGAGGCCGGCGCACCGCGGAGGCCGGGCCGCGTCCGGGCAGGGGAGGGGCGGCGGCCTGCGGGCGGCGGCGGCTAACGGGGCCGGGCGGGCGGGCGGGCGCGGCCATGTTGGGCCCGGCCGGGCCCGGCGGCTGCACCTGTGCCCGGCCCGGCCGCGGCGGCCGCCTTTGTTCCCGCGGCGCGGAGCGGGTCGGGCCGGCCTTTGTGCTGCGCCCCCGGTCCGAGGCGGCCGCGGTGGGAGGGGCAGGTTGGGGTCCCCGGGCCGGCGCCGGGGCAGGGGTCGGGCCGAGGGGCGCTTTTTGTGTGCGGGCGGTGCCCGCCGTGGGCACTCGGCGCCCGGGCGTTGGTCAGCGCGGGCGCTCCCCGGGGCGCGGGGCGGCGGTCCGGCCGTTGGCAGGTGGAGACCGGGTGCGCCGGGCCAGGGGACCCCGCGGGGGCTGTGGGCGCGCGCCGCGCCCTGCCCTGCCCTCGGCGTCCCGGCCTGCGCCTGGGGTGTCCCCCTCGCCCCGGGGAGCGGATTGATCGTCCTTCGAGCCTCGGGACGGGAGCCGGGACCGGCGACCGAGTGGCTGGTTCTGCTCCGCTTGCGGGAACCGCGGTTTGAAAAAATGCTGGTCTCGGGTCTGCAGAAATAAAATGGATGAGGGTTTCGTGCAGCGCCCGTGCAGCGGGGTCTGTGCCCCGGGCTTCCACGCTCAGGCTGAGACCTTGAAGGCTGCCGTGGCGGCGGCCACCCCGGGGTAGGCACTGTTCGTGTGTGCTTCTGCACGCGCGGTGCAGACCCTGTGCAGGCGGCTGATGAGGTTCCAGACCTGGCCCGGGAGGAGCCCCTCGGCACCACCCACCTTCACACACTTTCCAGCCTTGCTTTTTAAATGGGTTAAAAGCCAGGATCACGCGCTGATTATATTGACTCTACTTTATGTATTTTAAATATTATCAACATGGAAAATAACTTAGGAGCCGTTCCATATACGAACGTGGGACTTAAACTGTTTAATTTTCCAAAAATGCGACGAGAGCAACAATATTTTAAAAAGCAGAATGCCAGCAACATAAAGGAAGCCAGTTTCTGAGCACAGCCTTTCCTGGTGTACTTGATGTGTGCTCTCATTCCCCACAACTGATGATGGTTCAAATCTAAACTGCCAGCTGGAGGTGAAGAGGACTCATGCTTTAAGCACGATTACTTTGAGTCATTTCCTTTTCTTCCCTTCCATTTTCTCAGCCACCCAGCAACCTTCAGTTCTGGGCTGATGGTTGGTAGACTGAGGACTTACTGCACAATTTTGAGTTTATGTAAGCTTTTGTGAAGAACTCTGATCTCTTCAGTACAAAAATCCTTCCCTCCTGACTGCATTACTACCAAAGATTCTGGCCTCTGATTCTAACAGGAAACGTTTAATTTTAAGAGTACGAGGTAATTAACCGAATTTTGAAGAATGATGGGCAGTTTATCTTACATATTCATATGTAACATGTAAACTGATAAAACTTGTGTACTCATACAGAACAAAATGATAAAGTAAACAGGCTGTAGGTGTGACTTGGTTTGTTTTTATGCAGTCAGCTTATACAGGGCTTTTAAACCAGTATCTGCTGAAATGTGGGGATCCAAATGAAGAATTAGTTGGAATCCTAGTATGAATCAAGAAAATAATTTGAATAGGTAGAAGACTACCCATCCCTCCTAACCCTTTGGGGTTTAGATGTGTACAGTCTTTTACCTATTCAGATTATCTTCTCCTTCTAAAAGTTATCAAATATTACAAAGTTACTTACATGGCAGAATGTGAACTAGTTAGTTACTTTTTTACAGTTTGAAGATTCAGTATAAAACATGTAAAAGTAGCTGGAATTAGTCTTACTAAGGTACAGGATTCTCTTTAGCAAGTGAGAACTTAAATGAAGAGATGTGCTAAGATGGTACTGAAGTTCAGAATCCAAACAAATTTTGTCCTGTGCTATTTATTTATTTTTAGAGACAGGGTCTCTCTGTGTGACCCAGGCTTGAGTGCAGTGGCTGTTTCAGAGGAGAGAAGTCATGGTGCGTGCACTTCAGTCCCAAACTCTTACGCTCAAGTGATTCTCCTGCCTCAGTCTCCCGAGTAGTGGGGTCTACAGGCACACACAACCTTCCCTGGCTCTGCCCTGTCCTTTTTAGCTGGGCAAGTGGGCAATAACCTTTTTAAGTAACTACTTCACTTAATCAGAGGGAACAGAAGTCCTAAGGCTTTGTACTCATATATTCTGGTACAGGTTTTTGGTTTTGCCTTTTTTTTTTTTTTTTGGTGGGCTGCTCATGGCCATAGAATGCATACAACTTTGGATAAGCGTCTTAGTCTTCTGAGCCTCAGTCTCTCTTTGCTTGATTGTAGTAAATGTGACCTTGTTCTCCAAATACATGGTACTGTGTCCTGAGTCCAGGCCTTTGTGTGGGCTGTTCTTGGGTGTGGACTGCCGCTTGTCCTTCCTCTTTGAGCATAATTCATGGTGTTTTAATGGTCACATGTGACCTTTCTCTCCTGTTGGGTGAACTCTTAGAGGTAGGACTTTGTCATTGCCTTGGGCAGTGTTGCCTCTGCTGGTGCCTTCTCATTCAGACACTCAGTAAGTGCTGAATAAATGGGCATATGGCTCAGGGTAAACAGCCCATTTTAATGCTTGTATCTGGCCTGTTTGCCTCTCTGTTTTGTAAGTAATTGGGCAGAAAGGAACCCTCTGGGAGAAGAAGCTGAGTCTAGAGAGGATATGGCTGGGCTGAGGTCTGTCTGAAACATTGCAAGTCTCTAAGTACAACAAGTAATAGGACAGATCTCTACTACCACCAAGATAGGTCAAGAAATTTTACCTTGTTGATTTCTCTATCCTTGGTCGAGATAAAATACAACGTACACAGAATACAAAAGCAAGAGATGACACAGGAGCTTTAGAGGATTAGGCTTGTATTTACAAACTGTATGATTTGCTAGTTTCTTTTTTTTTTTTTTTTTTTTCTTCGAGACAGAGTCTCACTCTGTCACCAGACTGGAGTGCAGCAGCATGATCTTGGCTCACTGCAACCTCTGCCTCCTGGGTTCAAGCGATTCTCCTGCCTCAACCTCTTGAGTAGCCACGACTACAGGCGTGTGTCACCACGCCCAGCTAATTTTTCTATTTTTAGTAGAGGTGGGATTTTACTATGTTAGCCAGGAGGTCTTGCGTGATCTGCCCGCCTTGGCCTCCCAAAGTGCTGGGATTACAAGCGTGAGCCTATTTTTAATGAATGGTTATTTACAGTGAGTACTTTGGGGGATAAAAAGACTTATGTTGGTTATACAGGGACTCTTTAGCATTTTCTATTTGTCTATTGGTTGTTGCAATATTGCTCTTTTCTTTTGAGACAGGGTCTCACCTGTTACCCAGTGTGGAGTGCAGTGGTGTAATCATAGCTCACTGTAATGTAACACTCTGGGCTCAAGCTCTCTTCCCAGCTCAGTCTCTGAAGTAGTTAGGACTACCGGCAGATATCACCATGCTTGGCTAATTTAAAAGTTTTTTATGGAGACAGTCTTGCCATGTTGAGACTGGTCTCTGTAACTCTTGGCTTCAAGTGATCCTCCTGCCTTGTCCTCCTAAAGTGCTGGGATTATAAGTGTGAACCACTGTGCCCAGCCAAGTTCCAATATAGCTTTTTACTTTTTTTTTTTTTTTTTTGAGACGGAGTTTTTCTGTCACCCAAGTTAGAGTGGGGTCATACAATCACAGCTCACTGAAGCCTTGACCACCTGGGCTCATTTGATCCTTCCACCTGAGCCTCTTGAGTAGCTGGGACAACAGGTGTGTGCCACCATGCCCGGCTAATTTTTGTGTTTTTTGTAGCGACAGGGTTTCACCATGTTGCCCAGGCTGGTCATGAACTCCTGGGCTCAAGTAATCCTCCCATTTCAGCCTTGCATCTGGTCTGCAGTATAGCTTTTGAAGGAATTGATTGATTTAATGAAATTTGGTTTGCTAGTTAAAAAAATCAAGACATTTCAAATTCGTTTTGTTTTGGCATCTGCCTTCTTAAAACCAACTGGCCACAGGTGAGTTTTCAAAGCATCTTACTTTCTGTGATACTTAAGGGTTTCAGCAAAATATACAAAGATAGAAATTACAGTGTTATTTAGCTGAGTAATGGCCTCAGCTCAAAAACTCCAGTAGTGGCTGGGTACAGTGGGTCATGTGTGTAATTGGAGCACTTTGGGAGGCTGGGATGGGAGGATAGCTTGAGGCCAGGAGTTTGAGGCCAGCTTGGGCAACATAGGGAGATCCCCATCTCTGTAAAATTTTTTTAAAAATTAGCTAGGCATGGTAGTATGTGCCTGTAGTCCCAGATACTTGGGAGGCTGAAGTGGGAGGATCACTTGAGCCCAGGACTTTGAGGCTGCAGTGAGCTTTGATCACACCACCACACTCTAGCCTGGGAGACAACACAATGCTCTTTAAAAAAAAAAAACCCAAAACAAAACCCCAGTAGTGAGACTACCCTAGTGGATGTGTAGAAAAAATACTTTTTTTCTGGAAGGAATTAGAACCTAAGTTTTGAAGTTGACTGGGTTGGCATTGAGAGAGTTGACGATGTAATTTTTTTTTCTTTTTTTTGAGACGGAGTTTCGCTCTTGTTACCCAGGCTGGAGTGCAATGGCGCGATCTCGGCTCACCGCAACCTCTGCCTCCTGGGTTCAGGCAATTCTCCTGCCTCAGCCTCCGGAGTAGCTGGGATTACAGGCACGCACCACCGTGCCCAGCTAATTTTTTGTATTTTTAGTAGAGACGGGGTTTCACCATGTTGACCAGGATGGTCTCGATCTCTTGACCTCGTGATCCACCCGCCTCTGCCTCCCAAAGTGCTGGGATTACAGGCGTGAGCCATCGCACCCGGTGATGATGTGAGTTAAATTTGTTATGCTGCTGGCCAGTGCGGTGGCTCACGCCTGTAATCCCAGCACTTCAGGAGATTGAGATGGGCAGATTATCTGAGGTTAGGAGTTCAAGAGCAGCCTGGGCAATGTGATGAAACCCTGTCTCTACTAAAAATACAAAAATTAGACAGGTGTGGTGGTGGGCGCCTGTAATCCCAGCCTCTCGGGAGGCCGAGGCAGGAGAATCGCCTGAGCCTGGGAGGTGGAGGTTAATGAGCCGAGATTGCATCACTGTACTCCAGCCTGGGTGATAGAGTGAGACGCTGTCGCAAAAAAAAAAAAGTCGTTATGCTGTTAGAGGGTCTGTGCGTATTAGCAGTGTTCTTACATTTTGATGGTTTTCATTTGTTTTTGCTGCTATATTATGGAGGCTAATGATCAGAAAGTATGTTTACAACTCCAGTTTTACTGTCTTCAGATAATTCTCTACACACTACTTTGTCTTTCTAAAATACGTATGTCCTATGCATCCCCACTTTTCATGGGGTGACTCACTGCTCACTGGGGTTCAAGACCAGTCTCTCACTGGGCTTTCTGACTCTCGTGGCACTTCTTATTTTGCCCTCATCTCAGTTACTCACCTCATCTCTTTCTGCCATGTTTTTCCTCTGGGCGTTTGCATGCTCAATTTTTGTTCCTGTCTTCTGCCCCTGTGCCCCCTTACCCCATGTGTGTGTGGGCTAGGCATGCTTTTCCTCTTCCTTCCCTCTCCAGATCTCAGCTTGGGCCCCACACTGAATGCCATCTCTGACTCCCTGCTTGTTTTGGGGGGGCCTTGTCTTTTCCATGTTTACCCGCTCCCATTCTCATTTCGTTCCAGCCACAGGGTCCTCTTGCCTCTGAAGCCCTGCAGCTCTGCTGCTCCTGACTATTGCCCTTGCTTCTCCTTTGACCTGGAATGCTGTCCCCAGGTATCTGTGTGGCTTGCCGCTCACCCTCCTTCAGGTTTTTGCTTATACTTCTTGTCAGGCACCTTCTGTGACCGTGACCACTGATTTAAAGTAGTCTGTTGTCACCAAGTACTATTACAGCTCATCTGTGATCCTGGTGCTTTGTGAAGCCAGGGCAAGAGGATCACTCCAGCCCAGAAGTTTGAGGTTGCGGGAAGCCATGATCATGCCACTGCATTCCAGACTGGGTGACAGTGAGACTCCATCCCAAAAGAAAAAATTAAAAAATGTATACACACACACACACACACACACACACACACACACACACACTCCCTCTCCCCCTCCCCCTCCCCCTCCCCCTCCCCCTCCCTCTCCCCCTCCCTCTCCTGAGATGGAGTCTCACTCTGTCACCCAGGCAGAGTACAGTGGTGCAATCTTGGCTCACCATAACCTCCACTTCCTGGGTTCAACCAATTCTCCTGCCTCAGCATCCCGAGTAGCTGGGACTACAGGCACCTGCCCCCACGCTTGGCTAATTTTTGTATTTTTAGTAGAGATGGGTTTTCACCATGTTGGTCAAGCTGGTCTCGAACTCCTGACCTCAAGTGATCTTCCTGCTTTGGCCTCCCAAAGTGTTGGGATTATAGGCATAAGCCACCATGCCTGGCCAAAAAAAAATTTTTTTTTTTTTGAGACGGAGTTTCGCTCTTGTTACCCAGGCTGGAGTGCAATGGCGCGATCTCGGCTCACCGCAACCTCTGCCTCCTGGGTTCAGGCAATTCTCCTGCCTCAGCCTCCCGAGTAGCTGGGATTCCAGGTACACACCACCATGCCCAGCTAATTTTTTGTATCTTTAGTAGAGACGGGGTTTCACCATGTTGACCAGGATGGTCTAGATCTCATGACCTCGTGATCCACCCGCCTTGGCCTCCCAAGGTGCTGGGATTACAGGCTTGAGCCACCGTGCCCAGCCCCAAAAAATTTTTAAAATTACTCTGTTGCTATCTGGCACTCCCTATCTGCCTTAGATTTTCTCCAGATCACATACCTTCAACATTTCATGTGTCTTCCTGACTGCATTGGGTCATCTGTGAAGGCAGGGACTTTTCTCCTTTAGCTTGGCTTGAGCATCTGGAATGGTACTGAGTGACTGTTAGGCATTCAAGTCACTATTTGAATACAGACACAGCCCTCAGTACTTTGTATACCTTAGGGGGCATAATACGTCCCAGAGACGGTGTGAATGAAGGGGAGTGGTGTAAGCATGTTTGTCTTGGTGTGGAATTGGAAAGGTGGAGAACCATGACCTGGTGGCAGAGGTCACTGAGGAGCCTCATGCATCAGTAGCAGGGCTGGAGAACCATGGCTTTACCAACGCACAGGAGGCGAGGCTGAGGAAGTGTGGACAGTTGGGAGAGAATAAGTGGAGGCAGCATTGCCGGGGCTGGGCCACAGCGTGAGAGTGGTGCAGAAGAGGAGAGGGGCCCCAATGATTCCCTTGATTCCCATCCTTACAGATGGAAAGATTAGTTGCTGGTACCACTTTTATTTCTCTCTGAACCAGTGGAAGAGAAAGTGGGCCTCATTTCTGACCTACCTTACTTGCTTCCAGAAGGAAGCTCTGATCTCACCTACCTGCCTAAAAATGTGTCCCTGGAGTTTCACTGTTTGCTAAGAGAAAGCCCTAGATCTTGAGCATGGCATGTGGTTCCTGCCCATTTTTCCTTTATATATATATTTGTATGTATGTATATATATATATATATATATATATATATATATATATTTAAATATATAACACTTTTTTTTTTTTAAAGATGGGGTTTCACCATGTTGGTCAGGCTGATCTTGAATTCCTGACCTCAGGTGATCTGCCCGCCTTGGCCTCCAAAGTGCTTGGATTACAGGCGTAAGCCACCATGCCCGGCCTTATATAACACATTTTTAAAAAATGTGCATTTTTTTCTTCCCTCTGTGACTCTGGCCGGTGATCCTGCCTGTCTTTCTCCCGTCTTCGCTGGCCAGTCCTTTGTGGTTGCTTTGAGATCTCATCACACTGTCTGTAGCTCTTGTGAGGATCTGCTCCCTGTCCCATGGATCTTTGCATGTACTGTTGCTTCTTCCTGACTTACCTAATTTTCTGTTGCTGTGGTGATTTTATGGCTCACCCCTCATCTCTGTGAAGCCTTTCCCTATTTCTACCAGAACTAGATGTTGTGGACCCTGGGCCCATGGCACTTGATGCAGTTTTTATTTTTTTGCTCCCAAGTTTGCCATGCCTTTGTGAGTACTGGGCCCTCTTTTTTTTTGGTGAGACAGAGTCTCGCTGTGTCACCAGGCGCCAGGCTGGAGTGCTGTGATGTGATCTTGGCTCACTGCAACCTTCACCCTCCCGGGTTCAAACAGTTTTCCTGCCTTAGCCTCCTGAGTAGCTGGGACTATGGGTGTGAGCCACCACGCCCAGCTAATTTTTTGTATTTTAGTAGAGACGGGGTTTCACTATGTTGGCCAGGATGTCCTAGATCTCTTGACCTCATGATTTGCCTGCCTCGGCCTCCCAAAGTGCTGGGATTACAGGTGTGAGCCACCGTGCCCAGGGTACTGCACCCTCTTAATGACACTTAGCATGTTGCACAGGCTCTTGCCGCCTTCTCTTCTCCAGGTTGTCAATTTTTCAAGGTGAGGGCCCTTGATTTGTCTTCAGTGCCTAGATGTGGAAGGCCCTTAGTTAACAAGTGGAGATCATTTTTTGTATTATTCTGTTTTCCTAATGATTTTTATTTCATGAAAATGTGAATTCCTATATTTTTGATTAAAATATGTGTTAGAAAAGAAGGAAAAAGAAAAGGAAAAAAAAATAATGTGTTAGAAATAGGAGGCTTCTGTGTTCTTTCCCCTCCAAAATTTTGGAGTTGGTGCAATCTTTATAGAGCTTTGCTACATGAATCTTTGAGCAGCAAAGCATCTTCATCTCACTGAAATCCTCACAGCAGGAAATTGAATCCCAGTGATGTCAAGTAACTGACCCAAAGTCACAAGGCTGTATGCAACGGAGTTAGAAACTCTGCAGGGCCTGACCTCTGATTCTGTACCCTGGGAACTTACTTGTTTTGCCTCTCAGGGAAAACTGTAACATACAGTCGTCTATTTGTGGATGAAAGAGTGAGCCATTACATTTCTGCAAGTCAGCATGGCAGTGTACTTCTGTCTGATATTTCTTCATTCATTGAGTGTCAGCTGTGTGCCAGTGATGAGCCAAGACCTATGTCCTTGGTCCCATAGGTTTTATAGGCCTGTAATGGGATGAATGGGGAGGGACAGTGAGCAAAGGTCTTATCTTTGAAAAACCTGTGAAACACTCTTGCCCCCAAAAAAATCAAACCTGAGTCCAGTCAAGCTCCTGTGTTTAACAACCAATCTACAGAAGAAACGGGGCAGAGAAACATGCTGAACTATACTACCGGGTTGCCATTGGCAACACTGAGAATGTGGGCAACTGTGAGACTAGTAACCCAACTCATCAGGGAGAAATGAAGGGGACTGATCATAAGAGACTGGAGGTACAGGGACTAATTTTTATTGTAGGGCTTATCTGTGTTTGTGTCAGGCCAGTTTGTTAGAGACACAACTGAATATCACTTAGGATATTTGAGACAATTAGAATTTGGAGCAATGATTGTATTTATTATTGAGGAATTATTTTTATTTTTAACTGTGATAGTGGTTTTGTTTAAAGTCACATCTCTACCTTTTAGAGATGCATACATTTACTGATGAAATGGTATATCATCTGGGATTTGTGTCACGATCTTATGGGAGAGGGAGTAGGTTATGTGTGGTTAGATCAGGACTGGCTTAGGTTGAGAGTGGTGTGGGCATATGAGTTCTAAGTCTTTTTCTTTTTTGAGATAGGGTCCCTCCTGGGTTAAAATGATCCTCCCACCTCAGCCTCCCAAGTAGCTGGGACACAGGTGTATGCCTCCACACCCGGCTTGTGTGTGCGTGTGCGTGTGTGTGTGTGTGTGTATGTGTATGTGTGTGTGTGTGTTAATAGAGACAGGGTTTTGCCATGTCGCCCAGGCTGGTCTTGAACTCCTAGACTCAAGCAGTTCTTCTGCCTGCACCTCCCAAAGTGCTGGGATTAGAAATGTGAGCCACCGCACCCAGCCCTGGTTCTAACTGTTCTCTCCACATTTATATTTAGCATTTCTCATCACACAAAGCAAGTTACGAAGGAAAGATCTAGGAGCATGTAGTATGGAGGTTATACCTGACAAAGCTTTGCGAAAGACTTCCTGGGATAGACACTGGAGCAGGCAGCAGAGAGCAGAAGAGGGGTTGGGGATGAGTGTCAGGTGGAGGGAAGAACCTGTGCAGAGCTTCCATGATAGAGCAGGAAAAAGCCTGGTGTGGCTGGAGCAGGGGGTGTTGGGCAAGTTCTTTTAGGCCCAGTTAAGAGCAATGTGCAGTTTTAAGGGTGAGGGTGTGACATGAATCTGTTTGCTTTGGAAAGAGGACTCTAAAGATTGCTCTGTAGATTTGAGTTGGTGCTGGGAGAAGGTTTGGGAAGAATATGTACAGGAGACCAATCTGTGGTTACTCTGTTCAGGTGAAAACCTTTCCTTTGTCCCTGCTTTGGGTTCCTGATTGGATCGGACACCCCTGTCTCCTTGAATGTGGTGTGGCCTGTGATTTGCTCCAGCCAATGAAAAGTGGTATGTAACTTCTGAGACAAGTGCTTTATCATGTTCCTTCTCTCCTGTTTCTTTCTTTCTTTCTTTCTCTTTCTTTTTCTTTCTTTCTTTCTTTCTTTCTTTCTTTCTTTCTTTCTTTCTTTCTTCTTTCTTTCTTTCTTTCTTTCTTTCTTTCTTTCTTTCCTTTCTTTCCTTTCTTTCTTTCTTTCTTTCTTTTTTTTTTTTTTGAGATGGAGTCTTGCTCTGTCGCCAGGCAGGAGTGCAGTGGTGCAGTCTCGGCTCACTGCAACCTCCGCCTCTTGGGTTTCAAGTGATTCCCCTGCTTCAGGCTCCCAAGTAGCTGGGATTACAGGCATGTTCCACCACATCAGCTAATTTTTTGTGTTTTAGTAGAGATGGGGTTTCACCATGTTGGCCAGGATGGTCTTGATCTCCTGACCTCGTGATGAGCGCTCGTCTCGGCCTCCCAAGGTGCTGGGATTACAGGTGTGAGCCACTGTGCCCAGCCCCTTTCTCCTGTTTCTGATTGTGGAAACAAATGGATATGTACCATGAGCAAGAAAGAAAACTTTGTGTTGAGCCAAGTAACAAACCGTTATGGGCTTGTTACTGCACCATAACTTAGTCTCAGTGTTTCTCAAAGTCTGGTACCCAGACTAGCAGCATCAATGACCTGGATGCTAGTTAGAAATGCAGATTTTCAGGTCTCAGACCTACTGCATCATAAACCCTGGAGTGGGGCCTGACAATCTGTGTTCTTTTTTTTTTTTTTTGAGACGGAGTTTCGCTTTCCTTACCCAGGCTGGAGTGCAATGGCGCCATCTCGGCTCACCGCAACCTCCGCCTCCTGGGTTCAGGCAATTCTCCTGCCTCAGCCTTCTGAGTAGCTGGGATTACAGGCACACGCCACCATGCCCAGCTAATTTTTTGTATTTTTAGTAGAGATGGGGTTTCACCATGTTGACCAGGATGGTCTCCGTCTTTTGACCTCGTGATCCACCCGCCTCGGACTCCCAAAGTGCTGGGATGACAGGCTTGAACCACCGTGCCCGGCCTGACAATCTGTGTTCTAACATGTCCTTCATGTGATTGTGATGCCCTGAGTTGAGAGCTACCGCCTGAGTTTCCCTACTGATAAGTCTGTTAGGAGGCTGTTGGCGTCAGTCGTGGTGAAAGAGCTTGGTGGCTGGCCAGTGTTGGAATTGTGGGTGTGGGGAGAAGTGGACAGGCCTAGCTAGGAAGGCTTCTGGAGTAGATAAAATTAGTAAATTGTGTTGTTAGGAATAAGGAGAGATTAGGGGGAGTTCTGGTGCCAGTTATAGCCCTAAGTTTTTGTCTGACAGAACCAGATGGATGGCAGTGCCATTTACTGTCCAGATAGCGTTCCTTCTATATGCATCTACATTTCCTTCTGTTTCAGGGTTCCTAAACAAGAGAAAGCCCCTTATAAATAAAAAATTATGGGGCCCAGCATGGTGGCTCATGCCTGTAATCCCAGCACTTTGGGAGGCTGAGGTGGGTGGATCACAAATTCAGGTGCTTGAGACCAGCCTGGCCAACATGGTGAAACCCCGTCTCTACTAAAAATACAAAAACTAGCTGGGCATGGTGGTGTGCGCCTCTAATCTCAGCGACTCAGGAGGCTGAGGCAGGGCAATTGCTTGAACCCATGAAGTGGAGGTTGCAGTGAGCCAAGACTGCGCCACTGTGCTCTAGCCTGGGGGACAGAGCAAGACTCTGTCTCAAAAAAAAAAAAGAAAGAGAAAAATAATTTGTGGACTTCCTTAGCTCAAGTAACAGTTTCTCAATGAACCCCACCTTGATGCCCCTCCTCCCATTTAAAAGTGTACCCCCTTTGCAGGGTTGGTCGAGGTGGCTTAGGTCTGTAATCCTAGCACTTTGGGAGGCTGAAGCAGGCAGATCACTTGAAGTCAGGAGTTTGAGACCATCCTGGCTAGAAGGTGGCGGTTGCAGTGAGCCAAGATTACACCACTGCACTCTAGCCTGGGTGACAGAGCAAGACTGTTTAAAAAAAAAAAAAGGGGGGGTACGTTCTTCGCTCTTCTGATCCTACCTTGTTTGTTGTTCCTATCTGCTCTCCCAGCTGTAATGGGGGCCCCTTGAAAGCAGCATGCTTGTGTCTGGTCCATGACTGTGTTCTCAGAGCGAGCTGCATGTGTGGGTGGTCAACGTGTGAGCTGAAGGAGCTGCCTAGACGGCGATGAGGAGCAAGTGTGGCCCACGTGGAGCTGCACGCAGGAGCTGCACTGCTGCCCCTCGCTCGTGTTTTTCTATGCAGTAGCCTAGGATAGAGGCTGGAACTGTCATGAGAGCTTGTTTAACTTAAGACAACTTCGTTTTTTTTTTTTTTTTTTTTTTTTTTTTTTTTTTTTGAGACGGAGTTTTGCTCTTGTTACCCAGGCTGGAGTGCAATGGTGCGATCTCGGCTCACCGCAGCCTCCGCCTCCTGGGTTCAGGCAATTCTCCTGCCTCAGCCTCCTGAGTAGCTGGGATTACAGGTGCGCACCACCATGCCCAGCTAATTTTTTGTATTTTTAGTAGAGATGGGGTTTCACCATGTTGACCAGGATGGTCTCGATCTCTTGACCTCGTGATCCACCCGCCTCGGCCTCCCAAAGTGCTGGGATTACAGGCATGAGCCACCCTGCCCGGCAAGACAACTTATTCTTAAGTGGGAGAAAAAAATGATATTTCAGCAGAAGCAGCACTACCCAAAAGGAAAACTTGCAAAATGAGACTACCAAGAAAACTGCAGGTATATAAAGCTGGTTTTTCTCCCCCCCACCTGACTTTTTTTATTTTTTATTTATTTGGGAGATGGGATCTTGCTCTGTCAACCAGGCTCGAGTGCAGTGGCACAATCTTGGCTCCCTGCAACCTCTGCCTCCTGGGTTCCAGCCATCCTCCCACCTCAGCTTTCCAATTAGCTGGGAGTTTGGGCGCATGCCACTGTGCCTGGCTAGTTTTTGTATTTTTTGTAGAGATGGGGTTTTGCCATGTTGCCCAAGCTGGTCTTGAACTCCTGAGCTCAAGTGATCTGCTACACCTTCACCTCCCAAAGAAAGCACTGGGATTATAGGTGTGAGCCACTGGAGGAGGACTGGAGTGTGGTGGTGTGATCTCAGTTCGCTGCAACCTCCGCCTCCTTGGGGTTCGCACCTGTAGTGTGAACCATCATGCCCAGCTAATTTTTATATTTTTAGTAGCGATGGGGTTTCACTATGTTGGCCAGGGTGGTTCTTGAACTCCTGGCCTCAAGTGATCCACTCATCTTGGCCTCTGAAAGCTCTGGGATTACAGTTCTGAGCCACCATGCCTGGCCTTTCAGCTGTTGCTTGTATTTATCTCTATTTTAAAAAGTAACTTGCTTATTTTGCTAATTTAGAACTCCCAAATTGATGTATGTTCAGTTTTATCTGTGGAAGATGATGAAGATGTAGCTTTCTTATGCGCCCCCCCCCTTACCTCCCATGTTACCTCCTGACTTCTTCCCAGTATTCCCAATATTGTGGCGGTTTGATGATCTATTCTAGAACTTAGTGGCTGAGAAAATAACAACCTGTATTTGTTTACAGTTTTGTAAGTGGGACATGGTTGCTAGGGTTAGTTAGTTCCTCCACTCCATGTGATTCCAGCTTGTTGGTACTGGCTGTCAATTGTGGGAGCTTAGTAGGGACTGTTGGCCATGGGCCTCATTTCTCCCCAGTATGGTCTAACCCATGAGGCTGCTTGTGCTTCCTTGCAGCATGGTGGCTTGTTCCATGAGGGAGGAAGTGAGACCTGCCAGTTTTTTTAAAGGCTAGAGAGAACTGTCATCAGTTTTGACATGTTCTTTTTTTTTTTTAATCCCTTTTGCTCAGTTATACCAAGTCCCCACTTTTGCCATGTTCTGTTGGTAAAAACAGAGGGCCTCAAGGGAGTGGAGAAATAGACCTTCATCTCTTGGTGGCGAGAGCGGCAAAGAATGGTTGGCCATCTTTATTTACCTTTTATTGCTGAGGTCTTGCTCCCTTGCGCAGGCTAGAGTGCAGTGGCATGATCATAGCCACGTCCTGGGCTCCCAAAGTGCTGAGAGTACAGGTGTGAGTGTGGGCCACTACACCTGGCTAATTTTTGTTGGCTGTCTTTACTATACTTTTATAGTAAATTTTGGTTTAAATGAATATAAATTGTTACATTGTTCAGCTAAATCATTCGCTGTGACGGATAATATTTACTTATATGACTTTTTGTTTTCCTGGTGGTAACAGTGTTTCTGTTGGCTTAATTTTCCATGCATCTGTTACTAATTCAGCCTAAGGTTTTTCAAATGAACTGTATAAAAACCTATGAGATGGTCAGTTACATTAGATTTGTCATTTCCTTTTTTCTTTTTTTTTCCTGTGATGACCTTTCTCCCAGAGCTGTCTTCCTGCTCCAGATTGGACTCCTCCCTATTCTGCTGCACAGCTGTTCACATCATCTTCTGAGATGGACCATCTGTTTTTTGGATTTCATGTCTTCCGTAGCTTACCTTCATGTTTGGTGATACGTGGTCTGGTAGTTATCTTAAAGTATGTGTGAGGCAACTTTTTTTTTTTTTTTTTGAGACAGAGTCTCACTCTTGTTTCCCCGGCTGGAATGCAGTGGTGTGATCTAGGCTCATGGCAACCTCCGCCTCCCGGGTTCAAGCAGTTCTCCTGCCTCAGCCTCCCGAGTAGCTGGGATTACAGGCATGCACCACCACGCCTGGCTAATTTTGTATTTTTTTTTTTTTTTTAGTAGAGATGGGGTTTCACCATGTTGGCCAGGTGGTCTCAAACTCCTGACCACAGGTGATCCACCTGTCTTGGCCTCTCAAACTGCTGGGATCACAGGTGTGAGCCACTGTGCCCAGCTGTATATTAGTAGTTTTTGAGACGGTCTTGTTCTACCACTCAGGCTGGAGTGTAATTAAAGTTCACAGCCTCTACCTCTTGGGCTCAAGCGATCATCCCACCTCAGTTTCCTGAACTACAGGCATGTGCTACCATACACAGCTAATTTTTTAATTTTTTTGTGGAGTTGAGGTTCTTGCTATGTTGCCCAAGCTGGTCTCAAACTCCTGGGCTCAAGGGATCCTTCTGCCTGGGCCAACCAGAGTTCTGGGATTATGGGTGTGAGCCACTGTGCCCAGGCAAGATTTGATTTTTTTGTTGTTGTTGTTTTTGGAGTCAGAGTTTTGCTCTTTCTTTTTTTTTCTTTCTTTTTTTTTGAGACAGAGTTTCACTCTTGTTACCCACGCTGGAGTGCAATGGCGTGATCTCGGCTCACTGCAGCCTCCGCCTCCTGGGTTCAAATAATTCTCCTGCCTCAGCCTCCCGACTAGCTGTGACTACAGGTGCGCGCCACCATGCCCAGCTCATTTTTTTTGTATTTTTAGTAGAGACGGGGTTTTGCCTTGTTGACCAGGAATGTCTCAATCTCTTGACCTCGTGATCCACCCGCCTTGGCCTCCCAAAGTGCTGGGATTACAGGCGTGAGCCACCTCGCCCAGCGGAGTTTTGCTCTTGTTGTCCAGGTTGGAGTGTAGTGGTGCCATCTCAACTCACTGCAACCTCTGCCTCTTGGGTTAGAGCCATTCTCCTGCCTTAGCCTCCCAAGTAACCAGGATTGTAGGCACACACCACCATGCCTGGCTAATTTTGTATTTTTAATAGAGACAGGGTTTCACCATGTTGGTCAGGCTGGTCTTGAACTCCTGACCTCAGGTGATCCGCTTGCCTAGGCCTCCCAAAGTGTTGAGATTACAGGTATGAGCCACTGCCCCCAGCCGACCTTTTTTTAATTGAGATAAAAATTCACATAACATTTGTTGTTAAACCATTATAGAGTGTACAATTCTGTGGTGTTTTTGGTATGTTCAGTGTTGTGCAATAGTCGCTGCTACCGAATTTCTAAACATTTCAACATCTCAGTAAAAGACTCTACTGTTAAGCAGTCACTTTCTGTCCTCTCCTTTCCCAGCCCCTGAGAGTCATTCTACTTCTGTCTTTATGGATTTGCCTATTTTAGACATTTTACATAAATGGAATCATACAGCATGTGGCCTTTGTATCTATCTTCTTTCACTTAGCATAATGTTTATGTTGTAGCATAAATCAGGACATCATTTCTATTTATGACTAAATAGCCGTTGCAGGGATGGACCATTTTGTTCAACCATTTATGTTGATAGACATTTGAGTTGCTTTCTGCTATTATGAATAATGTTGCTATGAACATTTTTTTACAAGGTTTTGTGTTTTGGTTTTTTTTTTTTGTATTTTTTTAGACAGTGGCTTGCTCTGTTGCCAGGCTGGAGTGCAGTGGCTCAGGTTCAGCTCACTGCAGCCTCCGATTCTCTGGTTCAAGCAGTTCTCTTGCCTCGGCCTCCCAAGTAGCTGGAATTACAGACACACACCACCACGCCTAGCTAATTTTTTGTATTTTTAGTAGAGATAGGGTTTTACCATTTGGGCCAGGATCGTCTTGATCTCCTGACCCTGTGATCCACCTGCCTTGCTCTCTCAAAGTGCTGGGATTACAGGCATGAGCCACCTTGCCTGGCTGGATTTTTGTATTTTTGAGATGGAATTTCACTTTTGTTGCCTGGGCTGGAATGCAACGGCATGATCTCAGCTCACTGCAACCTCCTCCTCCCAGGTTCAAGCAGTTCTTCTGCCTCAGCCTCCCAAGTAGCTAGGATTACAGGCACCCACCATCACACCTGGATAATTTTTTATTTTTAGTATTGATGGGGTTTCACCATGTTTGCCAGGCTGGTCTGGAACTCTTGACTTCAGGTGACCATCCACCTTGGCCTCCCAAGGTGCTGGGATTACAGAGGTGAGCCACCATGCCTAGCCTTTTTAAAAAATTTTTTTGAGACAAGTTCTCACTCTCTCACCCAGGCTAGAGTGCAGTGACATGAGCTTGGCTCACGGTAGTCACCGCCTCCCTCGCTCAAGCGATCTTCCCACCTCAGCTTCCCGAGTAGCTACAACCACAAGCACATACCACCATGTCCAGCTAAGTTTTGTATTTTTTGTAGACAGGATTTTGCCATGTTGCCCAGGCTGATTTCGAACTCTTGAGCTCAAGTGATCCTTCTGCCTTGGCCTCCCAAAGTGCTGAGGTTATAGGTGTGAGCCACTGTGCCCAGCCTACCTAGAGTTGTTTTATATGAGAACAGAGGTTCTACCATCATTCAGTGATAGCAGGGCTGAAATATATTTCAGGTAGACTAGTGTGTAGAAAATGAAGGAATATTAGGTGTGTATAAATCATATTTGCAAACTTGGGTTTTCTATTTCAGTCTCTTTTGCCCCTGGAGGAATAGGTTGGAGCTTGGTCCCTCTCATAGTCTGTCTCTGGGAATGTCCTGTAGATCTCACTGCTGCCCTTGTGTTAAGACCTCCCCAGGGTGACTGCTTAGTTGGGTTCACAGAATTACAGAGTGGGCTTTAGCTGACATCTAAGCCAGTGGACAAGATGGGGGCAGTGAGGCCTACTCTGTTTGAAATGTTAAAACCCACCAGAAATGCTCACTGGGGCTCACCCCAGTCCAGGAAGGAACAGCTCTCTTGCGTCCCGACTGCCCTCTACCCTTTCTCTTTTCCTAGCATATCTACACTTCTTACTTTCTGCCTCTCCCTTCTAGAATATAAGCACCTTAAGAATAAGGAATGCATTTTGTTTATTGCTCTATTTCCGAGTGCTGGAGCAGAACTTGGGTGGGACTCAGTGAGTGGTTCTTTATTTTAATTTTAATTTAGAGATAGGGTCTTGCCATCACCATATTGCCCAGGCTGGCCTCCAGCTCCTGGGCTCAAGTGATCCTCCCACTTCTGCCTCCCAAAGTACTGGGATTCTAGCTGTGAGCCCCCATGCTCAGCCTGAGTGAGTGGATTCTGAATGCTGACTGTTTTTGTCTTGACCCTTCCCCCTGCTTCTGAGAGCGGAGCCCCTCACCTCATGTTGGAGACCTCCCAAGGTCCATGTGGGCTGGAGTAGGGGCTGCTCAGCCTCCCTAGCCCTTTAACAGTCAGGTCATATTGTATATATTCTGTGAAATGTGAATAATTAGTTATATATTTCCGAAGGACTTATTTTGAAAAACAGCAATGCGATGCTTAACTCTTCCCACCTCTGCCACCTCTGTTCTTGTCCCCCTTTGAAAACCACTGATAACTCACATTTTAATTTTTTTAGGTTGAGATGGAGTCTAGCTCTGTTGCAAAGCTGGAGTGCAATGGCAAGATCTTGGCTCACTGCAACTTCCACCTCCTGGGTTCAAGTGGTTCTCCTGCCTCAGCCTCCTGAGTAGCTGGGATTACAGGCATGCGTCAACCCCACCCAGCTGATTTTTTTGTATCTTTAGTAGAGATGGGCCTTTTGGCCAGGCTGGTCTTGAACTCTTGACCTCGTGATCTGCCCACCTTGGCCTTCCAAAGTGGTGGTATTTCAGGCGTGAGCCACCGCGCCCCGTCCACTGATAACTGTTAACTATTAATTTGTTTTAACTTCCACATTTTAAATTTTCACCTGAGTGTTTGCATATTTTCATCCTTGTAATAATGATAGTATTACATTTGTAAATTTAAGATTTTTTTTTTTTTTGAGACGGAGTTTCGCTCTTGTTACCCAGGCTGGAGTGCAATGGTGCAATCTCGGCTCATGGCAACCTCCGCCTCCTGGGTTCAGGCAATTCTCCTGCCTCAGCCTCCTGAGTAGCTGGGATTACAGGCATGTGCCACCATGCCCAGCTAATTTTTTGTATTTTTAGTAGAGATGGGGTTTCACTATGTTGACCAGGATGGTCTGATCTCTTGACCTCATGATCCACCCGCCTCGGCCTCCCACAGTGCTGGGCTTGAGCCACTGTGCCCAGCCAGATTTTTTTTTTTTTAACATGGGGTTTCACTATGATGGCCAGGCTGGTCTTGAACTCCTCCTGACCTCAGGTGATCTACCCACCTCGGCCTCCCAAAGTGCTAGGATTATAGGCGTGAGCTACCACGCCCTGTCAATTTTAAGAGATTTTAAGAAGAATATTTATAAACAAGGGGAATTTTTAGGTTATTAGCCTTCTTTCTACAACAGTACATCTCCAGTACAAATTTGATTCCTCTAAGAAGGCTTCCCGAGGTTTGACATCTCTAACTCTAATCCCGTCTGTTCTTTGTCCTTGTGATTTTACACCTTTCTTTTGTGAAAGCGATATGCATATTATACTCTCAGGCCAGGTGTGGTGGCTCACACCTGTAATCCTGGCACTTTGGGAGGCTGAGGTGGGCAGATCACCTGAGGTCATGAGTTTGAGACTAGCCTGGCCAACACAGCAAAACTTTGTCTCTGCTAAAAATACAAAAAAATTAGCCAGGTGTGGTGGCATGTGCCTATTTTGCCTTTTTTTTTTTTTTTTTGAGTCAAGGTCTTGCTCTGTCCCCCAGGCTGGAGTATAGTGGTGCCTTCTCAGCTCTCTGCAGTCTCTGCTGCCCGGGCTCAATTAAACTGCCTGCTGCAGCTTCCCAAGTAGCTGGGATTACGGGTGTGCACCCAGCTAATATTTATATTTTTTTGTAGAGACAGGGTTTCACCATGTTGCTTAGGCTGGTTTTGAACCAGTGAGCTCAAGTGATATGCCTGCGCCAGCCTCCCAAAGTGCTAGAATTACAGGCATGAGCCATTGCACCAGCCCTTGCCTCATGTTTGAATGATAATTTACCTGGGCGTAAAATTGTGGACACTTGTGGTGGCACTAGGTGGGCATTTATTTTTCCTTAATGCTTTCTTGCTTGCTTGTTTGATTGACAAACATTCTTGCTCTGTAGCTCAGGCTGCAGTGCAGTGGCATAATTATAGGTCACTGCAGCCTCAAATTCCTAGGCTCAAGTAGTTCTCTTCCTTCAGCCTCTGGAGAAACTAGGATTGACTTCTAGTACTATAGGTGTGCACCACTGTACCTGGCTAATTTTAAATTTTTTGTAGAGATGGAGTCTTACTATGTTGGCCAGGCTGGTCTCAGACTCCTGATCTCAAGTGATCCTCCCACCTCAGCCTCCCAAAGTGGTGGGATTACAGGTGTGCACCACTATGCCTGGGGAAGATTTTCTTTTGGTCTTTCATGTTCTGTCATTTCAATACAATGTGTCTAGATGATTTGTTTTCATTTATTTTCCTCAGAGCCTAGGATGCTCTTTTAATCAGAATACCTTATTTTCCTTTAATCTCTGGAAAATATTTCATCTCTTTGAAATTTGTGGCTCAAGTTTGTAATCCCAGCACTTTGGGAGGCCGAGGCACATGGATCATTTGAGTCCAGGAGTTCAAGACCAGCCTGGGCAATGTGATGAAACCTCGTCTCTACAAAAAGTACAAAAATTAGCCACTGTGATGGTGCATGCCTGTAGTCCCAGCTACTCAGGAGGCTGAGGTGGGAGGATTGCTTGGGCCCAGGAGTTGGAGGCTCCAGTGAGCTGTGATGGCACCATTGCATGTTAGCCTGGGCAGCAGAGCAAGACCCTGTCTCAATTGAAAAAAATAAAAAATAAAAAAGGAAAGAAAAGTTGTCTTTCCCTCATCCTCCCAAGTGTCTCCAACTAGAACTGCATTGGAATGTAAGCTCCTTGAAGATAGAGTATTTTTGGGGGTCAACACTGTGACCACAGATACTCACATGGTGATGAAGAAGTACTCTGCTTGGTAGTGCCACCTTTTCCTCCTTAATGTTTAAAAGTACCCTACAAGGTGGGTCCTCTGTCCCCAGGGCATGGAGTGAGGACGAGTGGTGGAGTCACTTGGCCAGGGTCCCACAGCTAGTAAGTGGCAGAGCTGGGATTCTAGCCCAGGGAGCAGCCTCCACACTTGGTGCTCCTAATCGCTGTAGCCAGCTGCTGTCCATGACTCCTCTCCATTGGTCTCTATGCAGGAAGCCCAGTCAGGCCTAGGCCCCTGTCCTGCACTTTTGGCTCTGTATTCCAGCTGCCAAGCCCCAGCTCTTAAAGCCCGGGATCCTGCCAACAGCCTATACCCTATGAGGCTCAGACTGCTATTCCCTTTTCATTTCTAGACCTGGAGATTCTCTCTTTTTTTTTTTTCTTTCTTTCTGTGACACAGCCTCAGGAGGTCCAGATGACATATACCCCGACCTGGAGATTTTCTTGCTTTGTGTTAGGCGACGTAGCTAGAGAAGTTCTGTGTTAATAGGTACACACTATAGCCTGGGAGGATGTGTAGGAAGATCATGATGGAGATTGCCTCTGGGGGATAGCAAATGGAGTTTACATGTTGGAAATAAGGTAGACTTTGTCTTTGTATGCTTTATGCATTCACTCCTCACCAGACTGGTGGGAGGCAACACCTGGAGGTAGAGTGCTTATATTTGAGTGCTGCCCCTTTGCTTCCCTGCTGTACAACCTGGGTGTCGCGGCCCCTGCACCCGTGGAGTGGAAGAGTCACACCTACCTTACAGTGTTGTGGATGTGGTAGTGGACAGTCTGCTCTGCCTAGGCGACCCTGGCCTCTTGGGCTTGGCAGCCAGCCCCATGAGGGCTGGCTCCCCATTCTTCCTTTCCTCTCCTAGTTCTCAGATTTGGAGATTGTCGTCAAATCAGAGTGCCACAGAGAAAGCACTAAAGATACATTTGTGACATTTATAGTGGTTATTATTTGTAGTTGTTTTCTTTTCTTTTTTTTTTTTTGAGACAGAGTTTCGCTCCTTACCCAGGCTGGAGTGCAACGGCGTGATCTCGGCTCACCGAAACCTCCGCCTCCTGGGTTCAGGCAATTCTCCTGCCTCAGCCTCCTGAGTAGCTGGGATTACAGGCGCGTGCCACCATGCCCAGCTAATTTTTTGTATTTTTAGTAGAGACGGGGTTTCACCATGTTGACCAGGATGGTCTTGATCTCTTGACCTCGTGATCCACCCCCCTCGGCCTCCCAAAGTGCTGGAATTACAGGCTTGAGCCACTGCGCCCAGCCTTGTTTTCTTTCATGTAAAAACTAGAAGCACATGTGGCAGATTGCAAAAAATCGTCTTTCAAGGTAGTGTGTACATTCGTTTGTCCTATTGTTGTTCATACTTTTCCAAAATTAAGAAAATACCTGTTCCCTGCATTCGCCAACATAAGGAAGATTGTTAAACCCGAGTCTGGTGGCTCACACCTGTAATCCCAGCACTTTGAAAGGCCAAGGTGGGTGGATTGCTTGAACCCAGGAGTTTGAGACCAGCCTGGGCAACACGGTGAGACTTTGTCTCTACAAAAACACAAAAGTTAGCCAGGCATGGTGGCAACTGCCTGTAGTCCTCCCAGCTGCTCAGGAGGCTGAGGCAAGAAGATTACTTGAGCCTGGGAGGCAGAGATTACAGTGAGCTGGGATCATGCCACTGCACTCCAGCCTTCTTTGACACGCTGTCTCAAAGGAAAAAAAAAAACAAAAAACAAAGAAAGATGGTTTGGGTTGGGTGCAGTGGCTCATGCCTGTAAACCCAGCACTTTGGGAGACTGAGATGGGGAGATCACTTGATCCCAGGAGTTGTCGTGTGGTGTCCCTTATTGCTGTGCTGAGGCGCTGGATCTGAGAAGTAAAGAGGCAGGACACAGAAGGACTGGAAAAAGACAGCTGGGCCTGGGGGGCCTTGCCACTTACACGCGGAGACAGGCGAGGCCCTGAACGTCCGGAAGTGTCTGTATTTATTAGGTACCAGGTAGCGGGAAGGGTCTGAGTGACGTCATTTATAGACTTAATGATACGGCATACATAATCAGGTGAGTAGCAAGTGAGGGAGCCACTCCATTAGGTCACTTAGTCCGAGAGGTGGGCTGTGCGCAGTAGGGGGCCGGGCCGTGCACAGTAATAGAGGGTCGTGCACAAAAAGGGGGTCCACCCCCACTAGGTCACTGAGGCAAGGAGGTGAGCTGTGTGCAGCAAGTGCCGTGTGCGACACTTCTTATCTGGGGGCTGGAGACTTCAACGGATTCCTATAGAAGGATGCTGTAAACCAATGCAGTGGGAGCTGTCAGAGTTTAACTTTCTCTAAGATACTTTATAGGAGGATGATTTGAGCCAGTACAGTAGTGAGAAAAGCTGACAGAGCGTA
>CM052650.1:1356964-1416450 GCA_028533165.1 Leontopithecus rosalia
CTCGGCTCACCGCAACCTCCGCCTCCTGAGTTCAG
The DNA here is from genome assembly GCA_028533165.1 of Leontopithecus rosalia. Classification (NCBI taxonomy): domain Eukaryota; kingdom Metazoa; phylum Chordata; class Mammalia; order Primates; family Cebidae; genus Leontopithecus; species Leontopithecus rosalia. Next base: position 1,357,000 of record CM052650.1, read on the forward strand.
GCAATTCTCCTGCCTCAGCCTCCCAAGTAGCTGGGATTACAGGCACACGACACCATGCCCAGCTATTTTTTTTTTTGTATCTTTAGTAGAGACGGGGTTTCACCATTTTGACCAGGTTGGTCTCGATCTCATGACCTCGTGATCCACCCGCCTCAGCCTCCCAAAGTGCTGGGATTACAGGCTTGAGCCACCGCGCCCGGCCCATGATTTTTGTGTTTTTAATAGAGTTGGGGTTTCACCATGTTGGCCAGGCTGGTCTTGAACTCCTGACCTCAAGTGATCCACCTGCCTTGGCCTCCCAAAGTACTGGGATTACAGGTATGAGCCACCTCACCTAGTTGCTGAACTTCTTGAATCTGTACATTTATGTCTTACAAAATTGAGGAACTTTTAGAGGGCCATTGTTTTCTCCAAATATTTTTTCTGCCTTTTTTCCCCCGCCTTTTTTCCCCCTCCTTCTGGGAGGAACTCCAGACCCTTTAATATTGTTTCACAGATCGGCGATGCTCTGTTTCCTTTTTTGTTTTCTCTTTATAGTCTTGCCCTGTAATCCAGGTTGTAGCACAGTGGTGCAGTCATAGCTCACTACAGCCTTAATTTATTGGACTCAAGTGATCTTCCCACCTCAGCCTCTCAAGTAGCAGGGACTGCAGGCGCACACCACCATGCCTGGCTAATTTTTGTATGTTTTGTAGTGATGGGGTCTCACTGTGTTGCCCAGGCTGGTCTTGAACTCCGGGCCTGAATGATCCTCCCGCCTCAGCCTCCGAAAACCCGGTCACATTCCCTTTAAGATGGCTTCATCTTTGTGCTGTCTTTTTTTTTTTTTTTCCTATCCAGCAGCTGGTATCTGCTTTCAGTTATTTCATAAGCTGGGCTGCTTGGAATCAGCCTGGAATTTGGGCAGAGTTTATATGCAGAATTTGAGGCTCCTCTCTGGGATTCTCTCCTTGATATTTCCCCCCTTATTTCATAGCTGTTACAGTTGCTTCAAACTCTCTTCAGTCACACATTTAAGAATGGAGTTCACCCAGTGCTGTTCCCTCTTTCAAGCTTTGGTTCCGTCCATTGTCTCCCTGCTTTTGGTCGCCCTCAGTTCCTTCAGGAGGTGGTTTTTAACATTTTGTCCAGGGCTACAGTTTTTACCTGTGGGTCAGTTGTTATGATAGGATCTGGAAGAGGAACTGACTTTGATCTACCTTTTTAAGACATTGTGCAGGTTAGACAAAGCACATTTGGCTGTGTTTTGGTGTTAAAGGTTGTCCAGAGTGATGAAGCCGAACTGGGACTTTTATGTTTTAAAGGTTTTCTGTTTGCTCTTTTCATCCTGTCTCCTTCCTCAGCTGTCTGCTTTCTGTGGAGCCTGTAAGTTGTAGATGCCAGCATCCCCCTATTGCTGCACATCAGGTGTCCACATCTTGGGTCCTATAGCCCTGTTGCCTGGGCATCCTGTGCATTGCAGGAGATAATGTACCAGCGTCCATGACCACGACCCAGCATAGGTCAGGGGCTGCCCCCTAGTAGTAATGAAAAATGCTTCCAGATGAGGCTAAGTGTCCCTGGGGAACAAAGCCCTCCCATTTGAGAACTGCTGCTCTAATCCATCGGCATCTGTGGTCTCTACTGTACTCAGCTTTTTCCCAGTGTCTGATGCTGTTGGCTTCTGCCTTTTCAGAGGGCTCTCGGAGTTTGTGATGGTGTACCCTTGAGAGATGCCTTCCCAGGTGGGGCGCCCTACCTGTTCCTTATTCCCAGCTGTGTTTTGGGGCTCTGGCCCCTTCAATAGGTGTCTCAGATTAGGAAATGTAGCTTTGCAGTGAAGACCCCATGCCACCACACTGCAGCCAGAGTCGCCTTTCTAAACTGCCCCCTTCTGCACTTGGGCTTCATTGGCCAGTGTGGTGCACTGGCAAAGTAACCTGTGTTGTGACTCAGAAGCGTTATCCTCAACTAGTTAATGTTCAGGTAGTAGCTAAAAAGTGTCGTGTTACTGCTGTGTTCTTTCGTGTTGAATTTGGGCCTGAACACGGAGGAGGGTAGTGGACTGAGACAAGAACACTGGGTTGAGCACAGCCAGACCTGACCAGGAATGCTTTCACCCTTGGAGACTCTTGGCTTTCTGCTTCTTATTTCCGTCAACCTGGAGCTAATCCTGTACTTGGAGTTGGAATATCTGCTTTTAAACTTTACGGACTGTGCACGTTGGGCACGTTCTGAGCCTTTGAGTCCTCAGCTATAACAGGAGGGACTGGGATGAGCTCTTTTCCTGTTAGTATTAATTTTGCTTTTATGCTGTTCCCTGTTGTCCTTTTGCATAGCCTGGCATGATGCCAGCCACCTCACACATATTAAGTGTATCATGGTGAACAGGTAGAAATCTGTGTTTTAGGGATGATTGACAAATTAAGTTATGTGTCCATGGCCATACCGTGATTTTTAGTGGTATGACTGGAGTTTGCTGTCCTGACTGACTGTTGTGTTCTTCCTTTAAAAATGATTCCTTGTTCTTTTCTTTCAGCTTTATCATTTTGTGATTCTGTGTAATTTTTGTGATACTAAAACTGTCTCCTGTGATGTGAATTATTATAAAAATGTCATTAAATTGCTTATAGAGAAAACCAGACCCCACAGAGCTGTAGAGGTCCTCGCATACCTGTCCTAGATTTTAAATGTAACATGTTGCTTTTTCTTTCTTTTTTCTTTTTAAAATACCATAGTGTTCTAAGAACGGAAGCATCTGGGCTGGATGGAATTTAGCATCAAGCAGAGTCCCCTTTCTGTTCAGAGTGTTGTAAAGTGCATCATGATGAAGCAGACACCAGAAATCCTCAGCAGTGCCAACGGGAAGACTCCGAGCTGCGAGGTGAATCGCGAGTGTTCTGTGTTCCTCAGCAAAGCCCAGCTCTCCAGCAGCCTGCAGGAGGGGGTCATGCAGAAGTTTAACGGCCATGACGCCCTGCCCTTTATTCCAGCCGGCAAGCTGAAAGATCTTACTTCCCGGGTGTTTAATGGAGAACCGGGTGCACATGATGCCAGATTGCGTTTTGAGTCCCCGGAAATGAAAGGGATTGGGACACCACCTCACACTACCCCTGTCAAAAATGGCTCTCCAGAAATTAAGCTGAAAATCACCAAAACATACATGAACGGGAAGCCTCTCTTTGAATCTTCCATTTGTGGTGACAGTGCTGCTGATGTGTCTCAGTCAGAAGAAAATGGACAAAAACCAGAAAACAAGGCGAGAAGGAACAGGAAGAGGAGCATAAAATATGACTCCTTGCTGGAGCAGGGCCTTGTTGAAGCAGCCCTGGTGTCTAAGATCTCAAGTCCTTCAGATAAAAAGGTATTTAGGAGACATTCTGTCAAGGGTCACATGACCTTGAGCAGTGAGCATGGGCACCTCTTGAGGGCACCTGCATGAGTACTGGCGTGGGTGGAGGAGACGGGGACATGCCTTGTACTTCCAACTGCTTGCCTCAGGCCTGGCTGTGGGTTGGAGCAGGACATCTAGGATGTCCTGGCACTGGCTCCTCAGTTCTCAGCTGGCTGCTGAGCCAGTTGAGAGGTCTAGAGAGGTGAACTAAGTTTTCAAGATTCAAATGGCTAACAAGAGGCAAACCTGTTTCCGAACGCAGGTCTGCCAGTTACAGAGCCCTTGCTCGACAACATCAGGGTACACTCTTTTCATGGATCTCATCTCCAGGGTGTTCTTTAGCCTGATGTGGTCAATGGAGACATGCTGGGCTCTAGAGTACGACTCCTTAAGTCTGCACCATCTGATGAGTGGGAAGCAGAGCTGTGCAGAGGTGCTCCTGATGTTCTTCCCCTGTGGTCCAGAGTCCACTTATTGCCTCCTCATCCAGGTGGTCCAGCAGATGACCTGCCTCCCAAGGCCTAGGGATGTGTCTTTTGCCTCCTGTTCCTGGTTCCCATTGCAGAGCCCCAATGTTGAACACAAGTGAATGAGTGTTTCCTCGTCCTAACTTGAGATGGAAAGAGGTGGTAGTGCTGCCCCACTCTGCCTGGTGGTTGGTGTTTCCGTGCCTTCACGTGGCACTCAGGATGGCCCTAACACATAGGAAACAACTGAGGGGCCATGGCTTTGGCAGAAGGAAGGAACTCTTGAAGGGGCAGCAGTCTCTCTTCATCTGGTGGTCGACAGGGTGTTTCTCTTTGGTTGCAGCTCCTTGAAATTGTTAAAATAATGAAGAGCTTTGAGGGATAAAAAAATTTTGAGTACTCAGGAGTTGTTTAATTCTTTCTCTTGTAATTGTGGTGGCAATTTTTATTTTTATTACTTTTTTTTTAAGATAGGGTCTCTGTTGTCCAAGCTAGAGGGCAGTTGTGTGATCATGGCTCACAATAGACTTGACCTCTCAGGCTTGGGTGATCCTCCTACCTCAGCCTCCTGAGTAGCTGGGACCACAAGTGTGTACCCACTATGTGCCCAGCTAATTTTTCATTTTTTGTAGAGATGGGGTCTTGCTATGTTCCCCAGGCTGGTCTCAAACTCCTGGGCTCAAGAGATCCTCCCACCTCTGCCTCTTGAAGTGCTTGTGTTATAGCTGTGAGCTGCTGTGCCCAGCTTAGAAAGATTTTTTTGAAGTGCCCATGGCTGTATTGAACCTCAGGCTTTCGCATGGGAAGAGGCCTGTGCAAGTTGTCAGAGACCTAGCTGTTTTGTTTTGAGACAGGGTCTTGCTATATTGCATGGGCTGTTCTAGAACTCCTGGCCTCAAACAGGGTTCCTGCATCAGAGCTGGCTTTTTCTTTCTCTTCCAACTGAAAAAAAATAAACTAAACAAAAAAAGCTGGGTTTTATTCCTAGCTCTGTCCCTTGGTTTTGTTAAAACTTGGGTCACTCACCTGATTTTGACTCTACATCTGCAGAGTGGGGTCAGTAAATGTAAACCTGGGTTGCTGTGCGGTAATCTGGTAGCTGTTCTGAAAGTATGTCAGGCCTGGTGCAGTGGCTCACACCTGCAATCCCAGCATTTTGGGAGGTAGGAGGATTGCTTGAGCCCAGGAGTTCAAGACCAGCCTGGGCAACATAGTGAGAACTCTGTCCCTAAAAAAAATAAAATAAAATTAGCTGGCATGGGGGCACCATCTGTGGTCCCAGCCACTAGGGAGGCTGACGTGGGAGGATCAAAAAAACATGGAAATGCGTCACGTGGCAGCTCATTGCCAGCCGTCACCAGCATGCTCGTGGCCAGGTTTAGGGCCATCATCCTCAGCTCACAGATGAGGCAACTGAGGCCTGAGGCAGTGGAACAGTGTACTTATGTGCATAGTGCTCTGAGGAGCAAGGCCAGGTACTCACCCTTGGAGGATTGGGGCCATGCTGGCTGCGCTCACTCCCACTGGAGAGCAGAAATGTGAGTGGCTTGTGGGGAGGAGTTTGCCCTTGGTGGAATGTTCAGCTGCAACCTATCCACGTTCTGGAGGTGGAGAAATTGAGGCTCACAGAGCCCCAAGGACTCACATTCCATGTGATGGAACTGGGACTTGCTCCTAGTCCTCCTGGTGCCCTTGCCCTCACCACACTGGGGGACGGTTCATGTTGGTAACACCTGGGCTGCTGAGAACCAATCGTCACACATGACTGAGGGCAGAGGTCAGTATGGATTTGGGATTCTGAGAATTCCTTTTTGACCAGTTGAATAAAGCACCATTAAAACCGTCTGTTGCACTTTGGGAGGCCGAGGCGGGTGGATCACAAGGTCAAGAGATTGAGACCATCTTGGTCAACATGGTGAAAGCCCGTCTCTACTAAAAATACAAAAAATTAGCTGGGCATGGTGGCGTGTGCCTGTAATCCCAGCTACTCAGGAGGCTGAGGCAGGAGAATTGCTTGAACCCAGGAGGCGGAGGTTGCAGTGAGCTGAGATCGCGCCACTGTACTCCAGCCTGGGTAACGAGAAACTCCGTCTCAAAAAAAAAAAACCAAAAAACAAAAAACCATATATTAATACTAGGCCAGGGGCCAGGCACGATGGCTCATGCCTGTAATCCCAGCACTTTGGGAGGCTGAGGCAGGTGGATTACCTGAGGTCAGGAGTTCGAAACCAGCTTGACCAACATGGAGAAACCCCGTCTCTACTAAAAATACAAAATTAGCTGGGCATGGGGGTGGCGCATGTCTGTCATCCTAGCTACTAAGGAGCCTGAGGCAGGAGAATAGCTTGAATCTGGGAGGTAGAGGTTGCGGTGAGCTGAGATTGAACCATTGCACTCTAGCCTGGGCAACAAGAGTGAAACTTCGTCTCGAAAAAGAAAAATACTAGGCCAGGGAAATAGATTTATATAGGGATCTTTGTAATGTAGAACGTCTTTTGTATGCTATGCACTGTCCTGATCCTTTAGCTGAGAGTGAGAGACAAAATTTTGCTGAAGCGATGTTGAGGCTATCATCTAAAACACAGCAAGGGAGCACACTCTATTTTTGGGAATCGTGTATTTGGACATTTCAGCCTGATGAATCCTTGTCTTCTGGATATAGGGCTAGTGATTGGATGTGTTAGTGTTTGTTTTTTGTGTTCATTTTCAGATTCCAGCTAAGAAAGAATCTTGTCCAAACACTGGCAGAGACAAAGACCACCTGTTGAAATACAACGTCGGTGATTTGGTGTGGTCCAAAGTGTCGGGTTATCCTTGGTGGCCTTGCATGGTTTCTGCAGATCCACTCCTTCACAGCTATACCAAACTTAAAGGTACTGTGTTCTTTGGGCTGTTTTTCCACCTTTCTCTTCTGCACTTAATCTTTCTCATCTCCAGGCTTCTTTCTTACTCTTTCTAAATAGCCCTGCTGTGCTTTGTATTTGCAGCTTTACCTAAAGTTAGTGATTGATTCAAATGTGACATGTTGTCATTTCTTTTTATATTCAACTCAAATATGTACTTCATCTGATTGAATTAGTGATAAGGGAGACGTGACTTTTACCTTGTATAATTTCTGGTTTTATGATAAATAGTTTATGACTTAGTTATAATGATTGCTTATTTCAGCATGATTTGCAGAGTGTTTTATGCTAAGTTTAAGTTGTAAAAATGTCCAAGTGAATTTTATTAGGCCTCTAGGAAGATGGAAAACACTGGAAATGATCATCTTTGTCTTATGAAGCTTGAGTAGATAAGTGGATTTTTTTTTTTTTTTTTTTTGAGATGAAGTCTTGCTGTGTAGCCCAGGCTGGAGTGTAGTGGTGCGATCTTGGCTCACTGCAACCTCTGCCTCCCGGGTCCTGGTTCAAGCAATTCTTCTATCTCAGTCTCCCAAGTAACTGGGATTATAGGCACAAGCCATCATGCCCAGCTAATTTTTGTATTTTTTAGTAGAGACAGGGTTTCATCATGTTGGCCAGTCTGGTCTTGAACTCCTGACCTTGTGATCCGCCTGCCTCAGCCTCCCAGAGCGCTGGGACTACAGGCATGAGCCACCACGCCCAGCCGATAAGTGGATTTTTACATGGAGCAGCTGACAAAACATATTAAGAATGTAAGGCCTGGTGTGGTGGCTCACATCTGTGGCACTTTGGGAGGCTGAGGCAGGTGGATCACTTGAGGTCAGGTGTTTGAGACTAGTCTGACCAACGTGGTGAAACTAAAAATACAAAAATACAAAATTAGCTGGATGTGGTGGCGCATGCCTACAATTTCAGCGACTCTGGAGGCTGAGGCAGGAGAATCACTAGAACCCAGGAGATGGAGGTTTCGGTGAGCTGAGATCTCACCATTCATTGCACTCCAGCCTGGGCAACAACAGTGAAACTTCATCTTAAAAAAAAAAAAAAAGAATGTAATATGTTCCTGATACAGAGCAAATAAAAACCCATAAATGTGTTTTTAGAAGAAAAGTGAAAGATAATGTGGCTTGAGGTTTTTCTGAAAGTTCTAGAGTGAAGTTGGAACTTAGTTTGAGCAAGTTGCAATGTGGTGAATGCAGAGTTAGAGCTGAGCACGTTAGTGTTACCCCATGATCTGATCTGTGTAGCCTCTGGAAATGTCGTGGCTAAAGCCAGGCCATACCAGGGCACTGCTCCAGTCCAATATTGCCAACCAGTCAGTCTTATATGGCCCCTTGGTGGTCCTTGTGTCTCTGGCTGGAGGCCTGATCTCCTGTGGGGGCAGCGTTGCTGCCCTTGCTATGAGCCTGTCTTGGCACTGCCTGGCCACACAGGCTTGTCGGCTGGCTGCAGGAGCAAGTGGCTGCTAGGCGTGGGGTACCGTGTGCCTGTCTGACAGATACAGATGTTACAGGGGCCAGGCTGAGGATGAAGAGGCCTCTGCTGAGTCCTAGGTGCCCTTGCCTGAGTCCTGCCCTGGCCTCTTGTCTTGTGAGGCACAGGAGTACATGTGTACTCTGCAGGAGTTGTGACAGAAGAGCCTATGGCCTGGCTTCAGCTCTGTCTCCGTGGAAAACCTTTGGCATCCTTGGCTTGCCAGAATCTGGGGACTCCTTTCCAGGGGGCTTCAGGAACACCAGGGTATACCCCAGGGCCTCTAGGCTTGGTCAGAATGTGAAAGAAAATGCAGGTTGAGACAGAAGCTGCCCTGCTTTGTTTGGGGGTGGACCTTCAAGCCTCTGCAGCCTGGATGCAGGCACACATGAGTATGTGTGAGGGGTTGCTACTTCCTTCTCAGCTTTCTAAAACCAGGCAGAGTCCCACAGGCAGACCTTGTGACTCCTATGTCATTTGTCTGTGTGGCACACAAGCAGCTCTTACTGATTTCCTTTTTAGTGTCTGGGGATATTTACTTGTTTACATGATGCCATCTTTAGCTTTTAGCCCCTCATGCCTGTGAAAATGAAGTAGTCTTTTGAAAGTCTCCTCCTCCTTATTAGGCTTCATTACTTTTAACTTCTTTTTTTTGGTGACAGAGTCTTGCTCCATCACCCAGACTGAAGTGCAGTGGCACAATCTTGGCTCACTGCAACCTCTGCCTTCTAGGCTCAGGTGATTTTCACATCTCAGCCTCCCGAGTAACTGGGACTACAGGTGTGTGCCACCACACCTGGCAAATTTTTGTATTTTTTTTGTAGAGACAGGGTTTTGCTGTGTTGCCCAGCTGGTCTCAGACTCCTGAGCCACCTACCCAGTGATCCGCCTGCCTCAACCTCCCAAAGTGCTGGGGTTACAGGCATGAGCCACCCCGTCCCAGCCCAACTTTAATATCATTGCATCTTTCCCCTGCGTTGGAGTTAAGTAATTTCTGTAGTCTACAGCAGCTTCTCTGACATTCACATACCCTGCCATTTTTGTTCATCTCTCTCTCTCTCTCTCTCTCTCTCTCTCTCCCTCCCTCCTTCCTTTCCTTTCCTTTTTCCTTTCCCTTCCCTCTGTCACCCAGGCTGGAGTGCAGTGGCATAGTCTCAGCTCACTGCAGCCTCTGCTTCCTGGGTTCAAGCAGTCCTTCTGCCTCAGTCTCCTGAGTAGCTAGGATTATGGGTGTGTGCCACCACGCCTGGCTAACTTTTTAATTTTTAGTAGAGGTGGGGTTTCACCATGTTGGCCAGGCTGGTTTTGAACTCCTGACCTCAAGTGATCAACCTGCCTTGGCCTCCCAAAGTGCTGAGATCAGAGGTGTGAGCCACCGCGCCTGGCCTCATCTCTCACTTTCTTTGCTTGACTCCTTGACCCTCCACTGTGCTTTTACTATTGTGCTTATGGCACTGTCTTGCAACTCTGCAGTTGAGGCTGGGACTCAGGAATCAGCCTGCCAGGACTCAGGTCTAGTTCAGCTGGCTGATCTTGATAATGAACTTAATCTCGTTAAGCCTCAGTTTTCCTGTGTATGAAAATGAGGATGATGATACCATCACCTGGATGGAAATGTCTTACTGCAGTGACCACCAAACACCTGCATTAGCAGTTGCTGTATCTTTACTTTTAAAACCCGAGGTTTTGTTGTCTCAACCCTCATTCCCTTGGTTTTTTCCTGAAAACCTTCCTGTTTGACCAGTTATTAAACCTGTAACCACCTGATATTTGGTTATTTAATTTTAATCATTTTGTACCTGTTTTAAAGTGTTTTCATGTCCTCAGGTATTCCCTCAGTTTTGAAAATATAATGCCAAATGGGTATACTTGGATTCTTGCTTTTGTGTGTGTATGTGAAATATTTGATCTATTTATTTATTTTTATTTTTTTTACAGACATTTCATACACGATATTTATTTTTAATTTATCTATTTAAAAAACTTTCAAGTCAAACAGTACAGAAGACACCCATCCCCTCATCTACATTCTCCACCTTGAAACATCTTGATCTACCTGTTCCATCTCTCTCTCTTTTTTTTTTGTTTTTGTTTTTGTTGTTTTTGAGATGGAGTCTCACTCTGTCACCAGGCTGTAGTACATTGGCACGATCTCAGCTCACTGCAGCCTCCACCTCCTGGGTTCAAGCGATTCTCTTGTCTCAGCCTCCTGAGTAGCTGGGCGCCTACAGGTGCCCACCACCACACCCAGCTAATTTTGGTATTTTTTGTAGAGGAAGGGTTTTACCATTTTGGCCAGGATGGTCTTGATCTCTTGACCTTGTGATCTGCCTACTTCGGCCTCCCAAAGTGCTGGGATTACAGGGGTGAACCACTGCACCTAGCCTCCATCTCTTGTTACATGATGTCTGGTAGCTGTCATGGCACTTTATCCCCAAACACATCAGAACAAGGACAGTTTCCTTACTGACTCAGCACCCAGCCACGTTTCAGGAAACATCACATTAGTAACAGGGTCTACTGTGCTAAAAGTAGGTATGGGGCTGTGTCCCCAGCAGGCCCCATACCTGCTTTTTTCTGCACTTTGGGGTTGAGATGCATGCTTTGCCTCTGGTGGTTGTGCCTCTTCAGGTTTCTCTAGTCTAGAACAGCACTCCCAACCCCCAATTCCTTATGACCAGTTTAGCTCTCTCATGATCAGACCTAGGTCAGAAAGGCCAGGTTGGATCTCAAAATTGGAACCATGAAAGGTAGCTTTGGCCCTTTACTAAAGATCTGTGTGCAGAAGAAGGGAGTGTCTTGCACCACCCTAGGCTGGGCAGTGGCCTGGCTCACCTCAGCAGTCTGCTCCTCTAGGAGTTACTGTGGGTTATAGGGTAGGAGGTACAAGCAAGCCTACTTCAGAAGACTGATAATGTACTTTTTTATTTCCTTGAAGGCATTAGAGTGGAAAAGATACTATACATGTGAAAAGCAGTTCAGAAGGAGTCGAGCCTAGGTAGCTACCCTCCAGCTGAAAGGAGATGCAGATAATCTTAAAAAGAAAAGAGATCAAAGGAAGTGAGCAGAACAAGGAGAAGTGAGTGAAGGACAGAGTGCTAGTCAGACCCCATCAGGAGGAGCTTATGTGTCAGCTGACCTACCCTTGGTAGGTGATGGCCACTGGACCTATCTCTGTGGAAAGGCACAGGTCCCTATTGTCACTAATGAGGGACCTGTGGGGCCATGCTTGGAGTCTGTCCCGACAATGTAGCTTTTGTTCTTGTTGTTTTGAGATAGGATCTTGCGTCTGTTTCTCTGTCCAGGCTGGAGTACAGTGGCACTGTCATAGCTCACTCTAGGCTCAAACTTCTGGGCTCCAGTGATCTTCCTGCCATGGCCTCCCAAAGTATTGGAATTACAAGTGTGAACCACCTTACTTGTCCCCAACAGCCATGGCTTTAGTAGTCCCTGATGATTCATCATGGACTTGTTAAATGGTAACTGGCTGTTATTGTACTTCTACATTTTAGCTGTCATTTTTCTGTGAAAATGAGCTCCCCCTTAAAAAAAATAAGTTACGTATTTCAGCCATTAGTTTTTTTAAATCCTCACATTGTCTCAAATTTGGCCACGGGGAGTCCCATTAAGTTCCTTTAAGCTATATCTCTTTGACGTCACTGTCAGCCTTTGAGCACTTCCTTATGTTCTGGTACTACAGGATGTTCCAGGTTCATCTTGTACTGTTTTTTTTTTTCCTCTCCAACTGTAGCATCAGTCATTTCTCAGAAGGCCTAAGTTCTTTGAGTACAGAATGATATGTAGGAGCCCAGATCTGGGCGCTGGTTGTATTCATTGCTCCTGGCAGACAGAGTTTGCAGGGGAAACTCTGTGTGCAGTAGGTCTCCAAGCAGTGCTGAGCCCTTGCTCCGAGTGGAGCTCTTGGGTCCATTTTTGATTCTCCAGCACTTGGCCTGCAGCACCCCATGATGACAGTTTGACAGAAAGTGGTGAATGTTGTTTTGGAAGGACAGGGACCTGAAGAAGAGAGAGCTCCTGCCATGGAGTGGGCCGAACATGGGTCCTGTGAAGCTGGTACTTTCGTTTTTCTACCCTTTATTCCTATCCTATTTCCCCCGCTGGAGATGGAATCTTGCTCTATTAGACAGCCTGGAGTGCAGTGGTGCGATCTCAGCTCACTGCAACCTCCACTTCCCAGATTCAAGCGATTCTCCTGTCTCAGCCTCCCAAGTAGCTGGGATTACAGGCACATGCCACCATGCCCAGCTAATTTTTGTATTTTTAGTAGAGACAGGGTTTTACCATGTTGGCCAGGCTGGTCAATCAAAAGATTAAGCTCAATCTTGGAAACAGAAGATAACTGTATGTTTTAGGTATTACACTACGAAGAAAACTGGATTTCGTTGCATCTGGGAGCTTCACCATCTCCCTGGCATACCTGGCTCTCACTGGTCTTCTCTTTAGATAACTGTGGTCTAATAATTTTCTGTTGTGGAGATTTTTGTTGTCACCTTTTCTGCTTTATATAGAAAAAAAATGCTTTACTTCTAGCATTTTCTAAAAGTATTGCAGGTAATCTGGCTTCCTCATGTCTTTTGCTATTTGATTGTATAACCTTCTTACTGATTTGTTTCTTGCTTGTTCTATTAGCTGCTGAGAGGTGTGTGAAAATCTCCCATGGGATTGTGGATGTGCTGTTTTTCTACTTGTAGTTCTGGCAGTTTCTGCTTTACCTATTTTGGGGCTCTGGTGCCCTCCAGGGACTGAACTGGGAAACACAGGCATGGTCATGCTTGTCCTTTGTTTCCCAGGGAGCTCTGTGGTCTTAGGTCCTTGTGACTTTGCCCCTGTGCTCTATTCTTCTGCAGACATCTGGCCTTGTCTGTGCGTTTATGGCTTCTCTTCCCTCCCTGGAGCTTTAGCTCTGAAATGGCCTTGTCTCTTGGTGGGTTCATTCTGTGTGCGTGGAACTTAACAGGCTCCATAAAATCTGGAGAGAATGAGCCCAGAGAGTTACAGGCTGCTTGTTGTCTAATGGGCTGTGATGAGGAAGAAAGGAACATAGTAGAAAGTTAGGTACCAGCACTGGTAGTAGAAGCCAGTTTCTCTTAGAAGGGGATGTAGGTGGGGAGGTCAGCTGTTTAATAATCACCATTTTCATAGAGATGGTGATTAATGCGCATCAGAAATTACATAGGAAGGGGGCCGAGTGCAGTGGCTCATGCCTGTAATTCCAGAACTTTGGGAAGCCGAGGCAGGTGGATCACTTGAGATCAGGAGTTCAAGACCAGCCTGGCCAACACTGCAAAACCCTGTCTCTGCTACCAATACAAAAATTAGCCGGGTGTGGTGGCAGGCACCTGTAATCCCAGCTACTCAGGAGGCTGAGACATGAGAATTGTTTGAGCTCGGGAGGCAGAGGTTGCAGTAAGCCAAAATTGCATCACTGCCCTTCAGCCTGGGTGACACAGTGAGACTCCCATTTCCCCCCCCCAAAAAAAAGAAAAAAGAAAAAGAAATTGCATAGGAAGGGAGGATTGATTACTAATACATAGTGCTGGGACAACTGGTTAATTATGCGGTAAAATAAAGACAGTGAGATATTTAACCTCTCAACTTGGACCAGCAGATAGTTTATATGGATCAAAGAAACCCCTCAAAATGGTAGAAAATGGTTATGTTATCTAATTTCCAACCAGGAAAGAACTTCAGAATGTTATAATCAGTTTACAGACTTGGGCTCAGATTACAATAATCTATTCTGCTTTTTTCCCCACCTGACATGTAAGGAGCATTTATGCGTGTCATTATTTATAAACGTGGTTTATTTTATTTATACTGTAAAAGGGTTTTTTAAATATAAAAATGCTATAACATAATACCTGTATTCATTTCATTATTAAGAAAAGTTCTTACAAAGTTTTAAAGTAATGGAAGAAGTCACAAATCCCTTGACATATCCTTGAATCTTAGGTATTTTCAAATCAAAGAAGTTTGAACACTTAAAAACAAGTCAAATTGTACTGAAAGATTAATAGTGAAAAATCATCCCCTGCCTTCCTCTCTCCTCCCCAGAGGTAATTATTTTTATCTCTTTCAACATTGTCTTCTACTTTCAATACTTCGATTTCTCATGTAGACATTTTCTGTGAACTTTCTATCATGGAAAAGGAAGATTGAGCTCTTCAGCCATTTTCTATTTCTTTCTTCCCATTCTCTCCATGTAATTAAGTCACTTTTTAATAAATGAAAAATAAGTGTTTACATAATTTTGATTATGTAAATATCATTCACTGAAAAACCAAGTTGTGTTCTGTAATTGCATTTTCTTTATTGTAAAACCTTTTGTTTTCCCTGGAGTTTTTCTTTTGAAATCATATACTGTGTTGTCCATATAGCCTTCATTCTTTTTTTTTGCTTTTTACTTCTCTAACCCTGTGCTGGGAAGCATTAATTCTTTTCAAGTATTCTCCTCATCCTTAAAACTCATCTTATTATGGATTTAGTTTCTCCTATTTATATATTTATGTAGTTATATTTTCTCCTTAAAAAAAGAAAAGAAAACCTGGATTTGAGTCCCATCTTCCCTTTCTTCTCCTTGGAATTCATCTTTTAACCCTCTTTCCTTACTACTCAGCTTTTCTTTCTTTGTAAAAAAGTTCTTTTTTCTTTCCTTGGTGCTCTCCTAGAATCTTCCTTTTTCCTGCTTCAATCTGGTTTGCTGGCACTCTTAACCTTTTGCACTGCAGTAAGCTTAGACTTTGTTTAAGCTGCTTTCCCTAGTTATTTACGTTGTTTTCTGTAGTTCTATGCCCTGTGCTTTTTTAAGTTTCCTTTTTTTCTGGAGGCTATTTTTGGTATCTTAAGACAGTTTGTATGGAAAGTAAATTTGAGTCAGTGCAGTTCAGAGTATGCTACTTTTCTTTCTTTCTTTCTTTTTTTTTTTTTTTTTTTGAGATGGAGTCTCACTTTGTTGCCCAGGCTGGAGTGCAGTGGTGGGATCTCAGCTTGCTGCAACCTGAGTTCAAGTGATTATTGTGCCTCAGTCTCCTGAGTAGCTGGGACTACAGGCGTGTGCCACCCCACCCAGCTAATTTTTGTAGTAGAGATGGAGTTTTGCATGTTGGCCAGGCTGATCTCGAACTTCTGACCTCAAGTGATCCACCCACCTTGGCCTCCCAAAGCGCTGGGATTACATGCTTGAGCCACTGCCCCCAGCGCAGAGTATGCTGCTTTTCTATCCTCACACATGATTGATGGTTTGACTGGGTATAGAATTTTATATTGAGAATAATTCCCCTAGGAATTTTGAAGGTATTACTCCATTTCCTTCTAGCATCCAGAGTTTTGGGCATTCTTTACATAATTTGCTGTTCTTCACATACCTTGCTATTCTGTTTCTTGTTCCGTTAACTTGAAGGTTGGCCTTTCCCCCAGCTCCTGGCAGCTTGAATTTCACGAGTGTGGCGTGCTGTGGATGTTGCAGTGGGACACTTGGGGCTGTTTTAGTTGGGGACTTGATTTTGGGTTTATTCTTGGAGCTTCTGTTTTTCTCTTTAGAAGGCCTATTATTTGGGTATCAAACCTCCTGTATTAATCTTATAGGTTGCTATGGAAATAAGTATTTTTCATCTTAATTTTTTTCCTTCTTTCTGGGAGATTTCTTATCTTCCAAGCTTTCTTGCTGAATTTTATTTTCATAGTTGTATTTTAGAATTTCAAATACCTCTTTGTTTTTCTGTGTTCTCTTTCCATGGCATACGGGGTTTCTCTGTTGGGTATCTTCTCTCCCCTTGCCTTGTGTCTGTGGCCCTGCAGAGGGCCATTTGTTTCTGTGTGTTTTGGATTCATTCATACTGGATGCTTCCCTGGGTCCAGGGGTCCTTGATACTTGGCTTGTGTTTAAGAGCACAGCACTTAGAGCTGCTTGCAGTCATGGGTGGGGAGGCTTGGTTACCCAGCCTTCTTTGCATTAGAAGGTCTGATTGACCATTGGCCACTTAATTAGGGGAATCTCCAAAAGACTCACTGAACAAGTCTTTCCTCTGGGCACTTTAGGAAGCATCCTTTGATTCCTCTGGGCCAATGTTCTGCATGAGGGGACAAGGAGTGGTAACTCCCCTAGGGAGATACCCCTCCCTCCTCTCACCTGGCACAGAAATCTGACCTTTTAACCTGCTTACCTGTGATCAGCTTCTCATTTAACTTCAGTGGAATCTGGAACCTCCTCTCTTGGGTTTTGGGCCTCTTTCCTCATCCAGTTCCTCCTGGCTGCATTGTGGGATGTGGCTTCTTCCTCTCAGTCAAGAGTAACAGTAGTGGACATCTCTGGGGTTACTCTGTAGTCTGATCTGTTCTCTGAGGCCATTGATGCTCCTGTCCCTGTTGTAGCACTGTGAGTAGGAGGTGGGTGGCTAGCTCGTAGGTAGCAGGACTGGAATTTGAACCCAGGTCCTGTGATGCCAGTATACTGCCTCCTTCACTGCTGCTCTCACTCCTCTTTCATAGATGTGCTTGTCTTATTTATTTGATATCTTTTTAAAAGAGTGGAAATGAAGGAGTGCATTTAGTCAGCTAGCTAACTTTTTTCTTTTTTTGTTGAAACAGGGTCTGGCTCTGTCACCCAGGCTTGAGTTCAGTGGTGCGATCTTGGCTCACTGTAATGTCTGCTTCCCAGGTTCACGCCATCCTCCCTCACCTGGCACAGAGATCTGATTGACCTTACACGTTACAGACTCCTGAGTAGCTGGGACTACAGGTGCACGTCATCACACCCAGCTCATTTTTGCATTTTTGTAGAGGGGGGGTTTTGCCATGTTTCCTAGGCTGGTATCGAACTCCTGAACTCAAACAGTCTGCCCGCCTTGGCCTTCCAAAGTGCTGGGATTACAGGTGTGAGGCACTGTGCCTAGCCAGGTTGGCTTTCTTTCCCAGTCAATTTTGAACCGTATCTGAGTCTCTTTTAAGTTAGTTTCCCTCTTTGGCATGTGGCATGGTAGGGATAAGAAGTGTAGGATTTATTTTGAGGTTAACAGGCTCAGACAGCACCAAGGAAAACAACTGCAAAACAGCAATAGATTTGCCTAATTTCATCCCAGATTCTAACTTTGATGTTCTAACATTTTATTTTAAAAACTAGGTCAGAAAAAGAGTGCACGCCAGTATCACGTACAGTTCTTTGGTGACGCCCCAGAAAGAGCTTGGATATTTGAGAAGAGCCTTGTAGCTTTTGAAGGAGAAGGACAGTTTGAAAAATTATGCCAGGAAAGTGCCAAGCAGGCACCCACGAAAGCTGAGAAAATTAAGGTGATAGATGACCCTTCAGTCTACTTTTAGACCAGAAATTTAATTTTTATTCTTTAACTTATTTTTTGTTTTGAATTTATACTTGTTCAAAATATTGTAATGGCTTAACAGTCTCTTTCATTGTTGACTTTTGCCCAAGAATGCCATGTTACAATATTAAAGTTTCTTTAGAAACACAACTTATTTTTTTGCTCATTTGATGACTCCCAGAGATAATTTGTTTTAGAATTTTAATTTTTCTATATATACATATATAGAGAGATTATATTAACGTAACGTGATTGGAATTGGTTTCTGGTTTAAAGAAACAATAAAGGTATTATGTTGGGCTGAATTATAAAATTGGTTCTTACAAGTTTTTTATTTTCTATTTAAAAATTAAAAAAAAATTTTTTTTGAGATGGAGTTTCACTCTTGGTACTCAGGCTGGAGTGCAATGGTGCAGTCTCAGCTCACTGCAACCTCCGCCCCACCCCCCCGGGTTCAAGCGATTCTCCTGCCTCAGCCTCCCAAGTAGCTGGAATTACGGGTGCCCGCCACCACGCCTGGCTAATTTTTGTATTTTTAGTAGAGATGGGGTTTCACCATGTTGGCCAGACTGGTCTCAAACTCCTGACCTCAGGTGATCTGCCTGCCTCGGCCTCCCAAGGTGCTAGGATTACAGGCGGTAGCCACGCCGGCCAAGTTTTTTGTTACTAAACTTATGTGAAAATGTGAAAGTTTTTTTTTTTTTTTTTGAGACAGGGTCTTGCTCTGTCGCTCCAGGCTAGAGTACAGTGGTGTGGTCTTGGCTTACTGCATCTGCTGCCTCTCAGTTCAAGTGATTCTCGTGCCTCAGCCTTCTGAGTAGCTGGGACCACAGTCATGCACTACTATGCCTGGCTAATCTTTTGTATTTTAGTAGAGACAGGGCTTTGCCAGTTGGCCAGGCTGGTCTTAAACTCCTGGCCTTAAGTGATCTGTCTGTCTCGACCTCCCAATATGCTGGGATTATAGGCATGAGTCACTGCGCCTGGCAAAAGTATGCTTCTGTAAAGTGAGTTAATTTTTATGTTTGTGTAATGAAACTTACAGTGTCTTCTTTTATTTCCCCCCAGCTGTTGAAACCTATTTCAGGGAAATTGAGGGCCCAGTGGGAAATGGGTATTGTTCAGGCAGAAGAAGCTGCAAGCATGTCAGTGGAGGAGCGGAAAGCCAAGTTCACCTTTCTATATGTGGGAGACCAGCTTCATCTCAACCCTCAAGTAGCCAAGGAGGCTGGCATTGCTGCAGAATCTTCAGGAGAAATGGCAGAATCCTCAGGAGTTAGTGAAGAAGCTGCTGAAAACCCCAAGTCTATGAGAGAAGAGGGCATTCCCATGAAGAGAAGGCGGAGGGCCAAACCGTGTAGCTCTGCGGAGACCCTGGAGAGTGAGCCCGACATAGTGAAGAGTACTCCTCAAAAGACAGCAGAGGCTGACCCCAGAAGAGGAGTAGGGTCTCCTCCTGGGAGGAAGAAGGCCGCAGTGTCCACACCACGAAGCAGGAAGGGAGATGCAGCATCCCAGTTTTTAGTCTTCTGTCAAAAACACAGGGATGAGGTCAGTACCCTGATGGGTTCTAAGTTGTGTTTCATGCTAACAAGTTTCTGAATTTGAGGAACATCCCTTCAGTGCAGAATCGTCTGTTTCTCAGCATCTATAGTGAGCCTTGCATATATTTTAGATCTAATAAATAAGTATTATTAGGGAACAACCATTCTGACCCTTGAGGGAAAAAATACTTGACTTGCACTCTGGGTTCCTAAAATATCCTTCCTAATGTGGATAAGAAGATACTGAAAACAGGCTAGGCATGGTGGCTCATGCCTATAATCTCAGTACTTTGGGATGCTGAGGCAGGAGGATTGCTTTAGCTCAGAGTTTGAGACCAGTCTGGGTAACATGGTGAAACTCCATCTCTACAAAAATTAGGTGGGCATGATGGCACATGCCTGTAGTCCCAGCTACTTGGGAGACTGAGGCAGGAGGATCCCTTGAGCCCTGAAGGCAGGTTTTGCACTGAGCCGTGATGGCACCACTGCACTCTAGCCTGGGTGACAACAGAGTGAGACTGTGTCTCAAAAACAAAACAAAACTGGCGCAGAGGAAAGTGGGTCTCATTAGGCTGTGTTTTTCTGGAAGAGTGTCCATGTCCTTAATGTGTGACTCCAGGTTAGCATTTTCTCTAGCAGTCTGTTCGGAAACTTCCAGTGCAGGGGGTATCATCATCTATAAAGCTCATTGTGTCCGCTGGCACTGAGGATGGAGGATGTTGATTTATTTCCCTGATATTTAAAAGGACAGCAATGTGATTAAGCCATTTAAGTAATTTTTAAAATTTATTTCTAGTTGTTTACATAAAATACACAGTCTGTTAGTACATAATAAAGGCGGTAAAGAACTGAAGGAGTTGGTTCCCCACTGCCCCACTTTTGGTTATGTTACTTGGAGTAGATCATAGTCTAGTGCTTTAAAGGCTTCAAGTGTTCATTTTAATTTTATTTCCGTAGGAATTTTCTGTTCAATAGTCTTAAATCTATGCGGTGATTAAAGGTATCAAAAACAATAGTGTCTGTCTTCAAAAAAATTTTCCATGAATCTTTAACCAGCATGTATTTTGTCAGGCAGCATGGCATAGCAAGGAACCATGAGGAGTTCAGGTGGAGATGCATAAATGAGTGGCTGTAGGTATTCTAAGAAATGTACTGGACATGATTTTTTTTGTTCCTATATAGGATCTGGAAATTCTGCCAGAAAAAGGCATTTGAGTGATATCTTCAAGAGTAACCCATGGCTGGGCGCAGTGGCTCATGCCTGCAATTCCAGTACTTTGGGAGGCCAGGGTGGGCGGATCTCCAGAGGTCAGGAGTTTGAGACCAGCTTGGCCAATATGGTGAAACCCTGTCTCTACAAAAAATACAAAAATTAGCCTGGTCTGGCGGGCACCTATAATCCCAGCTACTCGGAGGCTGAGGCAGGAGAATCGCTTGAACTTGGGAGGCAGAGGCTGTAGTGAGCCAAGATCATGCCACCGCAGTCCAGCCTTGGTAACCCTCAGGGCTTTTCTCAGGAATGCAAGGGTGGTTTGATGTTAGAAAGCTTTTATTGTGACTTACTATATAACAGATGAAATACTCATTT
The DNA here is from genome assembly GCA_028533165.1 of Leontopithecus rosalia. Taxonomy (NCBI): domain Eukaryota; kingdom Metazoa; phylum Chordata; class Mammalia; order Primates; family Cebidae; genus Leontopithecus; species Leontopithecus rosalia. The sequence goes on from CM052650.1 coordinate 1,377,683, forward strand.
CCATAGAGGGAGAAAAGACATTTGATAAAATTCATTGCTTTTTTTTTAATTAAGTAAACACCCCATATTTATGGGATGTATGTGATATTTTGGTTCATGTATTCCAGTTCATTGCTTTTTATTTTTGGGAGGCTGAGTTGGGGAGGATTGCTTGAGTCCAGGAGTTTTGAGGTTACAGTGAGCTGTGATTGTGCAATAGCTTTCCAGCTTGGGTGACAAGAGTGAGACTCTGTCTCAAAAAAAGAAAGGCTGAGTACAGTGGCTCACACCTGTAATCCCAGCACTTTGGGAGGCTGAGGCAGGATTGCTTGAGCCCAGGAGTTTGAGACCACCTGGGGCAACACAAAACCCTGTCTCTAAAAAAAAAATGAAAAAGGTTTAAAAATTTGCTAGGTATAGTGCCGTGTACCTGTAGTCTCAGCTACTCAGGAGGTTAAGGTAAGAGGATTGCTTGAGTTCAGATGTTTAAGGCTGCATTGAACTGTGGTCATGCCAGTGTACTCTGTTCTAGGCCATTATTTTAACAATGGCATTCTAAGGCATTATCTTAACAATGCCTGTAATTCCAGCATTTGGGAGGCTAGAAGGGCAGATCACTGAAGGTAGGGAGTTCGAGACCTGGTGAAACCCTGTCTCCACTAAAAATACAAAAATTAGCTGGGTGTGGTGGCGAGTGCCTGTAATCCCAGCATTTTGGGAGGCTGAGACTGGTGGATCACTGAAGGTTGGGAGTTCGAGACCAGTCTGGCCAACATGGTGAAAACCCATCTCTATTAAAAATAGAAAAATTAGCCAGGTGTGGTGGCTCATGCCTGTAATCCTAGCACCTTGGAAGGCTGAGGCAGGTGGATCATGAGGTCAGGAGTTGAGACCAGCCTGGCTAACATGGTGAAACCCCATCTCTACTAAAAATACAAAAATTAGCTGAGTGTGGTGGTGCTTGCCTGTAATCCCAGCTACTCAGGAGGCTGAGGCAGGGAAATTGGTGGAACCCGGGAGGCAGAAGTTGCAATGAGCCGAGATCATGCCACTGTACCCCAGCCTGGACAGTAGAACAAGACTTTGTCTCAAAGAAAATACTAGCCAGTATTATATAGGAATAAATAAAGCCATCATTGTTTGCAAAAGTCTATGTAGCAAACTCAAGAGAATGTACAGAAAATATTTTAGAATTAATAGAGTTCACAAAATTGGTGGATGTAAAATTAACGTACAAGTGCATCATCAAAGATGAAATGTGATGTTAAAAAAGATATAATTGGCCAGGCGCGGTGACTGACGCCTGTAATCCCAGCACTTTGGGAGGCTGAGGTGGGTGGATCATGAGATCAGGAGATTGAGACTAGCCTGACCAACATGGGGAAACCTCGTCTCTACTGAAAATATAAAAATTAGCTGGATGTGGTGGCAGGCACCTGTAATCCCGGCTACTCGGGAGGCTGAGGCAGGAGAATCGCTTGAACCTGGGAGGCAGAGGTTGCTGTGAGCCGAGATCACGCCACTGCACTCCAGCCTAGTGACAAGAGTGAAAACTCTGTATCAAAAAAAAAAACAAAAAAGATACCGCTGATAATATAAACAAAAATGTCAGGTACTGCAGAATCAACATTATGAAATATGCACATAACTTTAGAGAAAATAACTGACATTTTAGCAGACCCCATAAAGTTATACATAGGAAAATTTAAGCTTCTGAAGTTGTTAATTCTCCCATTAATAACCTATAAATTCCATATAATTCTAGTAAAACTTTCAACGGGAATTTCTTAGCCCTTCGTAAGTGGATGCTGATGTGGCCATGTTTGAAGAGAGGCTTGGCCTGAGGACTTGCTCTACCATAGGAAGTTCTGTTATTTAAAATAGCAGTATTCGGCCAGATGCGGTGGCTCAAGTCTGTAATCCCAGCACTTTGGAAGGCCAAGGCAGGGGAATCACCTGAGGTTAAGAGTTGGAGACCAGCCTTACCAACATGATGAAATATGCACATATTTCATCTCTACTAAAGATATAAAAATTAGTTGGGCATGGTGGTAGGTGCCTGTAATCCCAGCTACTTGGGAGGTTGAGGTGGGAGAATTTCTTGAACCTGATAGGCCTAGGTTGCAGTGAGCTGAGATTGTGCCATTGCACTCCACCTGGGTGACAGAGTGAGACTCTGTCTCATAAAAAACAAAATAGCAGTATTCATGCCAGGGTCTAAGACAGGTCCCAGAACAGACTCTTGAGCATATGGACATGGATGGGAAGGGTCTGCAGGCAAGTTGGGTGGGATGTCTGCTCTGTACATGGTGCTGGGACCACTGGTGATTTATGAACTTGGTCAGCTTGAGAGAGGGGCTTTGCTACCATGGGAGAGGGAAGGATTTCTTAATTAAGCCAAACTGATCACAGGTTACAAAGTAACTATACATGTTAAAATGAAAATCGAGGCCAGGTGTGGCGGCTCACACCTGTAATCCCAGCACTTGGGGAGGCTGAAGCGGGAGGATTGCTTGAGCCACTGCACTACTCCAGCTTGGGTGACAGAGACCCTGGCTCAAAAAAAAAAAAAAAAAATTCTTACGTGCCAGGGACACCATGAACACAGTGAAAGGACAAATTCTGTAAAGAACCCAAACAATTCTGAAGGAGAAGAGGCAATTACAGAAGAGCCTGGAGAGCCAGCAAGTACATGAAGAGATGCTGCTCAACCGCAGCAATGCCTAGGAAGCTGGACGTTACAGTCCTGATGGGATGGTCCTTCACAGTCATCAGGTGAGCAGACACCAAACTCAGAACGGCCAGGGCTTGAGAAGATGAGCAACAGTGGGCCTCCTCGTACAATGCTGGTGCAACCTGTTTTGAGAGAAATTTGGCAGTATCTACTGAAATGGAAGATGTGCTTTTATCCTTACAGTTTCCCTCCTATTTACCGTAGAGTAATTTTGTCCTTGCACCCAAAGAGAGACCACAGTCTGCAAAACCGAAAAGGTATCAAGTGAGGGACAGACTGTGGTATATTCCTTCAGTGTAGCTACACATCAGTTAAAGTGAACTCACTGGATGTCGAAGAAGAAACAAATTGCTGAAGGATATGCAGATCCTATCACTTGTGTAATGTTTGAAAAGGGCCGCATACCCACAATTTAGTTTAACCTATCCTCTCTGCATCCATCCAAAAAGTGTAAGTGGGCAATTGTGAAGCTATGTGCCTCTGTCCAGGAGCCAAGAAGTCTACCCCGGGAGGAGCCATTAACACCTGGTGGAGGAGCTATGGTTAGTGTTGGATATAAAATGATACAAAGCAGGCCAGGTACAAGGTGGGAGGATCACTTGAGGCCAGGAGTTTGAGACCAGCCTGGGCCGACATAGCAAGATCTTATCTCTACCAAAAATTAAAATAAAATAAAATAAAATGGTATAAGGTGCTCAGCAGTGTGTGGGCAGCCACTGTTTCAGCCGTGTTGTGGGAGGGTGCAGTGGCAAGCTCTGAATGGACACCCCAGTGTTTGACAGCTAGTCCTGCACAGGGTTGGGGAGGTGCTGTATGCTCTTGGGCCCTGAAAGCAGGGTGAGGCTCTGTTAGGTGGGAACTGCCCAGGCAGCCACTCTGGCATATTGCTTGGCTCTGTCTCCACAGTCTGTTCACTAGTTAGGAGCTGTGAAAAAAAAAAAAAAGTGGGTACCTGAGAATTAAAACCACTGTCCAGAGACCACCCTGTTTGCTTTTTGGGACCCAAATTGATCTCAGATGGTCCTTATAGTACTAAGAAATGAGACATGATCTCAGATGGTCCTTATAGTACTAAGAAATGAGACAAAAGCAAAAGTACTAAAAGTAATAGAAAACCAAGCTGAAGATGTGCAATTAAAAGTGAGTTCTTGGCAGGGTACAGTGGCTCACACCTGTAATCCTGGCACTTCAGGAGGCTGAGGTAGGCAGGCTGCTTGAGATTGGGAGTTCAAAAACAGCCTGAGCAACATGAGACCCCATCTCTATAAAAAAATAAGAAAATTAGCTGCACGTGATGGTGCCCACTTATAGTCTGGGCTACTCAGGAGGCTGAGGCAGGAGGATCACTTGGGCCTGGAAGGTCAAGGCTGCAGTGAGCCATGAGTGTACCACTTCTCTCCAGTCTGCATGACAGAGCAAGACCCTGTCAAAACAAACAAAAAAAATATAAAAAAATTGAGTTCTGTGTTAGTGTCCAACACTCTGCCTTGCTCACCCTGGGTGACTGATTGGTATAAGGCCCATGGGGCTTCTCTTCCCTCCACTGGACTCAAGGGCTGAGTTTGAGGAATTTCATATTACCAGAAAAAGCAATGACTATTAGCACACTCTTTAACTGTTCTGTAATAAGAAATTCTAACCTTGAGGAAGCTCCTCCCTGCTTACATCTAGAACCTAGGTCTTTTTAGGTTGTTTTTTCTTTTTCGGGAGTGCTGATGCACACAAGATGGTTTTTGTTTGGTTGTCAGTAAACCAGTGGCCAACCTTTGAGGGATAGTCAGGTGGAGCTTTCCTCCTGCTTCCTGGACCTTCCTTTTCTAGGGTCCCTAGATGGAAGGCTGACTTCAGCATGTTTTATTGACATTTGCTGACTCTTCAGTGGTCATTTTCTTTCTTTTTCTTTTTTTTTTTGAAATGGAGTTTTGCTCTGTTGACCAGGCTGGAGTGCATGACACGTCAGCCCACTGCAACCTCCTCCACCTGGATTCAAGCAGTTCTCCTGCCTCAGCCTCCTGAGTTGCTGGGACCACAGGCACATGCCACCATGCCTGGCTAATTTTTGTATTTTTAGTAGAGATGGCATTTCTCTCTGTTGGCCAGGCTGGTCTTGATGATCTGACCTCAAGTGATCCATCTGCCTTGGCTTCCCAAAGTGGTGGGATTACAAGCGTGAGCCACTGCACCCAGTCTAGAAGTCATTTTCTAGCTTGCTTGCTTCTTACTAGTGAAGAAATGTACTGTACTTCTTTATATATATATAAAGATTTTTTGTTTTTGAGACAGGGTCTCACTGTCGTCCAGGCTGGAGTAAGTGGTGCATTCATGGCTTGGTGCAGCCTTGACCTCCCTAGGCTCAAGAGATTCTCCCACCTCAGCCTCCCTAGTAGCTGGGACTACAGGCTTGTGCCACCATGCCTAGCTAACTTTTCTTTTTTCTTTTTCTTTTTTTTTTGAGACAGAGTCTCATTCTGTCGCCCAGGCTGGAGTGCAGTGGTGTGATCTCAGCTCACTGCAACCTCTGCCTCCTGAGTTCAAGCAATTCTCCTGCCTCAGCCTCCCCAGTAGTTGGGACTATAGACAGGTGCCACTATGCCTGGCTAATTGATGGGGTTTCACCATGCCGGCAAGGCTGGTCTTGAACTCCTGACCTCGTGATCCACCCACCTCAGCCTCCCAAAGTGCTGGGATTACAGGCCTGACACTTTTCTATTTTTTATAGGGATAGGGTCTCGCTCTGTTGCCCAGTCTAGTCTCAAACTCCTGGCCTCAAGCGATCCTCCTACCTCAGCCTCCCACAGTGCTGGGATCATAGACATGAACTGCTGCACCTGGCTGGCTCCAGTATGAGCAGCATTTTCATTAACAGGCTTTTTTGGGCCAGGCGTGGTGGCTCAAGCCTGTAATCCCAGCACTTTGGGAGGCCGAGGCGGGTGGATCACAAGGTCAAGAGATCGAGACCATCCTGGTCAATATGGTGAAACCCCGTCTCTACTCAAAATACAAAAAATTAGCTGGGCATGGTGGCGCGTGCCTGTAGTCCTAGCTACTCAGGAGGCTGAGGCAGGAGAATTGCCTGAACCCTGGAGGCAGAGGTTGTGGTGAGCCGAGATCGCGCCATTGCACTCCAGCCTGGGTAATGAGCGAAACTCCGTCTCAAAAAAAAAAATACAAAAAAACCCCACAAAAAACAGGCTTTTATGGCCCGAGGGTTTTTTTGTTTTGTTTTGTTTTTTGTTTTTAAAGACATAGTAGTCTTGTACTGTTGCCTGGGCTGGAGTGCAGTGGCATGATCTCGGCTCACTGCGACCCCTGCCTCCTGGGTTAAAACGATTCTCCTGCTTCGCCTCCCAAGTAGTTGGGATTACAGGTGCCCACCACCATGCCTGGCTAATGTTTGTATTTATAGTAGAGACTGGGTTTTACCATCTTGGCCAGGCTGGTCTCAAACTCCTGACCTCATGATTCACCCACCTCAGCCTCCCAAAGTGTTGGGATTACAGGCGTGAGCCACCGTGCCCGGACTGACCCTAATTTTTACGTCCGTTAGAGTGGGAGCAGTGCTGTCTGTCTCAGTTCTTTGTACATGCCTTGGTATTAGTTACGTATTGTTGCGTAAAACTTACCTCGGAACTTAGTGGCTTAAACCAGCAACAGGCATTTATTTTCTTACAGTTTCTGTGGGCCAGGAATTCGGGAGCAGCTTAGCTTAGTGGTTCTGCCTGAGGGTCTCTTAAAGTTACATTTAAGATGTTAACTGGGTTACATCATCCTAAGGCTTGACTGGTGCTGAGGATCTGCTTCCAGGGTACCTCCCTTACTCATGCTGCTGGCAGGAGGCTTCGGTTCCTCACGATGGGGTCCTCTCCACAGGGGTGCTGGCATGTCCTCACAACACAATGGAGGCTGGCTTTCTCCAGAGCAAGTGATGCAAGAGAGAGCAAGGTGGATATCTTTTATGCCCTAGACTTGGAGTCATATGCATTCATTTCTGTACTTCGATACTGGCTACTCCATAACCAAGAGTGGGGGCTTGAACTCCAGGAGGCAGGGCTCATGGAGGGGTGAGGGGCCATCTTGGAGCATGTTCTCTGAAGTCTGAAAGCAAAAGGAAACTCTGAAAGGATGTTGGTGGTTAGTGGGAGCATGGTGTCGTGGCTCACACCCACACTTTGGATCTCCCAGCACTTTGGGAGGCCAAGGCAGGCAGATTACTTGAGGTCAGGAGTTTGAGCCCAGCCTGGCCAACGTGATGAAACCCCATCTCTAGTAAAAATACAAAAATTAGCCAGGTGTGGTGGCACTCATCTGTAATCACAGCTAGTCAGAAGGCTAAGATGGGAGAATTCCTTGAACCCAGGAGGCAAAGGTTCCAGTGAGCTGAGATCACACCACTGCACTCCAGCCTGGGCCACAGTGAAACTCTGTCTCAAAAAAAAAAAAAAAAAAGGCTTGTAGGGAGCAGGTGGTATGGAGGAGGGGAATGTGATCTGAAGACGCTACAGTATCATTTGTGGAGTCTTCGATTGTATTGGCAGTGTTTTAGTCAGCTCTGTTTTTTCATGTTTTGTGGTATGTTTTAAATTTTTATTTTTGAGACAGAATCTTAACTCTGTTTCCCAGGCTGGAATGCAGTGGTGCAGTCATGGCTCACTACAGCTTTGAACTCCAAGGCTCAGTTTCCCAAGTAGCTGTGACTATAGGCACATGCCACCATGCCCAGCTAATTGAAAAAATATATATATATAATATATATATATATTTTCGAGACGGAGTTTCGCTCTTGTTACCCAGGCTGGAGTGCAATGGCGCGATCTCGGCTCACCACAACCTCTGCCTCCTGGGTTCAGGCAATTCTCCTGCCTCAGCCTCCTGAGTAGCTGGGACTACAGGTGCGCACCATCATGCCCAGCTAATTTTTTTTATCTTTAGTAGAGACGGGGTTTCACCATGTTGACCAGGATGGTCTCAAGCTGTTGACCTTGTGATCCACCCGCCTCGGCCTCCCAAAGTGCTGGGATTACAGGCTTGAGCCACCACGCCCGGCCAAAAAATATATTTTTTAAAGAGATGGGATCTTGCTATGTTGCCTAGGCTGGTCTCAAACTTGTGGCCTCAAGTGATCCTCCCACTTAGGCCTCCCAAAATGTTGGGATTATAGGCATGAGCCACTGGATCCAGCCTGTTTTTGTTATGTTAAAAATGAAGAAGTGGTCATTATGGAGTGCTTATCACATGTCAGCCACTTTGCCAGTGTCTTATTTTACCAAAGTGTATCTAGTACTCTTCAAAATGGCCTTATAAGGTAGGTATAAATGATCTCTGTTTTATAGCTGGCTAACCTGAACTTAAAGTTGTAAGGTTTCAGTGAGATGATGCAGTCGGGAGGTAGGAAAATTGGGACCTGACCATAATTGTGTGCATGAGCTTGCACTTTGTGTGTTTATTTATTTGAGGCGGAGTCTCCCTCTTTCGCCTAGACTAGAATGCAGTGGTGTGATCTCGGCTCACTGCAACTTCTGCCTCCTAGATTCAAGCGATTCTCCTGTCTTAGCTTCCTGAGCTGCAGGGACTACAGGCAAGCACTACCACGCCCTGCTAAGTTTTTGTATTTAGTAGAGACAGGGTTTCACCGTGTTAGCCAGGATGGTCTTGATCTCCTAACCTTGTGATTTGCCCGCCTCGGCCTCCCAAAGTGCTGGGATTACAGGTGTGAGCCACTGTGCCCAGCTGCTTTTGTGTTTTTAGAAGTTGTAACCATCATACCATATGGTTTCACTGTAAAGCTGGGAGACTTTAATGAGGAGTCATTGCTCTGTTAACCTAATGTGATGATTACACTTTCCTGGCTTCCCTCACAGAACCTATCTGTGGTGATTGTCTTGTGAGCTGAGGTTTGGGTTTAGGGGCAGAGGTTACCTGTATTGGCTGGGCAGGTGGTAGGTCCAGATGGTTGATGGTAACCAGCTAACATTAACCTGATGGTTTCTTACCACTGCCAGGTGGAACATAAAATATGAGAGACGAAACATGAGCAGGCAGCCGTCAGCTCACCCCAGACAGCAAGCACTGTGTGGCAGAAATGGTGGCTCTGTCACTGCTTTATCTCCTGTTGTTAATACAGAGTGCTGTGTAAATACTTGTTGAATGAATTAACAAAAGTAACATAATCACTGAAACTTAAAGGAACAAAGTTAGCTGGTGGAGGAGAAGAAATGTTTGAGGGAGAGTGTGTGTGGCCTGTGGTGGCATTAGGGGGTGGAACCTGATGTGTACACAGCCTGCTGAGACCTGTGTCCTGTACAGCTTCAGTGTTGAGTTGTTAGATGAGAGAAGGTGGGGAGAAGGTTAATGCTGGATCATACAGGACCTTAGAAGTCTTTGCTAAACAGCTGCGATTTTACCCTAGGAGTAAGGAGTGGGAGCTATGATCCCTCTGGTTGCAGTAGTAGGGCTTTTTGGGTTGGGAGTGTCAGGAGGTAGATGGACAGGATTGAGAGCCAGGAGACTGGTTGCTGAAATTTCAATCAGAAATCATGGTGGGCAAATAAAGGGGACTGAGGAGAGGAGCTGCCCAGCCCAGCACAGGATTTAGATGGAAAAGAAAGTGTGATTGCAGGAAGTTTGGGACTCTGCTTTGATGAAGTAGCAGAGGGCACTGTTATGATTCATCCTAACTGGGGGCTCTGGAGTCATGGTGGCTGCTGGGGGGCAGAGGTGGGTGGGAGGGCAGTAGGCCCACGAAGGAATGTGCTGTGTTTGAGGAAATGAGAGGCAGGTGTGCTGTGGATCTGAAGCCCTGTGCAGAAACTTTTGCTGGATGAAGAGCTGATGCCCTTGGAGCTTGAAAAGTTGGGAGTGGGTAGGCTCATGGAGTGGGTCAGGACCTGCTTGGTTGGGAGGGGTGTGGCAGGAGCAGGCATATGCAGGGATGGGGATGGGGACCCCACAGGGAACACTGGTGCAGTGCTGGAGGTCAGAGCCAGACCTGGAACTGTAGAAGGCGTCCTCGACGTGGGAGATCCCAGGTGGTAAGGCTGAAGGTGTCTGCAGGTTGCTGCTTACCCCGGTCTAGAGAGGTGGTGGGTGGGCATTGGTGGGTGTTGGTATCCAGGCCAGGGTGAGGACCAGAGGGAGTAGAGCACATGACTCAACCAGGCAGCAGGAGGGCAGATGGGGGGGCCATGGGAGGCTATAAGAAGCCTTCCGTAGCCGGGTGCGGTGGCTCACACCTGTAATCCCAGCACTTTGGGAGGCCGAGGCGGGTGGATCACGAGGTCAAGAGATCGAGACCATCCTGGTCAACATGGTGAAACCCCGTCTCTTCTAAAAATACAAAAAATTAGCTGGGCATGGTGGCGCGTACCTGGAATCCCAGCTACTTGGGAGGCTGAGGCAGGAGAATTGCCTGAACCCAGGAGGCGGAGGCTGCGGTGAGCCGAGGTCGTGCCATTGCACTCCAGCCTGGGTAACAAGAGCAAAACTCCATCTCAAAAAAAAAAAAAAAGAAAGAAAGAAAAAGAAGCCTCTGTAGTGACTGTCTTGTGATAAGGGCTTTGGGTTTGAGGGCAGAAACCTGTTGGCTGGGCAGGTGATAGGTCCAAGTAGTAATGGTAACTGGCCAACATTAACCTGATGGTGCCTTACCACTGCCAGGTGGAGTGTTAACTGCCCTCATTTCAGAGACAGTGCCTTCACTTGCCCAAGTCCACTGAGCTACCTAGTAGAGGAGCCAGCCTCAGAGCCGAGTCTGGCTCTGGAGCATCCTGGTTGGTGCCGAGGCAGTCAGCAGACTGTTTCCAAAGGGCTTGGTGGGCAATGAGGGTTCTGTCCTGATTGCTCAGCTCTGCTGTTGTGGCAGGAAGACAGCCATGGGCAGTGTGGGAACAGTGTGTGGGGCTGAGATCCAATAAAACCTTGTGGACACTTGTTTGAATTTCCTGTAATTTTTGTGTCTGAAATATTACTGCATTTTCAGACATTGAACAGAAATGGGTGGTGGGTTACAACTGGCTGGCAGGCACTGTGTCGCCCTGGGTCGTGCTCTTGAGATCGTGCCTCTTGGACTTGGGGACACGTTAGCAACCCCCGGGAAACCTTTAAATCATGAGGCCAGACCTGCCATGTGAGGTTGGTCTTGGGTGGGACCTAAGCACGATGGCTTTTGAAACCCTCAGGTTATTAACCAGGGGCAGCCAAGGCCCCAGCATCAGAATTCAGTGTGTCTGTGTATCACCTGGGGACCTTGTGAAAGTACAGATTCCTGGTAGGCAGGTTGTGGTGGGCCTGGGAGTCTGCATTTCTAGCATACTCCAGGTGCTGATGCCGGCAGCCTTGGTGTGACTGGAGGGTAGGGAAGCCTTGTCTCGTGGCTGTGCTGCAGGGTTGTCTCTGTGTGCTGGCCTGGGCTGTGACAGAAGCCAGCTCCCACTCCTTAGTATGTTCCTTCACCCCTGCCCAGGGCCTGTACCTAAAAGATGAGGGTGGGTGCTGCCCAGTGAGGACACAGAGCAGAGCCCACCTCCATGCTCAGGGGCAGTGTTCTGTGGCGCTGACTTTACAGCTGATTTTTCAAGGATGCCTGGAGGCTGGGTCTTACAGTGAGTGGTTTTGGAAAAGTGTGTGTGTGCGTGCGCGTGTGTGCGCGCGTGTGTGCGCGCGCATATATATTTGTCATTTACCATTTCCAACATTTACAGAAGTAGAGTTGAATTTGTTTTCACCAGCACTATTCTTATTTATGAGTTTTCAGCGAGTCACAGCATCAGTTAAGCGCTACTTTTCTTTGAAGCTTTTATGGACATATTTCCTTGAATAAAAAAGCCATGCACCAAGTTCTAAAGGGTCATGCATTTGATTTCATGCAAAGCAAAACCCAGTGAGTTTTATGGATTTAACTTCTTATTATGCCTTCTCCCTTGCCCACAGGTGGTGGCTGAGCACCCAGATGCTTCAGGTGAGGAGATTGAAGAGCTGCTCAGGTCACAGTGGAGTCTGCTGAGTGAGAAGCAGAGAGCGCGCTACAACACCAAGTTTGCCCTGGTGGCCCCTGTCCAGGCTGAAGAAGACTCTGGTAAACATAGTGCTATGCTGATGTCCTCCACTTAGGTTGATGGGTGTAGTGTAGCAAGCTGAGCTCTGGTCTTGGAACTGTAGGGCAGTGTGTTCACTCTCCCCGTTTCTGACCTGTGGGGTTTGGGCCAGCAGTCAAGTTGCGTAAAAACACAACTAATGAGAGCTGTTCTGTGTGGTCCCGATTCCAGGCTTACATGGTGTGCTAGGGTCAGCCTTCAGGCCTTTACTTCCAGGGAGGCTGCACTTCCCACGCTTCTCAGAGCAACCCTCCTGGTTTGGCTGTAGGTCTGCACCTCAGGGGGCCTGAGTATGGGCAGCTCCTGGCCTGTTTGCCTGAGTGCTCGTAGGGCAAGAAGAGTGACTGACTGACCTTGAATTCAGGCATCCTTTGGTTGTTCCTAGGCCTTTGGCTTAAAAAACAAAAAATGCTGTTTTGCTTTGAGCAGTGGCAAGAGGAGGAGAGTTGACACTAAGATTTGGAGATGTGTAACAGTGGTTAGATTTGTGATATGTGTGTGCTTAGACACACATTGTAGAAAACTGACATTTGAATGTAAAAATAACTGTGACATATTTGGGTATCAATGTAAAATACAAAAAAAGTGCCGTATCTCTGAAGGTTTGTCATTGAGGAGCTTTGGAGAGGCCAAACATGAAGTGTTTCAGGATTCACCTAAAAAGAGGTTGGGGCCCAGAAGTGATGGGGTCTGGCCACATGTACCTGCTGTCACCTTTCTCTGATGTTTTTGTCTTGATTTAGGTGTTTCTAGATCTCTTTATTAACTATCTCATTAATCTTGAATTGTGTTCAATTTGCTCAGTGTTCGTTGCAAATACTATAGTTTAGAATAGCAAGGATATTGAGGACTTTCATATTTTCTTTAAAAGAAAATACACCTTATTCTATCAATACACTAAATTTAGAGATGTGTTTTTTTTAAATGACTGGCTTATTTAAAAATCAGCTGGCTCTTCCTGAAGCCAGATTCAGCTTACCCTCAAAGTGTAAGCATAAATTTGATTGAGTTATATTTTGCTGAGTGCTTAGTGGATACAAGTGATAGGTGAGTTTCTGCCCACAGTGTGTGTCAGGTGTGTGCAGGTTCCTGGGTGCCCTTTAATCCTGACTTTAGGGTGACCCTGGTGCAAACAACTAAGATGGCGCACCACGTCTGTGTCATGTGCCCATGGCCTCAGTGTTAGAAATCAACACAGGTGTCTGGGCGCATTGGCTCACGCCTGTAATCCCAACACTTTAAGAGGCCAAGGTGGGTGGATCACTTGAGGCCAGGAATTCAAGACCAGCCTGGCCAACTTGGTGAAACCCCATCTCTGTTAAAGATATAAAAAATTAGCCAGGACTGGTGGTAAATGCCTGTAATCCCAGCTACTCGGGAGGCTGAGGCTGGGATTACAGGCATCAAGATGAGAATCTCTTGAACTTGGGAGTCAGAGGTTGCAGTGAGCCAAGATCGTGCCACTGCACTCCAGCCAGGGTGACAGAGCAAGACTCCCATCTCAAAAAGAAAAAGAAAAAAAAACCATACAGATGCCTCTGTTGCTTGTTTCTGTAAGTAACAGCTGCTGCCTCATTCTGGATGAATGGAGAGGTGCCGTGTTGAGGACGAGCTGTGTCAAGGACCTTGCCTGTGGGAAACTGAGACGCCAGGCTGTCATTGTGCTCATGAACAGATGTTCTGAGGGCAGACCTGCTGAGGGTGTCCTCGAGAGTTTCATTGGCTGTGCCATGTGGTGCCTCTGCCTGCCAGTGTGGCTAAGCGGGTCCTGCTACCGACCATTCCATGGGCCTCTTCCCTAGGCTACCTTCACACCAGCCTGCAGTGGTATGGCCAGGAGTGGAGCTTTATGAGGGCCGCTTGCCTGGCCCCCATCACACCAGGCCGGAGCTGCAGCTGGTAAGGGCCGCACACTCTGGCTGCTGACTCTTCTTTAGCATTGGCCTCAGGCCTAGGCCCGAGGTGAGGCTCTGTAAACACTTTGGCACCAGGGCATGGACGCTTACTTGTACCTCTGCCTGAGGCCTTGCTGGACACTGTGGAACTTAGCACTCTTTTGCTGGTGTCTTCTGTCCCAACAGTAGTGAGGCTTGTGTCCTTCTGTAAGATGTTTTATGAACTGTCCGTTAATAAAAACCCTGAGCCTCTGTAAAGCAGTCATGCAAATTAAGATATTAGATTTGTATTTAAAATAAACATTGGCATGTTGAAATTAATCATCTCTCTAGAATTTGTACTCTTATTTCACACCTTACCATCCAAACAATTTTGGATGCCTTAGGTCTTGGATTAGCTACTATTTCTGTGAACGCCTTGCTCATGGCCTAGCTGAGCAAACATCAAGGAATTCCTTAGTTTGCAGTTATAAATGTTGTGTTACTACCTAACATGGTTCTTTAAGGAAATGTTTAAGAAGTAGCAAGTTTGTCCCCCCGCCCCCAGCTGAGACGAGTCTTGTTCTATTGCCCAGGCCGGAGTGCAGTGATGTGATCTGGGCTCACTGCAACCTCCATCTTCTGGATTCAAGCAAATCTCCTGCCTCAGCCTCCCGAGTAGCTGGGACTACAGGCGCATGTCACCACGCCTGGCTAATTTTTTGTATTTTTAGTAGAGACGTGATTTCACCGTGTTAGCCAGGATGTACTTGATCTCCTGACCTCATGATCCGCCCACCTCAGCCTCCCAAAGTGCTGGGATTGATTACAGGCATGAGCCATCCTGCCTGACCAGCAAGTTACATTTTTTTTTTCAAAGTGCAACTTAAATTCCACAAGTCTTTGAATATTAGTAAGGAAAAGATTTTTTTGAAATACTGGGTTATTGGGAGGCAGAGGTTACAGTGAGCCAAGTTCGCGACAGTGCACTCCAGCCCGGGCTAGAAGAGCAAAATTCTGCCTCCCAAAAATATAAATAAATAAATAAATAAAATACTGGTTTATATTAAAATTTAATGCTTTAATATATTAAAATATAATTATAAGGCCGAACATGGTGGCTCATGCCTGTAATCCCAGCACTTTGGGAGGCCAAGGTGGGCAGATCATAAGGTCAGGAGTTTGAGACCAGCCTGACCAACTTGGTGAAATCCCATCTCTACTAAAAATACAAAAATTATCTGGGCATGGTGGTGCATGTCTCTAATCGTAGCTACTCAGGAGGCTGGGGCAGGAGAATTGCTTGAACCCGAGAGGCAAAGGTTGCAGTGAACCAAGATCGTACCACTGGACTCCAGCCTCGGCAACAGAGCAAGACTCCATCTAAAAAAAAATATGTGTGTGTGTGTGTGTGTGTGTGTGTGTGTGTGTGTACATATATATGTATATTTATAACATGCTAATATAATGTCTAAGGTTAAATACAGTTGCCAGTTTTTTGTTGTAAAGAGATTTGATCTGTAAGACATAAGCCCTGGAAATCAGCAGGGTTACAGGAAACCCATCATGGGCTGGATCTGTATGTTGAATGCCCTGGGTAGGTTCTTACAGTGCTTGCTTTGAAGGCAGGTTTTGGAGTGGTTTTCATGTATGTTTTCCCCTTCTCCCATTCCAAGGTAACATAAATGGGAAAAAAAGAAACCACACAAAGAGGACACAGGACCCTACAGAAGATCTTGAAGCTGAAGACACACCCCGGAAAAGACTCAGGACGGACAAGCACAGTCTTCGGAAGGTAATTATGTTCCAGGTTTGCCTGACCCGTCAGAGCGTGTGCCGCGTGACTCTTGTTGCCACCATTTTCCTGCATGGGAGCACACGTGAGATGCAGATGATGGTGCACTCAGTTCCTCCCAGGCTGGTATTCAGCAGAAGGCTTGCTTTTCTCACAGAACCTCATTGAGAAAGGCTGCCTAACAAAGCAAGTTCTTACCCGCCAGGGATATTATCACAGAAACCAATGATATATTGCTCTCCAAGAAAACAGACTTCCAAATGCTTTGAGTAATACTTGTTTTTTAGATTATACAAAATTGTCATTAAAAATGACTTCTTGGGCCAGGTGTGGTGGCTCACGTCTGTAATCCCAGCACTTTGGGAGACTGAGGCAGGTGGATCCCTTGAGGTCAGGAGTTTGAGACCAGCTTGGCCAACCTGGTGACACCCTGTCTCTAAAAATACAAAAAATTAGCTTGGCGTGTTGGTGTGCACCTGTAATCCCAGCTACTAGGGAGGCTGAGGCAGGAGAATATTTTGAATCTGGGAAGCAGAGGTTGCTGTGAGCTGAGATTGTGCCACTGCACTCCAGGCTGGGCAACAGAGCAAGATCCTGTCTCAAAAAAAAAAAAAACCAAAAACCAAAAAAGAACCCCATAACCTATCTATAGGGTTTATTATTCAGGGTGTAAGTAATGAACTGGCATGAAAGTCCATTAGAGATAATGTGTTACATGTCAATAAATAAAATGTCAGAAATTCATTAAAGGCATTGAACCTAGATTTTATAGACTCATTTAGTTCATTAGTAATTCATGTTATTGTTTACTGAATGGGAATACTAAACAAGCTATTCAGGAAAAGGGCAACATAGATACAAAGCCAGCCCCAGGTCCTTGTGCTCCTTGCTTACTGCCAGCATGTGTTTGCCTGGTACCTGCAGGGGAGTGAAACCAACCAAGGTCCATATGTCTAAAGAGGCCCTGGGTTATTTTGTTTAGCACCTGGTGCCCATGCCTGTAGAAGACGTGAGCCCTTTTCCTAGTGGAGTAGTTCCATTCATTTCACCTGTCTCAGATGTCCAGTTAACTTTCTCATGAACTGAGACTTGACTTTATACTTTGTTTGAATTTCTATTTAATTGATAATAGTTTAGGCTGGGTGTGGTGGCTCACGCTTGTAATCCCAGCACTTTGGGAGGCCGAGGTGGGCGGATCACCTGAGGTCAGGAGTTCGAGACCAGCCCGGCCAACATAGTGAAACCTTGTCTCTACTAATAATACAGAAATTAGCTGGGCATGGTGGCACGTGCTTGTAATTCCAGCTACTCAGGAGGCTGAGGCAGGAGAGTCACTTGAACCTGGGCGGAGGTTGCAGTGAGCTGAGATCGTGCCATTGCACTCCAGCCTGGGTGACAGAGGGAGACTCCGTCTCAATAACAACAACAACAACAAAAAAAAAAAACAAAGAAATTAGTTCTGGCAGAGTAGTTGTATATTTGTAATTTTGAATAAAGCTTCATCCTGTCTTTCACTGATCTAAATTAAAATGCTTTTTAAATTTTATTTCAAAGAATGGAAAATAAATCTCACATATTGCTAAGTTGTAAATATGTGGACACTGTATCATCTATCTTATTTCTTTACATTTGTATTTGTAGTTGAGAGGAGCAGGCAGGTCCTGGCCCAGTTTTCTGGCCAACAGAGCATTCTTCTGGGGCACCTGCCATCAGGTGAGGTTGTTGACTGATCAGATTCACCTGTAGTCACTAAGGTTTGTAGTTACCAGGAAGCATGCACTTAATATTTGCTCTGGTCACCATTTTATTTTTATTATTTTTATTTTTCTTGAGAGGGAGTCTTGCTTTGTCACCCAGGCTGGAGTGCAGTGGTGCAATCCCTGCTCACTGTAACCTCTGCATCCTGGATTCAAGCAATTCTCCTGCCTCAGCCTCCCAAGTAGCTGGGATTTTAGGTGCATGCCACCATGTCTGGCTAATTTTTTTGTATTTTTAGTACAGACAGGGTTTCACCATGTTGGTCAGGCTGGTCTCAAACTCCTAACCACAAGTGATCCACCTGCCTTGGCCTCCCAAAGTGCTGGGATTAGAGGCGTGAGCCACTGCGCCCGGCCAGGTTACCTTTCATTAAAGCAGTCCTTTGCTGGCAATCGTACTGAAACTGGTTGCTTTGAAATATTTGTGTAAATGATATACCTAAACAATGTGTGACCCTGGGCACTCAAAATATCAAATTTACATTAAGTGGCTAGTAATGCTTTATTAGCTCTTATCTCAGGAGATAGCATGTGATAAAAAGAAGTAGTGGTGTCTCCTTGGATCTGGTTTTTATAAACCTGAGCCATAGCACATATGACTCTCAGTGTGCACTGAGCACTTCTGACATGCTGGGCGTTCACCTTTCACCTTGTCCGTGATCCTCTGCATCCCACCCCACTGCATCCTGACTCACCAGCCCTGGTTCCAGGCAGATGAGTGAGATTGGGAGTCTGCCTCCTGGGATGGCAAGTCTCCCCTCGGCAGCGCTGCTCTAGTGCTGTGGGGACAGGGCATTTTCAGCCATGCCCTTCGGAATCTCAGCCCTTAATAAAAGCTTCATGATCCCTTTTCTTTCTCTCTCTCTCTCTCTCTCTCTCTCTCTCTCTCTCTCTCTCTCTCTCTCTCTTTCTGCTTTTCTCACTTGTGACATATTTTACTGATGATCTTTGTATATTAGGTGTATCTGGAGTTTGTCTAAAAATTGGAAATCCTCAGTGTAGTGATACTAGTAATACAGCCCTGACTTAGCAGGGCTGAGTCTAACTTGATTGGGTGCCTCTTGACTAGAAGGATCGATTTTTTTCCCATGTTCATGCTCTGCTTTGGATTCAGTGGAGAGTCTAGGTGCATGTTGAATACGACTCGTATCAGGTATCTTAACCACATGACTGCAGCAGGTCTTGGCGTGGCCCCGCCCACCTCGCCCTCCTGACCGATGCGAGAGCGGGAGGTGCGAAGAAAGAATCAGTCCAGATTGTGAAAAAATGTCTGAAATTGGGCAACCACGGATGACTTGTGTGTGCGGAACACATTTCCAAAGGAAGGAGTTTCTGCCACGAAACTTTTCAGCAACCTGTGTTCATTCACATGAGGAGATTTTTTTCCTTTCTTTTCCTTTTGTTGTTCTTTTTCTTTTTTTCTTTTCTTTTTTCTTTTTTTTTCTTTTTTTTTTTTTTTTTAAATAATAGAGAGACACAATCACTGACAAAACGGCCAGAACAAGCTCTTACAAGGCCATGGAGGCAGCCTCCTCGCTCAAGAGCCAGGCAGGTAATGTGGTCAGCGCCCCTTCCTTCTTGGCTTCTGGGTGCTCAGGCTGGGCTGGGTGGGTGGGCTGAGAGTGTGAAAGGGGAAGGCTGGGGCTGGTGATGGGGAACAGGGCAGGGGAGGGATCCACAATTAAGCTAGGACTGAATAAAAAGGGAAGGAGGTTCTTCTGCAGTTGAAAAATAAACTGTTTTAATGTGTATGTTGTTTTGAAGTATTTGGCCAAATTTTACTGAAGTTACTTTTTACTTGGCTCTATTATTTTCATTTTAAAATTTTACTAGAAAAGTGGTTTCAACCAGAAGTTTTCAGGTTTCTTTCTTGATGGTGCCAGTTGCTACTGTAGATTCTGTCACCCTTTAGTACCCTGACCCTCTGTGTATGTAAGCTCACTGTTAGGACTCGTTATTTATATTTCACATGCTAAAGAAACTAATAACTTTAAAAACAGTAAGAGGGGAAGTCATACTTCCTTTTACCTTTTAGTATCTTTTTGAAATATCCGTTTGCTCCCTTATTGAAGAAGTCATACCTTCTCCAGCTCTTAATTAGAGAGGAAAACAAAACCCTGGGGGAAGAGAGTGAGTGGAGATTAGAAATGGCTCTGTTTTTCTTGTTTTGCATGAGGTGTTCGACCGGTTTTTAAACATTAGTTAAACAGACTCTTTTAGAAAAAAAAAATTTGTGAGCAATTGGACATTTGAACGCTGACTGATGTAAGAACATTGTTACTTTTAAGTATGAGAGTGGTATTGTGGTTACATGTAAGACTTTATGTTTAGAGATTTGTGCTAAACTTTTTATGGATGAAATGATATGTCTGGGATTTGCTTCAGAATAATCTGGCAGGGGGACGTGGAACCAGGTGTGGATGGAGCCACGCTGGCCCCAGGTTGATGTTTTTTTTGGGGCCAGGTAGGAAGGACATGGGGTTCATTGTACAGTTTCTCTGCTTTTGTTTATGTTCAGATTTTTCCATGATAAGTTAAGCCAGAAGGACAAAGGAACTCAGAAGATTCATCTTTAGAACTTCACTTATTTGAGGGGTAATTTTAAAGCAGTAAAAAGATTGAGGATTTATGATTTGAAACTTTACAAACCAAAATTATTTTACAGCAACGAAAAATCTGTCTGATGCATGCAAACCACTGAAGAAGCGAAATCGGGCTTCCACGGCAGCATCTTCAGCTCTTGGGTTTAGCAAAAGTTCATCTCCTTCTGCATCCTTAACTGAGAATGAGGTAAAATAATAATAATAATGATAACCATGGCATTGGTATGAAGGCCATTTAGCTGCCCACGCTGCAGTGTGAGTAACGCTCAGACTTGATAAGCACAGCATTGGTGCCCACCGCCAGTGCAGGTGCTTTAGGGCCTCTTGGCTATCTCAGATTCATGAAATGGACAAACAGTGCACTGTTAGTTTATTTGAGCACTTTTTATACACACACACACAGTGTGTACATGTACAGATATACTTCAGTCTTAATGCATTTTCGTAGTTCTTAAAATCTGTCCTAAGAATGTTTTCTGTGTAGCCCTCACACTGTAAGAGTTCACATGGAAGTAAGTCTGCGTTGGTTCTGACAGGACACAGTGTCAGTTGAGCTGACATACTGGGTGGGGTGGAGGGCAACTCACACACCACACCTGATTCCTGTTGCTTCCAGACCTAGGCTCATGGAGGAAGCCAAAGATTTCTTTGTTCTCATCCATTTCATGACTTTGGTCCTTTAAATTCTGGCACATTTTCAGTTACTTGAGTGTTGAGGTGAGTCAGAACTACCATTGTAATATGACTCCTGTGTTCTGGACTTGCAGAATATATGATAGCAAAATAATCGTCATTTGAGGCTGCTGCCTGCCATCATTATAACATGACACCTAGACTTCATTATCAAACCTAACTTTTTTGCTGTTGCCGAAAACAAATAGCCGCAGGATGTAGGTGTGACACTTTTTTGTTCAGAGGTAGTTTTGGTTTCCTGATTTTTAGGGATTACCTTCTTAGATCTTTGGAGTTTTAATTTCTTGTCATTTGGTTCTCTGTGATGCTGTTTTTCTCATTGTAGACATGGGTCCCGTTTTTGTCATATTTAAGAGGAGATGATAACCGGGGGCTTTTTTGGAACAACAGGGTAGTGAGGCAAGGGATGGACAGGCCCCTTACTCTTGCTGACTCAGAAGGGGCAGCACTTCTGACCAGGTCTCTGCCATGGTCCCCAGGAGGGAGGGATATGCCTCAGTTGTTTCCACTCATTAGAGGAGGGTAGCCTTTCATGGAGGAAGGTCAGGGATCTGGGCAACCTGTGAGGGCTCAGAGAGCTCTGCGACTTGCTGCTCTGAATCTTCAGTGATGGTGCAGATAGCGACCACTTCTCCAAGTGGGATTTTCCGTAGTAACTCAAACCAACTCAATAGCGGTCAAGACCTGCTCACGGATGGTGGGACTGGGGCTGGTTTACAGTTTGATACGTGTAGGTAACTAGGCATTTGTTATGTTTGGACACACTTGAGAAATTGCAGTAAGAATTATTTACTGAAACATTTAGGAGCTTACTGAAATATGAAAAGGCAAATTTTATACAAATTATTTTTCCTTTTTCCTTTCTTTCTTGTCCAAGTTCAGGTTAAAATTCTAGAAAATTAAACGAAAGGTTGCTTAAAGTTCCAAAGAAGAATATTAAACATTTTTCACTTAAGTTGAGATTTTTGCTTTAAAGAGTTTTTAATGAGTTGTTCTGTTATCATAATTTTGGTCCAGTTATTTGCTTGAGTTGTTACTTAGTATTGCTGTCAGGTACAATAGAGAGAACATGGTGAGAACATGCTGAAGTCTTGTCTGTTATTCCTGATCCTACGTCATGTGTATCGGAGGCTTTGATTTAGTCATGAATGAGGCCAGTGTAGCAGGGGTTGAGACCTGCCCGAGTCAGTGGAGCTCAGTCTCCCTGGCCTAGGCAGTTGTTCTGACCTTGAGAAAACTTAGATGAAGCATTTTATAATCATTAGACTTAATTTTTAATTCTTTAGAATGTCAGAAGTTGATAGATTGTTAAATACATTTATATAATACATTAAATATGTGAAATTAATACCCCTTCCTACATTTTGAAGGTGATGCGTAGATACCGTAGTGTGCATCATGTTCCTTACATGAAAACATTTAAATTACCAGGCCTTTTCCATTAAGCTACTTTTGTATGGCTTAGATAAATCTTCCATTAGTGTTCATTTTTATAGAATTATGCTGTTAAAGCAACTTTAGGTGAACAAATAAACTTGTCTATTATGTACTAATACGACGGAACTACAGTAAATGTTTGTAATGTTACCAATGCTGAATGCCTGTTAGCATATGAGGCAAAGTGTAGAGTTATAAAAAATACCCCGTCTCCTGTTGGGCCTGATTCTGACACGCGTTAGGGGACCATGAGGATTGCTGTTTGAGAGTCACACTGACACACACCCGTTTGGGTCACACCCCCTTTGCACGTTTGTATTTACTCCCTTTCATCACATTTGACTGAAATAAGGTACTTTCAGAGGGTTGGTATTTCAAAACACGTCAGGTCATGTTGTGGTTTAAAGTCTTCTGAAAAAGGTATATGTGACAAATAAAATTTTTATTGGAATAATTATTACACGGTACTACATCACCCGAGGAAGAGAATAGATTAAAATTACACACTTGCATGACAAAGGCCTGTGAAGGAATTAATGTGATTTAAGTGTTTTGTAACTTCATTTTTTATTCCTTTAGTAGAGCAAATTCTTATTTTTTTCGCCTTCACTGGTAACAGCTTTTGTGGGAGCCCACACCAGTCAAGTTGGATTTGAACCCAGCTGCCCTGTACTGCACTTAGAATGATGTAATATTCCAGGATGCTGCTGCAGGTGGTGTATCATCGTACACACTCAGTGACATTTCTATCACAGTCATTTTATGGAAGATGTGTGATAATCTGTTTTTACTGGTATTAATAAACACATACAATGAAGAAAACAGATAACAAATTTTAAGACCAAGGTAAGATACCTAATCAAGGCCATTTAATCAATCACATTCATCTCATAATAGAAACACGTTCATATTCCAGTGGTCAATATAGATTTCAAGTTGAAAGGCAGGCCCTTCAGTCAGGGACTGTCCAGAACTGCAGCAGGGTCTTGCACGGAAGGGGTGGCCCTGTTAAAGTTGCTTCTCCTCTAGTTTGTAACTCACTGGATTTTTGTGGAAAGTGTCCGTGTTGGTACCATCAGAAACAGTACACATTAGGAGGAGTCCTCATCAGCTGTTCTCATTGCCAGTGAGATATATTCAGTATTGTAGATATTACACTAATTTCCAACATAACAGGCAGAAGAGTTTTGATTCTATCTTTTTTTACTAAACAGTTTTATTATGACACTAGATACAGTAAATTTTTAGGAAAAAAAATGCCATTTACAGTATCATTGTGAAGCATTTAACTCTTTTGATCCAAGGCCCTGGACCGAGGGGATACTATAATTAGGTTATTTACACCAACTGCTACATTATTTGCTTCTGTAGAGCATCAGCCCTCATGTTTCAATGTCTTAATCTTGGGGAGCAGCCTCATGTCCTGCCCCAGGTGCCTGCATTTTTGCATGACGAGGAAAAGGCTTACTTGCCCTTCAGCTCATAGAAGCAGAAGGTGTGTATTCACAGTGCCATGTGAGTGGCCCACAGTTCATTCCCAGCAGATTCTTTGGCTGTGTCTTATCTTTAATGAACGTTTCTGACTAATACTTCTGTTGTAAACCATTAAGTAATGTAACGCATGTAAGACACGTAGGGTGCCTGGCCAGGACTCCGTGGTTTGGTATTGTGACAGTAATGGTTATAATAATAAAAGTGATCAAATCACCATCATTCTATTTTTAATCCAAAAGTATACATTTTGCTTTGGCATGAAAAGTGGTCCTCTTGACTGCATTATACATGTGAGGATGAAATAAACCTAGAAGTGGCAGAACACTGAATCTGTGTGTGGCGCTTTAGGGTGCTGGACTGTGTGGCTGAGGGCTGGTTGGGTTGCTCTGTTGGCTCTGCTCAAATGTTGCAGGATATGTATCCCCAAAGATGGCCTAGGAGCAATCTAAGCTGTGTTCCACCAAAGGAGAAGAAAAAGCTCGAGTAAAATTAAAATTCTCAAAAAAAAAAAAAAATCACTAAATTTAAAGATGTGGGGAAAAAAAATGGTTCTGGTTCAAGAAGCAGTCACCCAAAGTTAAGACTACCCTGAAAGTCTTTCAGAGAAAATTAAGGGATTTCATTTGAAATTACAGCATGATGAATTTTCAGTGGGTAGCCAGCCAGCCAGCTAGCCCATAAGCAATAGACACATTAGAAGTCAGCCAAAGTGTAGGTGCTCCCTCTCTATAATGGAGAGGGTGAAACCCTGCCAGTGACCCAGTGGTGTCCAGAGAGGAGCATGACATTGGCATCAGCTGAATACCCAGGGACGTATAGGGGAATGTGGATGGGAATGACAGTGTTTTTCAGCTAGGGGTGACATCGTTCCCTGGGGACACTGGGAAGGTGGGCAGGGGCAAGTTGAGCTCAGCACTTTGCGTGAGAGAGGCAGCCCTGCATGTGACAACATTGTCTCACTTCAGATGCCAGGAGTGGGCTCATCATAGGGGAGCGGAGTTTTCCGAAAGGGCCATCTCCTGGCTTCCTGAAGGAGGTGGGGGAAAGGGCCGTTGCTTAAAAGAACTTAGGGAGGACCAGTGGCTGGCAAAGAGTACAGAAATTCATTATGCTACTAATTCAACATCCCTCCTTCATTTCATAAACACCTCAAAATAACAATGGTATATTCTAGCCTTAAGACATCTGAATTGCTGGTTGTTGAGGTAAATTTTGGTTGTCATACATGGAACCATTTTAGTCTCATTTGACTCACTTCAGGCCATCTTCCACACACCATGTCGGTGCCTGGCAAAGGGGAGGTGGCTCTCTAGCGTAAAACTTGAGGTATTCACAAGAGGCGAAAACTTGTCAGAATATATAGACGCTTAGATTGTAGCTGTTCTAAAAGTGAAAATACACCATCGTAATAGGGTAGCATCTTGAGGGAGTGTATGTCTTCTCAGTGGAAGCCCTGCATTGTTTTTCTGAGACTGATCTGAGAGCTATTGGACCATCAAGCCTTTAAGTCTCTGCTTCTAACATTGCCCCACCTGCCCTCAATTCATCTTTGGGCCTTTCTTCAGGGTTCATGCAACAGTTAATCGTCTTTTTTCAGTCATGCTGACTCTAGGTGTAGTTGCATCTCAGTGCTGTCTTTAGTATACAGTGTGTCTCTTAGACCGTAAGTGAGGTTTCATGACACACAGCCTCTCATATGGTAAAAGGCAGAGGGTGACTGTGTGTGATGTGTGGAGTCCTTAGATGGGAGTTGGGGGCTCCTCTCTGCCCCTGCTGCCTCTCTGGTGGGTGGAGTGGTGCTTAGAGGATCTCCAAGAGGTCCCCACAGCTCTAGGAGGAGCTGATTTTGTGATTTCATTGTTTAAGTAGTTCACGCAGAAGCCTAGGAAGATTTAAAATGGGGTGGTTGGGGACTGAGGAACAAGACGGGGGTAGGGGTGGAGAGATGGCCATTTGGAGAGGCTCAGGTAGCTGGGGATGCCAACAGCTGAGCCCACCAGAGGAAAGGAGGGGGGATGCTGTGTGAGAACCATGCTGTCGGGAGCAAGCTTGCCGTTCATGTGCTGCCCTGGCCCTGGCCTTGGTCTTGCTTGCCCAAGGTTAGTGCCCGGAGATGTGTGTGAGGCTGGCAGAACCAGTGCTGAGTCTGTCACAGAGATGTTTAAAAAAGAAAACTAAGATGATAAATTAGCATCTAGTTCTAAAACAAAAGAAAAAGTGCCTGTGGATGTATATAAAATTAAGGTGGTAAGAAAGTACCCCTGAGAAGGCTCTTGCCAGGTGCCTGATACGAGTGAGTGGCACCTGTGCTGGCAGGGCTGCCGGTTGTGCTTCTGTCCTCCTCTGTGTCCCGGCATGGAAGCCAGGACAAGCATTTCCAGATGAGGGAAGAGTCCTTGGCTTGTTTGATCCAGTTGAGTGGAAAGGGTTGCCTTGGCTGGGGCTCCTCTGATGGCTAATGTCAGTTGCTTTGTCTGGGCCTGAGACGTGCCCAGAGGGCCGTAAAGCCACAGATTCTCCTCACTGGAGAGGCTCCCGCCTGAGGGCGGTGCATGATAAATAAGATCGTTATGACTTTGGCAAGCTTGCTGTATTTCTTTTTCATTTGGCTTATAACATAACTCACTTCTCTAACATATCTAGCCCTTCTAAATTGCTAATTCCTTTCAAAGGTTCCTCTGGCCAGGTAGACTTTTGTACACAGACCAGGTGAGAGCCCTTTTGACGTAGTGTGAAATTGTAGCATTTTATGCTTTTAAAATCAATAGTTTCATCGTTTTAAAAAAATCTATAAACAGAGTAATTGCTAACGCCTGTGGTTTGTCTTTGAGATCACAAAGCTAAATTTAATAGTCTTTTGCTGGATAAATTGAAGTAACTATCATTAGAAAAGATTTCCCAAAATACTCTAAAAGCTGTTACTGGCTTCTTGTTAACTTCTAGAATTTTGGGGGGTCTCTTGCTTATTTCATTATAGTTATTTATTTATTTATTTTGAGACAGAGTCTCACTCTGTGGCCCACACTGGAGTACAGTGGCACGATCTCAGCTCGGCTCATTGCAATCTCCGCCTCCCGGGTTCAAGTGATTCTCCTGCCTCAGCCTCCTGAGTAGCTGGGACTATAGGTGCCTGCCACCACGCCTAGCTAATTTTTGTATTTTTAGTAGAGACGGGGTTTTGACATATCGGCCAGGCTGGTCTCGAACTCCTGACCTCGTGATCCCCCTACCTCAGCCTCCCAAAGTGCTGGTTTTGCAGGCGTGAGCCACCATGCCCAGCGGGTTTTGCTTATTTTAAAAGAAATATGCTGACTCATATTTTAAGACTTTTGGTCAACGAAATTGATTTTGATCCCTTTGGCCACCATTTTTATTGGTTTACCTAGAACATTAGAAATTACCACTAATTTACCTGGCAGTGATGTAAAATTGACTATAATTAGCAGGTAGAAAATTATCTGTATTAGATTCATCTGATTCCTATGCTGGATGAGCAAGAGGCATGCTTCTTGTGGGACATTGTCACAGCAGCGTGTCTTTCCAGCAGCCTGGCAGGCCTCGTTTTGTTGGCTAGATGCCTTTGAACTCCATGGTTACATGTTAGGTCCACATTTATGGTTTTTCCTAGCCTACCTGTAGTTGTTGTTGTTTTGCATATAACTCTCTGGTAATATTTTGAAGCATGCTAACCATCCAGGCATATAGTATTTTTAAGAAATGACTGAGGTAGGGTGGGGGTCCTGGTCCAGCTGACGGGGGGGTTTGCTCAGCACCTGTGCCTGTGGAAGCAGGTGTATTGTGGGCAGTTCCTCATTGTTCTCAAGTCCTTTACAGACAGTACACAGCCTGCTGCCTGTAGCTGACCAGACCAGGCTCCTTCCCAGCACACTCCCCGTGGGATGGCCGCTGCTCAGGACACAGTGGGACAGACTTGGGTTGAGAGGATATTTTAGACTCTTTTTACCTCTGACAAGGGCAGGCCTCGAATTGGGAGCAGCAGCCGCCTGGTCTCACTCTGGCCACAGGTGACACTTAGTTTCTCCTGCCACCTGCTTGGAGTTGTGTGGCTACACAAAAGCCTGTGCAGGTTAGAAGACCACTGTGGCGTGCAGCAGTGCTGTGTGAATGGAGACTTCCTCTGTTCTTAGCGACTCGCCCCCAGCCCTGACCCTAGACTTTAGGAGTAGCCAGGAAGGTTCTAGTTTGTGTAACCTAGAAGGGTCATTTTAGTAAAAACTATTATGAACTATAGTATTTTAGATGATGAGTGACTTGTTTTAAACCTATTTTAATTCCACTTTAACATTTTACTGTTCTGTTAACTTGGAAGACCTGTTTGAGATTAGTCTTCATTTCAAAATCATTGAATCTGCTGAGCACAGGGCTGTTGTCATTTGTAAACACAAACACTGTGGAGGCCCTTCTCATCAACTTCCTTCTTTACAAAAGCATCACTTCAACATGAAAATTATGTCAGTTTATAGAAATATTTGTTGTTCAAGGTCTGTAATTGTATTTCAAAAATGATGTCGTATTCAAGTTGTGAAGGGATTTGTTTTGTCAAAAAATTAAAAACTCAATGTGTATGATGCCACTCTGAAGAGTAGGGGACTGCTTTGAAGTCACAGAAGGTGGCATCTGACTGTGGCTCATACAGGTCACCCTGAAGGGCCATGTGCTTTAGCAGTTGGCTGGAATGTGTTCACCAGGTTCCATTATGTTTGGTAATATCTTGAAAAGTCCCTGTAATAGATCAAGGAGACTGCATTTCCTGCCCTGAAGGAATGTATTTCTAAGGCAAATAGGCAACTTGGTACTATCTTATTCTGAGTAGAGAGTGGAGAAAGTATTTTCAGACTCAAGAAAACGTTGAAAAGTCAGTAGCTAAGCGGCTCGGAGCTCAGTGCCGCAGCGTGGCTGTGGTGGATGCGGGAAGCAACGGGAAAGTTCTTGACAGAATCTGTGTCCGCTCAGTCCCTGCACTGTTCTCTTTCCAAATGCACCCCGTTGGATAATGGAATAGATCGTAGATGTTGTAGACTGAGATTTGGGACTGTGTTGGGACCGTACAGGTGAATGTGCCACCTCCACAAATGGCTTCTCCGAGTGAGTCACGTCACCTGTGCGTGGAGGTGGAGCCTGCGGCTGGAGTAAGGCTCGCTGTGGGACGCCCTCGTACTTTGCTCTCCTTGCGGGTGGTTGCTGAGCCGAGAGCGTTGGATCCTCCCCGACTGTGGCTAGTTGTCTGTCCAGTGGCTGGGAGGCGGTGTGGTGGGAAAAAGTCGGAATCTCTGCAATCTGTGTTATGGACTGTACTATTGTAAGGTCGATATTCTGTATGTGGGTCTCAGACCCTGTCAGGAAATGAGCCTCATGTGTGTCGTTAACATTTATATATTTCCATTCAAAATATGTATTCAGTGTTTATTTCCTCAAAACAGACTTTGTTAATTTAGGAAATCTCTCCAAGTGGAAAAGTGCTAACTTTTTCTGTAAATCTTAAATAAAAGGTGCTGTTCCTTCCTCTGATCCAGGACTGGTTTGTGTTTTCTGTCTTTCTCTCCATGCATTTTTTCCCTCATTTTTAAAGCTTTTTGTTCCACCACGTTAAGGGAAGAGCATGGGTTGGTGGTTAGTGCTGGGGCGCTCTCCCCTGAGCTACGGGGAAGGCCTCTTTCTCTGGGCCTTGGTTCCCCTATCAGATGGGTCAGCTTGGACAACTGTGTGGGTGACTCTAAGTGGGGCCCCAGACAGTGTGGCTACTGCTTCCTGATGCCCTGTGCTCCCCCCTGGCACCCCCTCCAGTCTCACATCAGAGGTGCTCAGGCCCCCACTGCTGACCCTGTCTGTATCTGATGAGCTTGTTAAATTTGGGGTTTGAACTCAGAGCATGTCAAGTGGCCCTTTGTGGGTGTTAAAGAGCAGGATGTGAGCCGTGGCCCCCGCAGGGCCCTCCCAGCAGCCTCACAGTGACAGAGCCTTAACATGTGCACTGCTCTGATTAGTGTTCATGCTGCTAGTCCATCGAAATCAAGGTTAAGAGGCTGCATTTTCTTTAGACTTTGTACCGTCAGGAGACGTATCTAGTGATTCGAGAAGAGTGGCTCTCATCTGTCACCACCCACTGTCGCCAGTCACCACCCACAGTTGCCAGTCAGAGCTGATGAAAGCCCTTGGGAAAAGCCCACTCTGGCAGGGCGCAGTGGCTAATACCTGTAATCCCAGCACTTTGGAAGGCTGAGGTGGGCGGATCATGAGGTCAGGAGTTTGAGACCAGCCTGGCCAACGTGGTGAAACCCTGTCTCTACTAAACATACAAAACATTACCGGGCATGGTGGCGCGTGCCTATAATCCCAGCTACTCAGGAGGCTGAGGAAGGAGAATCGCTTGAACCCAGGAGGTGGAGGTTGCAGTGAGCTGAGATCACGCCATTGTACTCCAGCCTGGTGACAGAGCAAGACTCCATCTTGGGGAAAAAAAAAGCCTACTCTAATACTACTCTGAGGTCAGCAAACACTTCTGTATTTGTTTTAATTTTTTCTTCCACCGCTCTCTGTAATGTCAGCTGAATGTGGAAAAGCTCATTGATAAGGTCACAGGATTGGTCGGATTCCCTGGCGGGGTTGGCTTTTATTTTTCCACATGGCCCAATTCCAATTCCAATTTAATTTTGTGTGCAGAGGCAAACAGCAAATCGATAACATAATTACTTGTTTTTGTGATGATCAAGGTGTACAGGAAATGTAGTTTATGCTTTTGCTCCGTTTCATCTCCAAAATTCAGTGTTCAACACTTACTTACCTAACATCAAATAAAAACCGAATTTTTTAAACACTTGATTTGACAGACAAGAAGATTTTCTATTTTATTCATTGAAACACTGATTGATGTTGCTTGTCAGGTGAGGGTGAAATGCTGTGTACCTGAGGGTGAGGCTTCGGCCTGGTCTTCAGTGATTTCTAGTAAATGAAGGAGAGACAGAGACAGAAGAGATACAGCCTGCGAGTCATTCCGTGCCTTTACCCTAGGCCTTTTACTTAGACTCAGATCTGAATAAAGTAGGCAGATTTTGCCTCGCCTTTGCCCACCTCGCTTCTCTGGTGGGGAGAACAAGTGAGCTGTGAAATATCGGGAAAAATAGGCAATGGGAGGAAGAAGAGAAACCGAATGGGCAGCCTGTGGTGTGAGTCTAGAAGACTCTCCCGACTCCGCACCCCGGCATAGGCACATACTTCTGAAAGGACACGTGGTCTCCGCCCCGGCAGCAGCTGGACAGCACGGTCACCTGATGAGGCCTTACACTGACACTTACTTCATCCGTGGTTCCTTCACACATTGGTTTGGTGTTAGCATGTTTCTCCCACCTTAGAGTAGTAGAACCTGAACAGACTTGGTAAGAAGGGTCAAGATTCTTGTTCCCAAAGCCTGTCTTAGTTCACCTACTAGAGCAAATTGGATGTTCATAACACTTCCTTCATTTTAAGGAATATGCCTTTTATATGCATATATATGCTAAATACTGGGTAGAATAAAGTCCATTTTTGAATTTTTTACACAGTCTAATTAATGGATTATATTAACACAAAAACTGGTTGCTGATGGTTCCACTGTGAAATCACTGGCAGAACAGGACCAGTGCTGAGAAAGACTGGTGGGTGGTGGGGCTGGCAGGACGAGCCTGCAGGGCGTGGCCGCCCACTGTGTTCTGTGACTAGTGAACTGTCATCCCCCTCCTTCATCTCCAGGTCTCGGACAGCCCAGGAGACGAGCCCTCGGAGTCTCCATACGAAAGTGCAGACGAAACACAAACGGAAGTGTCTGTCTCATCCAAAAAGTCTGAGCGAGGAATGACAGCCAAAAAGGAATACGTGTGCCAGGTGAGGGGGAGGCAGATCCACTGCATCCGTGCTGGTATCTGACTGCAACCCCGTACGCAGAGCGAGCTCGTAGTGTCTTCTGTCTTCCCTCCAGATCGCTTCCCCAATCTCATCATCACTCACAGATCTCTGTTTTGAAGGGGTCAGACTGACTGCCAGTGGAATCCCAGGATTAAGTTGCCTCCGTTCACATCTACAATTCACATGTAGGATGAGATTTGTATATACATCATGTAATACACACACACACACACACACACACACAGAGAGAGAGAGAGAGAGAGAGTGTGTGTGTGTTCCTATCGGAAAAGGTGAAGTGCTAGGCCTGTTTTAGCTTCACTGATGACATGCACATTGGACAGGCCAGGCTGTGGGCTGAGGGGGCCATCACTAGACCTGTTGTACCCACAGGACCCCAACCACACCACCTACTCTCTGTGCTTCAGTCCTGCTCCATCTGTCAGCTGGAGGTGGCGTGGGAGCTTCCATGCCAGGCAGTTGATGCATGGAAAGTGCAAATGCTGCCTGCAGTCAGTGTGGCACCTGCCATCCAGATTAGGGTGCCTTTGGTTTCTGTTGATTTTCAACTCTGGTTTGAAATATCTTGGATGTATCCTTCAAGGTTGTGATCCTGTTGTTTCCTTTGCTGTTGCTGAGGACTGGCTCCTTTCTATAACGGCCATCTGCTTTTCATCTGATACTGAATTTGTGCCTTCTGTTCAGGCCAGACATTTGCCCGTGCATGTGGTTGTATATCCTTGAGTAGTAAAATGGGATTTTCTGCTACTGGAGACAGAAGGAGTCGGCTTCCCTTGTGGTAAGAGAGGTGTGGAAGGGACTTCTGGGCGCTGCTTACCCTCCTGCTCTGTCTCCGCAGCTGTGTGAGAAGCCAGGCAGCCTCCTGCTGTGTGAAGGACCCTGCTGTGGAGCTTTCCACCTCGCCTGCCTTGGGCTCTCCCGGAGGCCAGAAGGGAGGTTTACCTGTAGCGAGTGTGCCTCAGGCAAGTTCCCATGGGTGGGCAGCTCTGCAGCTTGGCCAGCCTCCTGCTACCGAAGCCCCTGAGACGCACACAGAAGACAAGCACACTGTCCTGCCCTGAGGCGCCCACAGAAGACAAGCTCCCTCCCCATTTCCATCACCTGGCCCTCTCAGGAGATTGCAGCCCATACCTGGCAGGTGTACTCACCTCTCAGTGGCTGCAGGGTTTGCTCTGATTTCAGTTGTATGTGTCCCCTTCGTACCTTCCCATCAGGTGGCGGGCAGGGTGGCGGGATGATAGGTCATGGGCTCTTTATCCCATGGGCTGGCCTCAGCCTGTCCTGTGTGTGAGGCGGCCACCGCGGCACCACCGCTCAGGCAGTGCAGCATTAAGGGTACAGGTAACCTGGTTGGTCACTGAACACTGAAGTCCATAGGAACGTGGAGTTCTTTATGAAGACACAGCATCAGTGTGAGCTTCAGTTTCAGCAGAAGGAACAGCTCCAAGCTTGCCCTGAGTTGTCAGTGCTGCTGTTCTGCCTCCACGTTACTGCATCAGGTGTCGCCTGACATAGTCTGGTGTCTGAGGACGATGAGAGGACAGCTACACAGCCATGGCCCTTCCTGCCTACGCTCCGGGCCCAAGGAGTCTCTCAGCTCTTGTCAGAAACCTTCCTGGGTCAGGAAGACACCTGGAGAGTCTTCCCAGGCCATGGCAGTCCCAAAGCAGCACCTCACTTCTGGCCGTGTGTGTCTGCCCAAAATCACAAGGGATTGCTCCGTCACTGGCCAGCTGCTCTCAAGGAGGAAAGGCCTTTTTTCATAGGAGCTCCTTCCTTCATGCTTCTTGCTAGTTAGACTGGGCCTCCCCAGCCAGGCTGCCTAGTAAGATTCTCGTGTATTTCAGGTGAAGCTGGAGTTCAGATCACAGCAAGGTAATCCTTGATGGCTGGATCTTTTTCCTGGAGAATGCTTGGACTAGTGAGCAAGGTTGGAAACAGGGCCAGGTGCTTTAGCAACATGGCTGCCTCTGAAGAAGAGTTGCTTGATTTTAGTGGCTCAGAACTACAATTTAATTCTTGTTCTTTGCACCTCTCTCTCCACCCCTTCTTTAACTGTTCGTTAGGGATTCACTCATGTTTCGTGTGTAAAGAGAACAAGACAGATGTTAAGCGCTGTGTGGTAACTCAGTGTGGAAAATTTTATCACGAGGCTTGTGTGAAAAAATACCCTCTGACTGTATTTGAGAGCCGAGGTTTCCGCTGCCCTCTCCACAGCTGTGTGAGCTGCCATGCTTCCAACCCTTCAAACCCAAGGCCGTCGAAAGGTACAGGTGCACCTGCACAGCCTTGCTGTGGGTTCAGACGAAGGCCCATGGGTGCTTGGGAAGGTGGGCTTTTGGGATTGTCACCAAAGAGTATTATCTTGAGTGACCCTTGCTTCCCACTGCTAACTGGATGTGGGCTGGGTTGGGTTTTCTTTGACAAAGGACCTGTCCCCCTTTTCCTTCTTTCTATCCTAAATATTACCCTAAAGATGCTTAATTTTAGGAGAGGGGCAACCTTTGGACCATTTTGATAGATTTCGTTTGTCCTGGCTTTTTTTTCTTTATAAAGATGGCGTCTCACTCTGTTACCCAGGCTGGAGTGCGATGGTATGGTCACGGCTCACTGCATCCCTGACCTCACAGGCTCAAGCTGTCCTCCCACCTCAGCCTCTTGAGTAGCTGGGACTATAGGCATATACCACCACACCTGGCTGATGTTTGTATTTTTTGTAGAGATGAGGTTTCACCATGTTGCCCAGACTGGTCTTGAACTACTAGGCCATTGTCCTGACCTCTTTTCTTTTCTTTTTCTTTTTTTTTTTTTTTTTTTTTTTTTTTGAGACAGGATCTCCTGTTGCTCAGGCTTAGAGTGCAGTGTTGTGATCATGGCTCACTGTAGCCTTGACCTCCCATGCTCACGTGATCCTCCCACCAGAGCCTCTCAAGTAGCTGAGACCACAGGTGTGGACCAGGATGCCAAGCTAATTGGGTTAATTTTTTTTGTAGAGACGAGGTCTCACTGATGGGTTGCCCAAGCTGGTCTTGAACTCTTAGGTTCAAAGAATCCTTCCAACTGGTCCTCCCAAAGTGTTGGGATTACCAGAGTGGGCCACCATACCCAGCCTGTTTGCTCTGGTTTTAAAGGCTCTTTATACATGAGAAAACAGCTGGTGGCTCACGCCTGTAATCCCAGCACATTGGGAAGCCAAGGTGGGCGGATTACGAGGTCAACAGATTGAGACCATCCAGGCCAACATGGTGAAACCCTGTCTCTACTAAAAAATACAAAAAATTAGCTGGGTGTGGTGGCGTGTGCCTGTAGTTCCACCTACTCAGGAGTCTGAGGCAGGAGAATTGCTTGAACTCAGGAGGCGGAGGTTGCAGGGAGCAGAGATTGCGCCACTTCACTCCAGCCTGGTGCCTGGTGACAGAGTGAGACTCTGTCTCAAAAAAAAAAAAAAAAAAGAAAAAGAAAAAGAAAAAGAAAACATCTTTAAATCAAGTTACATCATTTTGATTATCTAATGTTAGGTGTGTGGGATGAGAGTGGCAGGTTGTCTATACTTCTTGATGCCAGTGGTTCTTTATCAGGGGCAATTTTGTCCTCCAGGGGACATTTGGCAGTGTTTGGGGATGTGCTTCCGGCATCTAGTGAGTAGAGGCCAGGGATGCTGCTCAACACTGCACAGTGCCCAGGGCAGTTGCCCATATGCCCCAAATGCCTGCAGGGCCCAGGCTGAGAAATGACGGTTGACTTTATTTTAGAGTATGGCGTTTCAGATGTGTGACCATTTTCTCAAACGTTGTTTTGAAGCACCTTTGTTCTGAAACCTATTTTTTAAATCAAATACCTCCAATTCATTTTAGCATTAACTTTTCAAATGTATAGAGGCTGAGTAATTTTTAGTGCCCTTTCACCGTGACCGGGGTCAGTGGTTGGGGCCCTTAGGGTGTGTTTCTTTGCCTTCAGGTAAAATGATGCGGTGTGTCCGCTGCCCTGTTGCCTATCACAGCGGGGATGCTTGTCTGGCGGCAGGATGCTCAGTGATCGCCTCCAACAGCATCATTTGCACGGCCCACTTCACTGCTCGGAAGGGGAAGCGGCACCACGCCCACGTTAATGTGAGCTGGTGCTTCGTATGCTCCAAAGGTGAGGGCCTGGGAGTGTCTGCGGCGTGCGCACGCCTCTCACACTCCCGGGAGCCACAAAGCAGGGCAGGCTCAGTACTTGTCTGTGCTGTGCTCGTTGATGTTGACAGTGTCCTCTGTGTCTTCGCATTCATAGCATATCACTGTATTTCTAAATTAATTGTAATCATTTTGCAAATATACAAGAAATTGTTTGTGGTGAAAATAACATTTGCTTTTGTATTAATGTACAGATTGCTGTTTTTCAATGACTGTTTAAAAGTTAAGGCTATAATAGCTGTAGATTGTAAAGCACTCATCTGGGCTGAGCCATAGCAGACGGGCTAAGCCTGGCCACCTCGCCCTCCTCTTGCAGGGGGGAGCCTTCTGTGCTGTGAGTCCTGCCCGGCGGCCTTCCACCCCGACTGCCTGAACATCGAGATGCCGGACGGCAGCTGGTTCTGCAATGACTGCAGGGCTGGGAAGAAGCTGCACTTCCAGGATATCATTTGGGTGAAACTGGGGAACTACAGGTGTGAGACATAGAATCGTATGCTGTTATGTCTTTCCTGTTCACATGTGTTCGCTTTACAGTACTTAGTATTGAAATGATTATCGCTCTCTCTGAAGAGTCTGTGAATCCTGTTTTTAATATTTATAATAGATGGTGGCCGGCAGAAGTTTGCCATCCCAAAAATGTTCCCCCAAATATTCAGAAAATGAAGCACGAGATTGGAGAATTCCCTGTGTTTTTCTTTGGGTCTAAAGATTATTACTGGACGCATCAGGCGCGAGTGTTCCCGTACATGGAGGGGGACCGGGGCAGCCGCTACCAGGGGGTCAGAGGGATCGGAAGAGTCTTCAAAAACGGTACGGAGATTTTCAGATAGAGTGAGACAGCACTCTCATGTACATTTTCTTACTCCTAATTTCTGTTTTTGAAATGTGATCTTTGTAGAGAATACTAGACTAAACATTCTGTCTGTATTTTTAAATTAGGAAAAAGTTTGCGGTCTGGTTTCTTTGCTGAGCATAGAATAAGATTCACGGGTAACTTTTTTAGCACAGGTTGTGATTCATTTCATTAAGATCCTGTAAGCCTATTACTCAGAAGTTATTTTTAGTAGTAATTTACAGGTATGTTCCATGGCTTGCCTTTATGTAAAATGCAGAGCTGAGGGAAGGGTCCTGTTGCCTCGACCTTGTGCAGGGCTTTTGGGGGTTCCTTTACCTTTCGGCACATGAGGAGTCGGGTGGTCAAGCAGACAAGGTGCTCGGCCTCGGATTTCACAGCTGCGGTGGGTGCAGCGTGGCCGGCTGAGGACTCAGGTTTGAGGGAGGCAGGATGGGTATGTGACTCTTCACTGGAGAAACTGACATTTATGAGAGGTTGACAGAGAATGAGGCCAGTAGGGAAAATCCGAGGTGTGTGCAGGTGGCTTGTTCAGGGAGAGCACACGCTGTGTCACAGTCAGGTCAGCACTCGCTCCTCTGTGGCTGCAGGCAGGGACCCGTGCTTTTAAAGCTCTGTTAGCTCCTTGCTACCCACAGCTTTGCAGGCGGCTCTAAGTGGTGGGCATGCATGGTGGGCACTCAGAGGTCTCATAAAGAATGGGTAGGCATCGAAAGATTTTCAAAAATTATCAAGAGGGTGAGAGATGAAATCGAGAGGTGGCCTGATGTGTTTGGTATGACTGTCAGCAAAGTCTCCTGACTGTGGATGCAGTCATCCTGTAGAGCCAGACCCCTTTGTGGTGACTTGCTGCCACCAGCACAGGGCAGGCCACAGGACATATCTAGCATTGGCATGGGGCTGACCTCCTTCCTGGGATGGATTGTAGGTGTTTGTGTTTCCTCTGTTCTTGCTTGAGCCTGTGGTTCATCTCTCAAGTCCCTTTTGCTTCGAAGAGCTCAGTTGGATTTTTTTTTTTTTTTTGAGATGGAGTCTCTCTCTCTGTCGCCCAGGCTGGAGTGCAATGGTGCTATCTTGGCTCACTGCAGCCTCTACCTCCTGGGTTCAAGCACTTCTCCTGTCTCAGCCTCCCAACTAGCTGAGATTACAGGTATCTACCATTAGGCCCAGCTCATTTATTTTTTTTCTTTTTTGAGACAGAGTCTCGCTCTGTCACCCAGCCTGGAGTACAGTGGCATGATCTCGGCTCACTGCAACCTTCACCTCCAGGGTTTGAGCAATTCTCCTGTCTCAGCCTCCTGAGTAGCTAGGATTACTGGCATGTGCCACTGCATCTAATTTTTTTTTTCTTTTTTTTCTAATTTTTAGTAGAGACAGGGTTTCACCATCTTGGCCTACCTGGTCTTGAATTCCTGACCTCAGGTGATCTGCCCTCCTTGGCCTCCCAAAATGCTGGGATTATAGGCATGAGCCACTGGGCCTGGCCTCAGTTGCATTTTCATTTTCTATCTGAGAACAGCGAGTCCCAGGCTTTGACCCTGGTGCTTTGTCCTTAGGCCACAGCAGAGGACAGGGAGCTCCCAACAGAACTCTACCATGGGCGTGCTTTGTAGAGAGGTGATGGCTCTTTTCTGAGCATTCTCTCTCACACACTTGGCTGCATTTAAAAATACCTGCCCATTGACAGTTTTTCATAGACTCGTTTTGTGGGAGCCAGAAACTATATTTACATTGAAAATTTAGAGTGAACTATAAAAATATGGAGCTTGAAAAGTAGATACCTTTATTTACTAAAATCTTTACTCCTGTTTCACTGACTTTTTAGCACTGCAAGAAGCTGAAGCTCGTTTTCGTGAAATTAAACTTCAGAGGGAAGCCCGAGAAACACAGGAGAGTGAGCGCAAGCCCCCACCATACAAGCACATCAAGGTGGTGTGTCGGAGCTGTGTGTGCACGCACATGTGGAGGGAGTCTTCCCCCAGGGGTTGTGAGTGGTTCTCAGGCACACCCAGGCTATAGCT
This sequence comes from Leontopithecus rosalia, assembly GCA_028533165.1. Lineage (NCBI taxonomy): Eukaryota > Metazoa > Chordata > Mammalia > Primates > Cebidae > Leontopithecus > Leontopithecus rosalia. The sequence continues at coordinate 1,416,104 of CM052650.1, forward strand.
GGGGAGAGGGCTGTCACCAACCAGGATCTGTGGTGCCTGGTGTGCACAGCCACACAAGAGACTGTAGGCCAATAGCATGGGAGGATGTGCATGGGGGTTCTTGGTTCTGCCTTGGAGTGTGAGGCTGGGCTTGGTCGCTAGAGAAGGGTTGGGGTGATAGTCCTGACCGGGCTGCTTGGAGCAGGAGGAGCTGAGGGATGAGCTTCCCACCTGCACCAGGCTGTTGCCAAGTGCTAGAGATGGGCTTTATGGGAGTCGGTCACGTGGGACCAGGGCTTGGCCTCAGCCCTGGCTCAGTCGCTGGAGTTCTAAACCCACAGATCCTCTACCTCAGAGACTGAGGCAGG
>CM052650.1:1416550-1460142 GCA_028533165.1 Leontopithecus rosalia
TTATATTTTCCTATAATATTGTGAAGTCATTATCTTTGTGTGTAAAAAAAAAAAAAAAAAAGTATTCGCTGTATTCATCTTTATATAAGATTTTCTGGCCGGGCACGGTGGCTCAAGCCTGTAATCCCAGCACTTTGGGAGGCCGAGGCGGGTGGATCACGAGGTCAAGAGATCGAGACCATCCTGGTCAACATGGTGAAACCCCGTCTCTACTAAAAATACAAAAAATTAAGCTGGGCATGGTGGTGCGCACCTGTAGTCCCAGCTACTCGGGAGGCTGAGGCAGGAGAATTGCCTGAACCCAGGAGGCGGAGGTTGCGGTGAGCTGAGATCACGCCGTTGCACTCCAGCCTGGGTAACGAGCAAAACTCCGTCTTAAAAAAAAAAAAAAGATTTTCTTTGGGATGGATTCCCAGAAACAGAATCCCAAGGTCAGAGAGCATGAAATGTTTAGATTCTTGGGGAATATTCTCAGATTGTTCTCCAAACCACAACAGTGAAAATGGTGTCTTTCACCACCTCTTCCCTAAGATGATCCATTTCTGCCCCAGCTGTTTTTTCGCTTCCACTTTATTATTTGGTTGCTTGTCTTTCATTAAAAATAAATCACAGGGTCATGAGAGTAGAGGCTGTGCCCTCCTGCCCAGCACTGCTCCCCCTGGGTGGCCTCCCACATGGCTCGCTGCTGGTGCTCGGTAAATGAAGGGTCAGAGAGATGGGTCAGGAAGCTGCTCAGGAGAGCGTTTATCTAGCGTGTGCTGGACACCCTGCAGTGTACTAAGCAGCCAGCATGCGTTTTCTCTCTTCGTCTTCCAATGGCCTGGCTGGATACGTGTCAGCTCTTGTTCATCAACATTAGGAGCACAGACACTAAGAACATAACGTGAGAGGGTGTCAGGGGTTGACCTGCCTGCCTCCCGTGGTAAGAAGCAGAGAGAACTGCTCTGGGATCTGGGGAGGGGCTGTTCTGATGAGGGTCTCCCAGCCAGGCCTCTGAAGCTTTCTGAAAGACCACCTGGAGGCTGGGTAAGGAGAGGCAGTGGTGGATGTGCTGGGTTATCCAGAAGGCTCTTCATTGACTTGTGGGCCAAGACAGCTTTCTCCTTTCTTGCAGGTGAATAAGCCTTACGGGAAAGTCCAGATCTACACAGCGGATATTTCTGAAATCCCCAAGTGTAACTGCAAGCCCACAGATGAGAATCCCTGTGGCTTTGACTCGGAGTGTCTGAACAGGATGCTCATGTTTGAGTGCCACCCACAGGTGTGTCCTGCGGGCGAGTTCTGTCAGAACCAGTGCTTCACCAAGCGCCAGTACCCAGAGACCAAGATCATCAAGACAGATGGCAAAGGGTGGGGCCTGGTCGCCAAGAGGGACATCAGAAAGGTGTGCGTCCTTATCCCCTCCCTTGCTTTTGAGAAATTATGGTTCACTGGGTAATTAGACTTAGGTTTTTTTGTGGTGGTTTTGTATTTATGTGAAAATGGTATTTTTTGGGAAAAATTACTTCTGTTGTTGTTTTGAGGCAGGGTCCCACTCTATTGTCTAGGCTGGAGGGCAGTCGACTGCATGACTGTTGTTCGCTGCAGCCTCAGAGTCCTGGGTTCAAGCTGTCCTCCCACTCAGCTTCCCAAGCAGCTGGGACTACAGGCGTACACTACCATGCCCTGATAATTTTATTTTTTGGATATGGGGGTCTTGATGTGTTGCCCAGGCTGATTTTGAACTCTTGGCTTCAAGCCGTCCTCCTGCCTAGTCCTCCCAAAGCACTGGGATTACAGACAAGAGCCTCTGTGCCTGACCTGAAATATTTTTTGAATTAAATTATTACAATTGAATATTTTAAAATGTTACACGAAAGATATTGCTGAAACTCATATGTTCCCATAAAGCACGTGTTATGTCAGAATTCTGATGGTTATTTTTACGAAGTGGAAGATTTGTGAAGTGACCCACTTTCCTTTGGGCTAACAGCCAGGTGCCTGGGAGCACTCACGAGGCAGGTGTTAGGGGTTCCTCTTGACGTCTTCCCCTCTTGTGAGGGGTGGTCCTGGCACAGTCTAGGACCAAGTCATTGGTAGGCACCAGGACTGCTGACCTCCTGCCTCTGCTCCCAGACTGCATCCCAAGGGCATCCAGGGCCTGAGAGACATGTGGAATTGTTGACCCTGATGTGTTTTGGCATGGCCTAGTGGGTGGGTAGTCTCAGAGCACAGGTCCATATCAGGGCTGACCCAGCACAGAGAGTTCCAGCCTGATACCAGTTCCAGCAGCAGCATAAAAGATTGCTTGAAAACACCTCCCCAGCACCCTGTCCCTCACCTGCCTGACTGCTGAGTCACCCAGACTCTAGCTGTATAGCCTGTCAGATTCTTTGTAGCTATTTTCTCTATTGTGGGGATCACCCTGTAAAGTGGGCTCTGTAGAAGCCTGGTTATCAGACAGCACTCCTGAGACAAGGTTATGTAGGAAGCAAGGGTTGACATGTTGCCACTTCGTGATCGCTTAACACATTTCTCATTGGCAACCTTTACATACAGATATGTCCGGGATCCTTTGAATTTAATTTATGAAGACTTGGTAGGAGCCCTCCACGGAGGTATGCCGACGTGTGTGGTGCCTGCTCTAAGTGATCGTGATAGGGAGTCTTGAGCCCCGACACTGAGGGCTGTTCAGCACGCTCTTTGTCATGGCCACATTCTTGTGATTTCCAGGGAGAATTTGTTAATGAGTACGTCGGGGAGGTGATTGACGAGGAGGAGTGCATGGCGAGAATCAAGCATGCGCACGAGAACGACATCACCCACTTCTACATGCTCACTATAGACAAGGTAATGCGGAGGGGACTCCACTGTGAGCTTCTGCAGTGTCCTGGACCTGGAGCCCTGATGGTCACTTGTAGAACTGCGCCAGCATTTGTCTCCTTAGTTGTTTATTTGCAAACATCTGCACATTTTCTTCTGAGGTGCAGGGTGTCTTTCAGCTGTGCCAGAGGGCTAGAGCTAACCACCTCTCAGCGCCCGGCACCCTGGGGCCCTGCCTGTCCGCGTGTACGTGCAGAATGTTCCAAGCAGCCTTAGTCTAGGGCAGGGAAGAAGAGAGGACACAGATGAGGAAGTCTCAGCATCTTATGTTTTTTTTTTAAATTACTGTATTTTTAATTTTCAGTGCTTTTTGGGTAAGGTCTCAGCATCTTTTGTGTAGCAGAATGGTTTTTGGTTCGTTGTTGCTTGTCTGAACCCCTATTTCTAAGCATTTTGGAACCTAGGTGCTAGGTGGTAGGTTCAGTGTTCTCAGTTAAAGGAGGATGGGATCAGTTCGGTAAAAGTGGGCATGGATAAAAGCACATCTGGAGCTCTTGGCCTGGTGCCCGACCGTGACAGGTGCTGCCAGGCCCTTCCAGGGCAGCTCCTTCCGTGGCTACAGCCCTGTGAGGGTGCATGTTATCCCTTCCCTCACATGGCTTCTGGATGACTTCAGCTGGGGAAGTGTGGCCTCCTTAGTGCCTGAGTGGTCTTTGAAAGGAAGGCAGATGGAATACATGTTTCTGCCTTTTGTTGCTCTTAAGCTCATCATCTAGCAGAAAAGCTTGGCTATTTTTAAAAGAGTAGATTAATTAATAGTAGTGCTTAAAAACCAGATAGAAAATGATCACAGATAAAAATTTTTGAATGATTCATGGAAGACAGGAGATGTGACAAGACCTAGAGAGAAAGGGCTGCTGTGGAAATAAGAATGGCCCCAGAGAACTTGTCAGGTGGTCCCTGGGGAAGCTGTATCCCCTACCCCTGCAGTAGTGGGGCAGCTGTGGCCGGTGGAGCCTGCTCCAGGTGAGCACTGGGCTGTGTGTCAATCACTGCAGGTCATGGGGCTTAGAACTTTCAAGGAAGTCAGTGTCATGAAGGACAAAAGTTCCTGCTTTAAAAGAGATTGAAGAAGTCCCCAGAGGAGGTGTGTGCTTCTTGATCAGAGCCAGACTCGGTTGAGGAGCTGTGCATGGTGGCTCACACCTATAATCCCAGCACTTTGGGAGGCTGAGCGGGGGCGGGGGTCACTTGAAGCCAAGAGTTTGAGACCAGTCTGGGTAACGTAGACCCTCTTCTCTACAAAACAGAAAAAACAAATTAGCTGCGCCTATGATTCCAGCTATTACGGAGGCTGAGGGTAGGAGGAGTGCTTGAGCCCAGGAGTTCAAGACTGCAGTGAATGATCACGTCACTGTACTCCAGCCTGGGGGACAGAATGAGAACCCGGTCTCTAAACAAAACAGAAGTTTAGAAAGGAGCCCTACGTAAATCTTTGCAGAGCACAACAGAATGTGATCCTCGCGAGCAGACCGTTGTAATGGAAGGCTTTGCTTTCAGTGAGAACCTGAAGTAACACGGAACGTGAAAGCCATGGTGCGGACAAAGAGGCAGGCCGCCCTGGTTATTGCACCTCCCTCCGTTGCTACAAGCCCTCCCCTTCCAGCTGATGTAGCTTCAAGAGAATTTAAAGGGCCAGCACCAATTGCTCCCTGCTTTCATTTTTCTGTTTTTCCCTTTTTGGGAACCAGACATTAGAAGACTGGGACATTTGAAAACAACTATGGGGAAAATCAGAGAATTTAGAAAATTAGAAAGTGACTGTGCATGCACAAGGAAAGGCACAGGCTCAAGAAAGATCTAGAAAGACCTTAAATTTACATCTTGAGTTGATTCTCTGCACAGAAACAGCCTACAACAATCAAAAGAAAACAGAAACAATAAATAAAAATAACAAAAACAGCAAACCCAGCTTAAGGGGAAGAAGCATCTAATTTCTAGAGTTACCACATTATTAGACTTACATGTCCAGTATTCAGCAAAAAAACAAAACAAAACAAAAACAGAAGGCCTACGAAGAGACAGGAATATATGGCCCATTTAAAGGGAAAACGAAATCAACAGAAACTGTCCCTAAAAGAAAGGCCAGATGGCAGATCTACTAGACAGAGACTCTAAAACATCTGTCCTAAAGATGCTCGGAAAACTACAGGAAAACCTGCAGGAAGTCAAGAAAATCATGTATGAACAAAATGACGGTATCAACGAAGAGATAGAAAACCTAAAGAGAAACAAACAGATTAAAAAAGGAATTGTTCAGCTGGAGAAATAGAAAAAAGATTGAAGAAAAGGGAACAGAGCCTTAGGGGCATGTGGGCTACCCTCAAGCAGACCAGCATACCTATTCTGGGAGTCCCAGAAGGTGAAGAGAGAACGAGGCAGAGATAACTATTGAAAAAATAATGGCTGACAGCTTCCCAAGTTTGGTGAAACACATGTATATAAACATCTAGGAAGCTCAATGAACTCCAGATAAGGTGAACTCAAAGAGACCCACATGGTGACACATTATAATCAAACTTTCAAAAACCAGCAAAGAATCTTGAAAATAGCAAGAGAAAAGCTACTCATTACATACAAGGTTTATTAGTCTATTTTTACACTGCTATAAAGATACTACCCAAGACTGGATAGTTTATAAAGGAAGGAGGTTTAATTGACTCACAGTTTCACATAACAGGGGAGGCCTCAGGAAACTTTCAATCATGGTGAAGGCGCAGGGGACCTTTGCACTTGGCAGCAGGGTAGAGAAGTGTGTGAGAGCCCAGGAAAAACTACCATTTATAAAACCATCAGATCTTGAGAGAACTCACTCACTATCACAAGGTGGCATGGAGGAAACCATCCCATAATCCAGTTACTTGTCACCAGGTTTTTCCCTTAACACCTGGGGATTATAGTTCAAGATGAAATTTGGGTGGGGACACAAAGCTAAACCAACCATATCACAAGGGATCCTCAATGATTGTCAGCAAATTTCTCATCAGGAATTTCGAAGGCCTGAAGACAGTAGGCCAACGTATTCAAAATGATTAAAGTAAAAAAAAACCTGTTAACCAAGACTCTTATATGCAGTAAAACTGTCTTTCAAAGATGAGGGAGAAATTAAGACATTCCCAGATAAACAAAAGCTGAAGAAGTTTTTTTAGCAGTAGATCTGGCCTGCAAGTAATGCTCAAGAGAGCTATTAAAGAGAAGCCTTGTAGGTTGAAATGAAAGGACACTATATGAAAGTAAATACATGGTCAGTTATAAAAATTTGTACTGGCCGGGTCCAGTGGCTCATGCCTTTAATCCCAGCACTTTGGGGGGCTGAGCCGGGCAGATCACCTGAGGTCAGGAGTTTGAGACTAGCCTGACCAATATGGAGAAACCCCATCTCTACTAAAAGTACAAAAAAATTAGCTGGGTGTGGTGGCATACGTCTGTAATCCCAGCTTCTCAGAAGGCTGAGGCAGGAGAATTGCTTGAACCCGGGAGGCAGGGGTTGCAGTGAGCGAGATCACGCCATTGCACTCCAGGCAGGGCAGCAAGAGTGAAACTCCATCTCAAAAATAATAGTAATAATAATAATAGGCTGGGCACGGTTGCTCACACCTGTAATCCCAGCACTTTAGGAGGCCAAGGCGGGTGGATCACCCTAGGTCAGGAGTTCGAGACCAGCCTGACCAACAAGGTGAAACCCTGTCTTTAAAAAATAATAATAATAATAAAAAATTAAAATTCGTATTGTTGTAACAGTGGTTTATAACTCCATTTTTTAATTTGTTGTCTACGTGATTTAGAGACATACTTTTAAAAACTAATTACTAGCTTAAAAGCTGATACTATTGTAATTTTAGTTTGTAAATTCTAACATTTGTTTTCTATATAATTTAAGCTATTCATGCCTTAATAGTTTTACTCATGAATTACTAGCTTGTGTTTTAGGGCACTCAGTATATAAGGATGTATTTTGTGACATCAGTGATTGAAAAGGTTGGAGACAGAGCTGTAAAGGAGCAGGGTTTTATGTTATTGAAGTTAAGCTTCTATAAATTCAAGTTAGGACATTTTAACTATATAGAGACTTGGAAAACTAGAGAAAATCGATGAAACCAAAAATTGGTTCTTTGTAAAGATCAATAAAATTGACAAATCTTTAACTAAATGGACTAGGAAAGAAAGATAAAAGACTCATATAACTAAAATGAGAACTGGGTGTGTAAGGATATTACTGCTGCTTCTACAGAAACAAGAAAGGATTGTGAGAGAGTACTGTGAACAGCTGTACTCCAATAAACTGAATAACCAAGACGAAATAGGCAGATTCCTAGAAACACAAACTAAGACCGAATCATGAAAAAGATTAGAAAATCTGAATAGGCTTATAACTATTATACAGATTGAATCAGTAATTAAAAACCTCCCAACAGGCTGGATCCAGTGGCTCACACCTGTAATCTCAGCACTTTGGGAGGCTGAGGCAGGTGGATCACTTGAGGTCAGGAGTTCAAGACCAGCCTGGCCAATGTGGTAAAACCTCGTCTCTTCTAGAAACACAAAAATTTGCTGGATGTGGTGGCTTGTCCCTAATCCCAGCTACTCGAGAGGCTGAGGCAGGAGAATCTCTTGGACCTGGGAGATGGAGGTTGCAGTGAGCTGAGATTGTGCCACTGCACTCCAGTCTGGATGACAAAGTGAGACTCTGTCTCAAGAAAAAAAAAAAAATCTCCTGGCAAAGAAAAGCCCTGGATCTGATGGCTTCACTGATGAATTCTTCCAGACTTACAAAAGAACTAATAACAATCCTTCTCAAACCCTTTCAAAAAAAGAGAAGGGAACATTTCCAAACTCATTTCGTGAGGCCAGCATCACCCCGCTACCAAAGCCAGACAAGGATCCTACAAGAAAAACTGTAGACCAATATCCCTTATGAACATTGATGCAAAAATCAACAAAATACCACCTGACTTAAGGTGGGCTGACTTACAATTTTTTGGCTTTACAGTGGTGTGAGAATGATACCCATTCAGTGGCAACTGTACCCATACAACCATTCTGCCTTTCACTTCCAGTACGGGGTTCAGTAAATTACATGGGAAATTCAGTTTTATTATCAAATGGGCTTTGTGTTAGATGATTTCCCCCAACTGTAAGTCAGTATCATGGTTCTGAGCACATTTAATGTAGGCAGGCTAGCTAGGATGTTGGGTAGATTAGGTATATTAGATGCATTTGTGACTTAAGATACTTCCAACTTAACAGTGGGTTTATTGGGACATAGCTCCATCATAAGAGTGTTGCCAGACACCAAGGTTTCAGCCTAGGTCTGCTTGCTCGCTGCAGAGAAAGCCAGTCACTGAGACAACCAATATTGCCAGAGAAGAAAGGTTTAATGTGGGTGACATCAGACAGGAGACCAGTCTCAAATCCATCTTCCCAGCCAACTAAAGTGGTTATGTAGGAGTTGGTGAACAGGCAGCAGGTGGTTGGATGAGAGGTCTGACATTTCACTGTAACCATGTGTGGGAAAACAGGAATTAGGGAGGGATAAGGAACAAGAGCTGGTCAGCAGGCAGCAGGTAGCCAGTCTGGTGTCTCATTGTCAGGACGAGTGATCAGGAACATTTCAGTTCTTTGATACTATCTGGGAGAGAAATTGGGCCAGGTTCAAGTGGAGCATCTATACTAGCAAACCAAAGTAGCAGCATATTAAAAGAGTTACACACCAGGGAAAATAACCCTAGACCTTACATTCGTTGCCCTGCTTATCTGTGACTTCAGACAAAGATGAAGGCAGCTGATTATCAATATAATTTAGCTGAAATAAATAGAGATATTTTAGGAAGAAGAACATTGAATGTCAGAAGTTAAATGTGAGATCCAAGAAGTAACGGTGAACAGACAAGGTTGTGGGTATGTGGATATGTCTAAGTAAGTCAGGTTGTGTCAAGTTATGATGGATGATGAAGACTGCTTGGCAGGAAGAAGGAAGCTGGAAAGGAGGAGGCATTGAATACTGATGGGCACAGGGAGCATCAGGAGTGTGGTGGAGCCAGGGTGAGCTGCTTGTTGTGTGAGGGTGGAGGGAGGAGATTTATTAACTTCAGACTTTGTCAAGTATATATGTGACATATACATGGGAAATTGCTAAATGAGTAGAAGTGGAAGGTGTAACTTCCACACCATTAAAGGGTAAAAAGGGGAATGAAGAAAAGACAGTTCAATAAAAGATAAGGGAGGAAGATGGGGGAAGGAGAAATAATAGTGATTAGAAAGCACAGCTTAAAATAAAAATGTCAGTAATCACAATATATGTAAGTGGCTTAAATGTGTAAGACTAAGATTCATAGTAACAAGGACAGGCTCCCACAGGCCTTGCACACCAGGGCGAAGGAGGAGCCTTTAGTGTTTGAGTTGCTGGGGTGGAGGAGACACAGGAGACACATGGAGAGGAAGAGCTGGATAGACGCACATCTGACAGTTGGAAGGACCCTAAAAGTAGTGTTCAAAGAAAAGACTAAGAGAATGTGATTCGCAGTCAAACAAGTCTATACATAGGATTCTGGTAGCAGATGGCGGCTGCTCACTTGCAGAGCCAAAACCGTACACAAAGTAATCTTCATTGAAACTGTGGGACAGACACACACATTCACTGCAAGTCCAACACACTGGAAAATACTGGAGACCTGCAGTGTCACCTGAGCAGAGGGAGTGCAGAGGTGGGGAGTGCGGCCTGGCAGCCAGAGCAAGCAGCTGGGGCCTGCTCCAGCAGAGCCGAGAGCTTAAAGGGAGCGGTGAGAAGAGAAGGAGTGGGGAGTTCCTGGGAAGAAGAGATAACGCATCTTTGAAAGGATCACCTTCCAAAATGAAGGCAACATTCCGGAAGGCAGAGAGAAAGGGACCCGAGGCTCTGAGGGCCCACAGAGACTTGGGTTATGTGGTGAGGAGACCTCCATCAAGCTGACAGCAGTGAGGCAAACCTGGGACCCAGCCAGGACCTGCTTCAAGAAATCCAGATTGTTCAGAGAACGAAGAAAAGGTTATGTAAGAAAACCCCAGCCAGGCACGATGGTGTGTGCCTGTAATCCCAGCACTTTGGGAGGACGGCTTGAGCCCAGCCTGGAGTTTAAGACCAGCCTGGGACAAGGTTATGTACCATTGTGCTCCAGCCTGGGCAACAGTTTCTGTTGCTAAAACAAACAAACAAAAATCTGACCAAAAACAGCAGAACTTCCATATAGATGGAGAAAAGCCACTTAGAAGACTTTTATCACCAAGCAGATAAAAGTTATACCCTAATATGCATTACGAATTTTTTAAATAGGAGGATGATTACGGATAGCCAGGCAGAAAGGAGAGCTAACGTGGGAACTTGTGGAGCAAGGAAAAGAGAAAATTATTTTCTAAGCAAGCCTAAACCTCTAGGAACACATGAGAGTTGGAAGCACAAGAACGACACGAGGGTGGATGTGGGGAGCGAGCATGCAGCTGAAAGAACCTGGGAGAGAGGAGGAAGGAGGAAAGAACACAGAAGGACGAGAGAGAGGCCTTGGGCAGGGCCTGCTGAGGAGAGACATTGTGCATGCAGGCAGGCGAGAGGACGCTTCAGCGGCTGAGGCAGGTTGGGCGACCTCATAAATAGGGCTACTGGACGCAACCAAGAATCCTGTAGGTAACCAGGCCAAAAAAACCCTGAATTGCTTCTAAGGGGAGATGCAGGGCCAACTGGAAGTGCTTCACAGCAGAACCCAGTGCCCAGGACAGGGGCGTCTGTTCGGCCACGTGGCTCTCTGGCTGTCACAGCCACAGAGATGCGGGTTGGAGCATGGAGAATTAAAGGAGCACGTCCTTCCTGAGTCACCTGCTACGGGATGAGTTCCAGCCTGTCAGCAGAAGTCAGGTGAAGCTCCAGCTAAAGGATAGGCAGTGGCTGCAGCTGGTGTGAGCGTGCCAGAAGGAGTGACACACTCAGAATGCTGCCCCCACCAGAAAGGGCAGTGGGAAGAGCGGGGAGAAAGGAGGGTAAGTTCATCCCCAACACCAGCAAGCCAGAGCCGCTGAGCCAGGTGGGAGTGGAAGCCGAGGCAAGTTCAGGAGCAAAGGTGAGCATGGAGATCATGCTGCCAATGAGAGCTGGGTTCTACGGGCACTGAGGGGAGGGGTCCAGGCTGATTTCAGTGTGCGCAAGCAGGGACAAGGGTGTCCAGGACACTGCATGTGGGCGTGCAGGCTGAGAAGTCACATAAAGGGCTGTCAGTGGGAGAGGACAGTCCCCAACAGCGGGAAATCAAGCAGTCCCTGTGCCTCAGTGAAAGGCTGAAAGCCCATAGAAACAAACCAGACAGATGGACATGCTCTAACTGTGCCCAGCACGCCTGGAAGGGGGAGAATGGCTAACTGGCTTCTTAAAAGACTTCCAGATTGGGTCCTAAAACCGAATCCTCTGTAGCATGCAAGGAACAAAGAAATTCTGGAAGGTTAAAAATAAAATTCTGGGCAGGCCGGGCGCAGTGGCTCACGCCAATAATCTCAGCACTTTAGGGAGGCTGAGTTGGGCAGATTGCTTGAGCTCAGCAGTTCAAGACAAGCCTGAGCAACATAGGGAGACCCTGTCTCAATTTAAAAAAATGTGTGGGCAAAGGTATGCCGAGGTAAAGTTGAAGAGAGGAGTTGTTCTCAGACAAGGTAGAATTCAGGCCCCATCACTTGCAGTGATACAGAAGAAGGCTTTTTTGACACCAGAGCCACCACTGGGGATGAGATGCACCCTAAATTGAGGGCCTTCCCACCGGCCTGTAGGGCACAGGAGAAAGGCCAATGAACACAGCTGGTAGTGAGTCCGCCTCTTAGCTGGAGGCAGAGATCATCAGCATGAACTCAGCACTGTCTAAAAGGGGGACAGAATAAACTGGAGGAAGCATTTAAAGACCAAGCAGAGACTTAGAAAACAGAAGCAATAGGAATAACAAGTAAGCCAGCCAGGCACAGGCGCACCCCTGTAATCCCAGTATTTAGGGAGGCTGAGGCGGGTGGGTTACAAGGTCAGGAGTTTGAGACCATCCTGGCCAACATGGTGAAACCCTGTCTCTACTAAAAATACAAAAAATTAGCTGTGCTTGGTGGCGTGTGCCTATAGTCCCAGCTACTCGGGAGGCCAAGGCGGGAGAATTGCTTGAACCCCCCGGGAGGCGGGGTTGCAGTGAGCCGGGATCGCGCCATTACACTCTAGCCTGGGCGACTGAGTGAGACTCTGTCTCAAAAAAAAATAATAAGTAAATTGCTTTTTACATACCACAACAGTGCCGTGTGTGTGTGTGTGTGTGTGTGTGTGTGTGTGTATTTTATTTATTTATTTATTTATTTTTTGTCAGGCTGGAGTGCGGTGGTGCTATCTTAGCTCACTGCAACTTCCGCCTCCCAGGTTCAAGTGATTCTCTTGCCTCAGCCTTCCAAGTAGCTGGGAGTACAGGCACGTGCCACCATGCTTGGCTAATTTTTGTATTTTTAGTAGAGACAGGGTTTCATCATGTTGGTCAGGCTGGTCTCAATCTCTGAACCTCAAACAGTCCACCTGCCTCAGCCTCGCAGAGTGCTGAGATTATAGGCATGAGCCACTGTGCCTGCCTGCCATGTATTTTTCAAAGACACACATACTGAGGCATGAGGTCCGAACTGGGCCATTGACCTGTGTGTGAATGTGGGAGGAGGGGGCCTGGGACCTCTGAGGGCATGCACCAGCTGGCGGGGTGCACCTAAAGAGCACAGAGAGCAGTCCCTGTGACCAAGTGGCATTTCCCCCAGGAGCATAAGGAGGGCTTAACAGCCCCATCAGTAAGTAAAGGAGGAAAACAAATCCAGGGTCATTTTCATGAACACCAGAAAGTCATTTGAGAAAATTCAAACATATTCCTGATGAAAACTTCCCAGGAAACCAGGACTGCAACTGTGCTTAGCTTGCTAAAGGACATCAGCTGATGCTCAGTGGGCCACATGCTCACGGCCGGTTTAGAAACAAGACGGGGCACCTCCTGTCCCTCCTAAGGCTGCAGGTGCTGGGTGATGCAGGCAGGCCAGAAACAGCAGAGCAGCAAGAGGCAGATGGTGTGTCCTGGAGAATGAGACACTAGGCTTGGTGACGGCCTCGTGAACTGTAGTGATAACAGAGAGGCCAGTGCACAGGTTTTCCCTGCTCTCGTATGCGGAGGCGCAAAGTGCGTTGACGCGTGTGCGTGAACAGAGCAGCCTTCTGTGGAAAGTTTGGCAGTGTCATTGCAGGACACAAGAGGTGACATGGACGAGTGGTGGCACAGGCTGTGTCCCCGCCAGGAAGGGAGAGGCTGTGAGGGTGGAAATCTTACTCAGTGCCAGCTCGTTGTAAGCATGATAAAAATAGCAAAAACATTTACACCTGGACAGGCAATTTCAAAGTCCATATAGAAGGAAAAATCTGCAAGTCTCGCCAGTGCTTTATCTTGAAGCCTTACTGTGGGAAGGGTGGGCGTGTCCTGGGGGTGACAGTGCTCACTGTGGCGTTCCTGTGACACTAGAGGGGCCCAAGCCCAGGCGGATGGCCGGGGGAGTGGGGCCAAGGCCAGGGCTGGGCAGCCCACGTGGCACGCACTGATGAAGCCACCAGTGAACGTTATGGCACTTGCGAAGGTCAATTCCAGATGGATTGAACAGCTAGGAGAGTGGGAAGATGGATTTTATAATCTGTGTGGTGGGGAGAGCTGCATGCAGCTACTCAGCAAACCAAAAATGGATGAAGCAAAGGATTAAATGGTTGCATAAAGCCGAGGCAGCTTTGTGAGAAAAGGCACCGTGCAGGGGAGAGTCCAGTGGGAGCTGGGAAGCTACAGGAAAGTTTTGACACATCGTTACACAGGGCGGGGCCTGTGTTCAGAATATCTAGGGACATCTGCAGATGAGTTGAAAGATAAATAAAACAGGGCCAAGATACGGCGGGCACCCACAGATGGGAGCTCGCCCGAGCAGAAGTGGCATTAGGCCCTTTATGCTGGCAGTGGGAGGAGTGTCAGTTAGACATGGTAACGCCAGGTATGAGGCTGGGCCTGTCCTGTTGGCATTGTTGGTGTGTCCCGCGTCTGTGCCCTGTGCCGTCCTGGTCCCTGGCGTCCTGCAGAAATGTGGGTGTGCGTGCCACCATGCACATTGTACCTCGGCTCAGTGCGCCATGACAAAGCATCGGCAGAGGGCGGTTAAGCACCCCCACTTCTGTGTTAAGGGGTGTTATGCAGGTGTTGAAGGGTGGCACTCTGGCTTGATTAGTGCCTTTTATTATCGTGAAAAGCACCTTGCAGAGAGCCACATTGTGGTACCATCTCTGGTTTTAAAGGGATGGCCTGGGTGGTTATTTAGAAGGGACTCAGGGGTACCCTGGGAGATTGCACCAGGGCTGAGTGCCTGGGCAGGTGTGTGAATAGTGACTCTGAGCTGCTTCCTGGGACCATCAGATAGCTTATGGACGTCCGTATTTAGCCCCATTCACACTCCCGGTTTGCATGAACACGTGACTTTATGCTATATGTGGGCTTGTGATTGCCGCCCTCGCTGTTGTGTGGTGCATCTGGCGGCTCCTAGGGTGGAGGCCCGGGCTGTCCGCCTCCCCGCTGCTGCTGAGTGGTGATGTTCTCTCCAGTTCCTGCCTTTGGCTTCCAGGTGCCTGGATCTCATTGGGTTAGTTCTCGGCCACACCGTGCTTGCTTTTGTGATTTTCCTCGCTCTTCTCAGATTGTGCTCTTGAAAGCCTTCCTGCCAGCCCTGCAGCCACCCCCTCATCTCAGCCAGTGTGACATCAGCGTCAGGGGTGCAGACTCAGAGCTCACTGTCACTCTGACCTGCGTTTCTCCACCTGCCTGAGAATCCGAGTGTCTTCCTGTAGGCTTGTCTGTCTGGATTTACTCCTTGCAAATTGGTTCTTTGCATTCTTTGCTGGTTTTCCAGTTGGATGAGGTGGTGGTGGTGGTGGTGGTGGTGTTTTTGTTTTTTTTTTTTTTTTTTAAACGGAGTCTCGCTCTGTTGCCAGGCTGGAGTGCAGTGGCGTAATCTCAGCTCAATGCAACCTCCACTTCCCAAATTCAAGGGATTTTTCTGCCTCTGCCTCCCGAGTAGCTGGGAATACTCGGTGCATGCCACCACGCCCAGCTAATTTTTGTATTTTTAGTAGAGATGGGGTTTCCCCATGTTGGCCATTCTGGTCTCTTAACTCTTGACCTTAGGTGATCTGCCCACCTTGGCCTCCCAAAGTGCTAGGATTACAGATGTGAGCTACCGCACCCAGCCAGGGTGAGTCTTGGTCTTGTCCCTGAGTGCCACTAGGCTAGGCTGTTGGCGTCCACCTTTAGTTCCTATGTTCACTGTCCTGGAGGATGCTGGGAGCTCCAGCTCCCGGTCCTGTCCTCCCTGGCGCTCACGAAGGCTCGGTCCTCTCCATGTGGTCCTGACCTGTCCTCTGTGAGCAAGAGAAACAGGACTGGTTTGGGGGTGTCCTGTCTGAGTGGACACGGGACACCATGGTTTTCAGCACGACAAGGAACACAACTTGTTCAGTGTGCCTTATGATGGTGAAAATCCCCTTTAAAAATAACACGAGTGATAACACTTGACCTCATATATCACTTGACCTTACAGGACCGTATAATTGACGCTGGCCCCAAAGGAAACTACTCTCGATTTATGAATCACAGCTGCCAGCCCAACTGTGAGACCCTCAAGTGGACAGTGAACGGGGACACTCGTGTGGGCCTGTTCGCCGTCTGTGACATTCCGGCAGGTACTAGTTCTGGGCGCCTTGTGTGGGGCTCCTGGCTGTGGGGGCAGAGTGGCCATCACCGTGAGCTTCGTGGGGCTGGACTGGAAAGGCTCTGGGGGAGGTTGGGTGCTGACGTGGAAGTCCACTTTTGATCTGAATCTCTCCTTTACCAAGCAAAATGGAAAGGCCAGGGATTGAGCCAGTGCAGACAGGAGAATCACAGCGTATTTTTGTTGAACTAATACATGCCCTTAGCTTTGAAGAGAAAGGTGGTGGTTTCCAGTGTGGTGTGTGTCTTCTCTTCTCCCAGGGACAGAGCTGACTTTTAACTACAACCTCGATTGTTTGGGCAATGAAAAAACAGTCTGCCGCTGTGGAGCCTCCAATTGCAGTGGATTCCTCGGGGATAGACCAAAGGTCAGGCCATCACACTGTCCCTCCTCCCGGCTCTCTGCTGCCATTTCACATATGTCACAGCCCTGGAGATACTCGCTTCCTCCAGCTGGCTTATTGCTGGGACAGGTGGGAGGAGGTCCCTGCAGTGGGCGGGCATGGCAGTGCCTCTCAGAAAAGGCCAATTGTTAAGAGTTCCTCACTGGAAGTGTTTCCTGGGGCTCCCAGACCAGCACGCCACAGACGGGTTGCTTAACCAACAGGAGCACACTGTCTCACAGTTCCGGGGTCCAGAAGTCTAAAATCAGGGTGCGGGCAGGCTGTGCGCCATCCACAGGCTCCTTCCCAGGCATGTGTCCTGCGCCTGGTGGTGGCTGCAGCCCTTGCTGCTCCTTGGCTTGTGGCAGCTCTGCCCCACCGTTCTCCCACGAACGCGTCTGCTGAGGTGCCCTTCTCAGGGCACCGGTCCCGTTGACCCAGGGCCTGCCTGCTGCCATGTTGACCCTGTCTAAACAGATCACATTGGCAGTGACCCTATTTCCAAATACAGTCACCTTCCAAGGTTCCAGGAAGAAGAGATTTGGGGGCACTCTAGCACCCCTACTCTGTGCTGCATAGAATCTGGGCCTGAAAGCCTGGCGGTGCTGTCCCCTCGGCCCTAAGCCGGTGTCTGTCCTCAGCCACATTGCTGATGCCCTCAGGCCACTGCTGCCCGCCTGTACCCACGTTCCTGTGGAGTTTCCCAATGAGGAGAGCCCGGGTGGCAGGCGGTGGGAGCTGTTCTGCCTGTGGTGGCCTCCTTGGCCCCATGGGTCCCATCATCAGATCCCGGGACTGTGTGTCTGCTGAGATGTGTCATTGCAGGCTTCCGGCAAAGCTTAACCTAGTCACATTCTTTGTTCGGCTTTTTCACGCTTGGTGGAGTGAGTCTAAGGATGTCGGGAGCGCAAGCTCCCCGCTGCTTAGTGTTAGGGCGCCTGCAGAGATCTCTGAAGCTCCTGGATCGTGAGTCCCTCTTCTGCCCTGTTTGCTTCAGCCTGTGTAATGTTTTCCAGTGATCTGTGCTTAATTCTTGACTCTAGACCTCGACGACCCTTTCTTCAGAGGAAAAAGGCAAAAAGGCCAAGAAGAAAACCAGGCGGCGCCGAGCAAAAGGGGAAGGGAAGAGGCAGTCGGAGGACGAGTGCTTCCGCTGTGGCGATGGCGGGCAGCTGGTGCTGTGTGACCGAAAGTTCTGCACCAAGGCCTACCACCTGTCCTGCCTGGGCCTAGGCAAGCGGCCCTTTGGTGGGTGTGCAGCCTCGTGGTGGCTCGGGGCAGTATCTATGTGCCGCTCTTCCTGCTGACCAGGCCTCATCTGGGTGCTGGTGCATCAGTCACTCGTATAGCAAAGGCCCTGATCTGGGGTGGCAGAGCCTTTGTTTCACCAGCCACACCTTCTAGATCTCTGCATCGAGCAGCGAAGATGTGTGGTGGCGGGGGAGGCCCCAGAACCTCCAGGAGGGGTTCAGGCAGCCCGAGGCCCAGCTGCAGAATTAGGGCCCTCATCCATGCTGCGGGGGCGGGGCGGCCAGAAAGGAGGTGGCCCTGGGAACAAAGCCCTTCCCAGGAGAAGGGCCACTGCAGCAGCCTGGCCCCTGCATTTCCCTGGCAGCCCAGGAGGGCCTGGCCTGGGTCCACCACACTGGGAATGGTGGGGCCCAGAGTCCCCATCCCAGATGCTTAGGGCAGGCTATCCCCAGAGATGGCACTATGCGCCAGAGGATCTGCTGGTTGATGAAGGAGCTGCAGATTTGGCTCTGTTTGAGGGAAAATGGAGTGGGCTCCACCTCCCAGCACCACGCTTTTCAGAGATGACAGGTGTCAATGGTGACAAGACAGTCTGAGAAATGGGTTGTCCTATGACTGGTGCTGGGTGCTGCACAGACATCACGGCTCACACCGTAAGGGTGCGCCCATCTCTGCTGCAGTCTTGCAGTGTGTTGCTGACCCAGGTGTCGCCATGGGGCTCAGGACTGTAATCGCAGAAGAAAAATTAAAAGGCCCTTATCCAGAACAACAAACCTCAAAGAGGCCGGGCACAGTGGCTCACGCCTGTAATCCCAGCACTTTGGGAGGCTGAGGCAGGAGAATTGCTGGAACTGGGGACACGGAGGTTGCAGTGAGCCGAGATAGTGCCACTGCACTCCAGCCTGGGCGACAGAGCAAGACTCCATCTCAAAAAACAAAAAAACAACTAAAAATCCAGGCCAGGCACGGTGGCTCCCCCAAAAGAGGCCGGGTGCGGTGGCTCACGCTTGTAATCCCAGCACTTTGGGAGGCCAAGGTGGGTAGATCGTTTGAGGTCGGGAGTTTGAGAGCAGCTTGGCCAACATGGTGAAACTCCGTCTCTACTAAACATACAAAAATTAGCCGGGCGTGGTGGCACGTGCCTGTAATCCCAGCTACGTGGAAGGCTGAGACAGGAGAATCACTTGAACCTGGGAGACGGAGGCTGCAGTGAGCCAAGATCATGCTACTGCTCTCCAGCCTGGGCAACAGAGCTAGACTCCATCTCAGAAAAAAAGAATCCAGATGTTTGTGTGAGACACATTTTTGTGCAGTAGAAATGACACACAATGGAGAAAAGTGTTTGCAGTGGGTGTGATAGCGTGAACCCTAACCTGACAGAGCCTTTACAGATCCATGCCAGAAAGAGTACCCAAGTTGGAAACCAGTCCCTTGGGAGAGGGCGGAGCAGGGGCGTCAGAGCCAGGCGTGATAGGAGCAAAGCGGCTCCTGCCTGTCCACGCAGGGCTGGGGGACACGCCTGCACTAGGTGCAGCTCTTCTCTCACTAGCTGAAACAGAGAGAAGCTGGCAGGTGGTCCTCAGGGGCCTGGCAGGTGCTGTGGAGTCCACAGGCCCCACCAGGGAGCCCGCCCAGGCTGTTGGCTGGACCCAGAGCTGTTTTAATTTGTGTTCATTTGACCCGACAGTTTTCAGTTATCTTCAACCATGAGAATGTTGCAGTCATGATTCGGTCACTTCTGTGTCTCATATTTGTGTTTTATTGCAGGGAAGTGGGAATGTCCTTGGCATCATTGTGATGTGTGTGGCAAACCTTCGACTTCATTTTGCCACCTCTGCCCCAATTCGTTCTGTAAGGAGCACCAGGATGGGACAGCCTTCAGCTGCACCCCGGACGGGCGGTCCTACTGCTGTGAGCATGACTTGGGGGCAGCGTCAGTCAGAAGCGCCAAGACTGAGAAGCCCCCCCCAGAGCCAGGGAAGCCGAAGGGGAAGAGGCGGCGGCGGAGGGGCTGGCGGAGAGTCACGGAGGGCAAATAGCGCCAGGCAGCAGCTTGGCCAGATCCAGGGGCGGTGCAGGGCGGCCGGCCCTGCCTGTGGCAGAGGGCGAGCGTGAACTGGCCCAGAGGACCCAGCTTGAGCCTCCAGGACACGTACAGGCCTCCTCGGGAGGGAGCGCCTCCCCACCACTGAGCCATCCTCGGCAGCATCTGCTGCGTCTGCACTGATGACCGTCTGAGCCCAGCTCAGCGTTCCTGGACAAACAGCCTCACTCCTCAGTTACCGCCACACTTGAATTTCTCAGAATGTCAAGGTTCCCTCCCGCTCTTTTTTTAGTTTAAAAAGTTAATTGGCATATGAAATGTTTTAATCTCCTCTGAAATGTGTAGCGTAGGCTTTTCCCGAGGGTCGCTAGGAACTCGGCTGCGCGTTGCTCTGCTTCTGCTTTCAGCGCCGTTGCCACTCAGGAGAGGCCGGGCGAGGCCCGGGTGAGGCCCGACCCTGGGTTCCTCGAAACCGCCATTGTGATCGTTACTCTGCTCTCTGGAAATGGCCGTATCATTTTTTTGTACTAATGTGAATTATTCCTCAGAAATGCTTCTTTTCCATCCTCGTGAGAAGCTGGCCCTGCAGGTGGTGGCCGCAGTGGTGTTGTCACATTTCCTCCGTCTTCTCCTCACGGATTTAAGTGAAATGCCGATAACACGTCCACCTTCACCGTGTGGTTCACGTGGAGCACTTTCGAGGGCTGGCCGGGCCAGGCCACTTTGCCCCCAGGCCTGTCTTCTGAACTCACTAGGTTCTTATCTACATTTGGGGGAGAAGTTTGTATATTTTTTCATTTGGCTTTTCTTTACCAGTTTCTGAGTTTTATTCTCAATATATTTTTGCTAAACCTATTTCACAAACCACACCGACTGAAATGTGTGTTTACTGACGCGACCCTGAGTTCCATGGCGAAAGGAGTGACCTCTACAGGGCCCAAGACCGCAGTCTGCTCACAGCACAGGAAGTGACAACTTAGGGAACCCCATAGGGCGCCGCAGGCCCGAGCCCCAGGGACCACAGCACATGGGTCTAAGGAGAGGCCCAGAGCGGCTTCCATCTCGGCACTCCGTGGGTCTGCTGATGGAAGACACACACTCTGCTGATGGTGGTCGCCCTTCACCAGGGCGCCCACTAAGAAGTGTGGACGTGGGGGTGGAGGCTGGCCTGGTGGGTGTGTGTGCCTTGCATGTCTGGGCACTGGTTGAGGCCCGGTCTGACACCCTCTCCCTGTGAGATTTCGAAAGGTCCAGCCCCACAAAGTGAGACCCATCTGAGCACTTCCTGTGTTGTGAGACTTGGTTCTTTTCTGAGGGACCCTTGGCCCTGGGAAGTCTGGCGTACCCTGAGAAGGGGTCACCGTGTGCTTTTGCCCGCGTGCCCTGAGGGGCTGCTGCTTTCTGGTGCGGGGGAGGGACAGAACATTCAGCAGTAGGTGCTTTTTTATGGCTTTTTCTTCTTAAAAATAACCTAAGGAGGACACATCCATGTTGCAGAAAAGTTTACAAAACTCTTCTTGAAAACTTCTGCTGGGGTCTCCCGTTCATTTTCTGTGTCATCTTTTATACCTTGTCAACCTGCAGTGTCTTTGGACCTGAAACCAGCTGCTCTGTGGTTTTCTGACCTGCAAGTGTGGGGTGGCCCTCTGCAGCTCCCACGCCTCCCTGAGCACTGACTGGAAGTTTCACTGGCTGGTGGCTGTCCCTTCTCCCATCATGGTCCCCAGCAAAGTTAACTACACAGAGGACCCAGAGGAAATGAGCTGTGTGGCCACTGGCTTGCACATGCGTGGCTGTGGCCTCTGAGGTGCACTCACCAGTTAAGATGGGTGGGAGTGCTTTCCAGTTCACGCTAGCGTCTCTCAAACTGCCCTAAGAAAATACTGGATCAGCTCATACATTTATGCTCCTTATGCCCTCACTTGGAAGGCTGTTGCAGGGAGAGGCCGGGCAGCGTCCCCACATGTGTGTGGCCCTGGCCTTTGGAGTCTAAGTCCCCAGGGCCCCGCTGTCACTTGCCCAAAAGATCCTTTCCAGCAGCTAAGGAACTAATCACCGCTTATGTGAAAACATCAGAACCGGCTTTGCAGGGCACTTTGGGGCACAGGTATTAACTTATTTTTGTTTGACGGAAGTAAAATCTTACGACTTTTAGTCACTTAGATAATACTTCCAAATTGTGACCTTTCTTAAGGAAATAATACTGCAAAAATTTTAAAGATGGTTCCTCCCTCTGTCCAAAAACTTAAACTAACGAACAAATAACACTAACTCTGAATGTCTCTAGAATAGCAGGTGGTGACTCGGCGAAACCAGCCTGGGGCAGTGGCCCGAGCCTGCAGGGCCTCTCTGCTGGGGCTCACCAGGCCCCGGCTGTGACCGTGGATGTGCCTGGCGCTCGGCCCTGCGCAGCTGTGTTCTGAGGACGAGGTGACTTCCTGACCTTCACTTCTGTCATTCATGTGAGGCAAAACACAAAAACCGCCCCCACCCCTCAGGATTCCTTGGCATCTGAAACCAACCAGGATCTGCACCCAAACCCATATCCACCCATGTGTCCTCACAGGGGATGTGTCCGATTGGGCAGCTTAGAACGTCACCTGTGGGGAAACTCCTCAGACACCTCAAGTGAGGACCCAGCTGTTGGTCCTCAGGCCAGCCTTCCCGGTGATGCCCGTCCGCGGCCATCTGGGTCCCCTTCAGTGTCGTTGTCTTGACATTAAACCCCAACGTGTGCAGTGCTCACCTTCCAGAACTACCTTATTTTCAAGAATTAAGCCTGTTTTATAAGTAAAGTTAATACAAATGACTGTCAGTTGCCAAATATCTTTCCTGTGAGTGTAGTTGGCTGTTGTTAGTGGGTAGATGATAAAATGCTGTGTCCGTGGGTGTCATGGCGTCACCGCGCTCCGCTGAGGTGCGAAGTGCCCTGTCAGAAATTAAATGCAGACTTAAATGTGCCGATTGGTGTCTAAACTTCATATAATACAAGGTCGGACTCCTTTTAGGAATACTGGGTGCTGTCACCAGGTCTGATAGTTAGACTTAAAAACTTGAAATTCACTTTTGGGGGGATATACTCAACTAGAGACTTGAGACTTGCCAGTTGGGGAAAATAAATAGCATTTAAAGTGGAAAGCTGTGTTTGGAAAATAGTGTATGAGTATTTTTGTATTAAAAACATTTTAAAGGCTTTTTTTCTTAACTTATTTTATATGGGATTGTGTTTTTTTCCAGTTGCTCAGCATTGCAAGGCGCTGATGGCACTGATGCCTCCGAGGGGTGGGGCTTCCTGTCCTGACCGTGCCATTTTGCCTTTGTCCTGCTGGGGAGAGGCAGTGCCACCTTGGGAAGTAGACCAAATACTGGAAGAAGCAGGGGTGAAACGGTCTGGGGAGAAAGAACCGCTGCTGTCCCTCAGCCCTGAGCCAGGTGGTCCCCAGGCCCACAGCCAGGTCCAGGGAGTACCCCGAGGGCTGATCCTACCTGTGAGCCACGGTGTCCTACGGAGCTGCCAGCCCTGGACCACCCCGTCCTGACGGCCGCTCGGGGAGGGACTGGGTCCCCAGTGCAGGGAGGACAAGCTAGCCCAAAACACAGCTATGGTGGCTTTCTTTAGAAAAGCTAAACTTTAATTGTTCAGATAATTTTACAATGAAAATAAGTACCCAAAGACTGACTGTCTTAAATGTCCACAGCTGTACAAAAGATGAATACAAAACTCCCTGGCAGGCACTGGCAGGGGATGAGGCCACCATCTGCCACACTCTGGTGTGGCTGGGTGTCCCCGCCCACCCCCAGCATCACCGATGCCACCTTGGTCCCCTCAACCTTGGGGGCGGGAGGGCACTGCTCCAGCGAGGGAAGGTCCCTACTCGCTGTCAGTGGAATTTCTTTAAGAAAAGACTTTTAAAAGTAAGAGTCTAACAGAGCTGTCACTAAAATTAGGAAGCTGTAACTTTTTTGGTTAACTTACTACATTCAAAACTGTAATGCTGAGTCCAAAAAGTGTCTTAAATCACACAAAAAGGAACTCATATTAAAATTTTAAAAATAAGCCCAAAACACCCCAGAGAAATGCATCCAGAACTGAAACAGGCTGGGTCGGCAGCAGGGCGGTGGCCAGGGCAGCTGGGGGGACCTCGCGTACCAGGTGTCCGCCGTCCGGGTACTTATGCCGGCAAAGCCGTCGTCCCTCGGAGCCCCCAGCTCAGGGCCCGCCGTGAGGCAGGCGGCCTAGGACACGTTGGTCATGGGCTTGTACTTCTTGAAGCGCGTCCACTGGCCCGTGGCGTAGTTCATCTCAAACACCGTGTCCACCAGCATGGTGGTGCTGCCCTGGCCATCCGCCTTGGGCAGGTCCTCCGTGTGCTCGCTCAGCTTGATCTGGATCACATCCCCCTGCTCCTGGCACGGGTTCTCTGCAGAGGGCAGGGACCGCTGGGTGGGTGTCTGGGGCCAAAGCGCCCACCCCCCACCCGGCCCGGTGCACCCCAGCCCCTGCCGCATCAACACACCTCGGGAGCCGGCCATGAAGCCCAGGATGAGGGCCTTCTCAGGCCGCGTGACTTTGTTGGCCGTCTTGAACATCTCCTGGGCGGCGAACATCTGCTCTCGCTACAGCGGGCAGAGGGGTGTGGGTGCCAGGGCTCCGCCAGGACCACCTCCTGCCTCCCCCTCTGCAGGCACTATGACACCCCCACCCCAGGCAGGTGGCCAGGGCCGTACCACCTACCTGGTGGTGGCCTGTGGGCCCTGCCAGGGCATACCTACCGTGAGGGACAGGTTCTTCTTAGGCTGTTGCTGGGCAGGAGGCTGGGTCTGTGGGGCCACCATGGCCACCGGGGGTGTCTGAGTGGTAGGGGCGACAGCCGGGGGTGTGGTGGGCGTCAGAGGCGAGGTGGGCGCTGCAGGTGTGGGTGTGGCAGGGCTCAGGCCACTGTTGTACATGGGTGCCCGCTGCTTGAACTGTGCCGGCAGCGTGGGGCTTGGGGCACTGGGTTCCTCTGGTGGGCGGCTGGCTTCCCGGGAAGATGGGGCTGCAGGCAGACCAGGGTCTGGTGAGGGAGCTGGACCCCGCCCTGTCCCCAAACCCAGCCTGCTCCTGGAGGTGACAGGCTCAGCTCCCCTTCTCTGTCCTGCTACCCTCGAATGAGAACTCCCTGTGGCCCCAGCAGGAGGAGCAAGGCCAGCAGTCTCAGGTCTTTCCAGACCCGCAGATAAGATGTCTGGACTCTGGGCAGCTACGGGCCTGTGGTGGGTCCCCCATACCGCAGGCACTGATGGGGAGAGGAAGGCTGTGTCCGCAAGGCCCAGCGCCTGGCCTGAGGTGCCGTGAGCCTGGCAGTGCCTTCCATCTGGGAGGGGATGGCCCTTGGCTCCCCTCCCTACTACCCAGCAACAAGAGCTGGGTCACCTGACAGAAGACTCCTTGCGAGCCCAATCCCCTTCCTGCCATATCCCCTGGGGCAGCTGCCTGTGCCCAGGACAGGCAGAGGGGCAAAACGGCTGGTTTAGGTCTTGGAACTTGAGCTGACTAGCAGGGCACCTGCCCCCGGCACTGGCCGAGGCAGAAGGGGGACAACAGAGATGCAGCAGTGAGAACTGTGGTGCCTGGGGGGCAGGGCCACGTCCTGGTGGCAGCTTGGCTGGTTTCAGGCTGGGGCCAGCAGACTCACCTGGGGGCGTCTCTGAGCTGGGGATATAGGAGGAGGCGGGAACCACGCTGGGCGTGGAGGGCAGGTAGCTTGTGGAGGGCAGTGCAGGCTCATTGTTCAGGGACCCGAGTTTCTGGAAGACAGTTCAGGGTCCCTCCCAGAAGAGGCCCTGCTTCCAGCGTGTGCTCCCTCACGGCCCGCAGGCTCTGGCTGGAGCAGGACGGCGGGGGCCACTCTCCCGGGCTCCCTGGGCTGAGCAGTGGGACCCCTGGCGCCCCAGCAGAGTCCGGGACTGAGCGGCTCCCGGGTAGGAGACGGGAGGGGTTGGGGAGCCCAAACCGCCCATCTCTGGGGACTGAAGGAGAGAACAGTGCTTTTTCTTACCACAAGTGCACCAATAAAAGATGCTCACGTTAAGGAACCGGGACCATGCAGCTAGGTGACGGGAAGGAGCTTACTACCCAGAGGTGACCCCGTGGTGTGGCTTCCTCCAGGCCCTGGCCTCAGACAACCCGCTGCAGCCTGGCACGCCTCCCACCCATAGGCAGGGCCTGGTCTCCAGTGCACTGAGGCCTCTGACAGGTCCCACCCAGCACTCCCACAGGCCCGGCCAGCGCCCATCCACAGCCACCTGCAAGGCAGGTACCACCAGCCCTGCCTGATGGGACACTGACCGCAGGGGTGAGGGACTGCCCCCCCCACAGCCCCTCCAGCAAGCGTGGGGGAGGTGCCCGTGCCAAGCCCGAGGCTGATGCCCATGTCAGGGCACAGCCCGCACTGCCTCTCACATACATACACACATACATGCATACCGCACACATATGTACACATATATATTCTCCGATACCACACACAAGACTGGCCACGATCGGAACAAGGGGTGCAGCCCTGAGCCCTACCTGTGTGGACACCAGGCCGGCCGCGTAGTCCGGGGTGGCGTTCTCCACGACCGTCTCCTCCTTGGCCGGCTTCTCCACCACCTCTGCATCTGCAGACAGAACAGGCACCCTTGCCAGCGCACGGGCGCGCCTGCAGGCTCAGCTCGGGGCAGCAGCATGGAAGCAAACGGCTCCCCGGGAGAGGACACCAAGGAGCCATGAGAAAAGCAGGCACACACCCACGGAAGAGGAACCTCGAGGGGCACAGCCCTGCCCGCCAAGCACTGACATGTCCCACCCCGCCTGGGCAGGGCCCACAGGGACCCCCACTGCCACCTCTGAGCAGGCCCCAGCACCCACCGAGAGTCTTCCGTCTCCTCTTCGCCTCTCGGCCAGCGCCAACCATATCCAGCTCAGAGATGTCCAGCAGCTGCCAAGATAAGCACGGCCCACCTTAGTGACACTGCCAGCGCCAGCGCGCCACAGGCCTTGGGGTGCCACAGACAGGCCTACCTTCACGCCCCGTTCTTTCCGCAGCAGCGTCCTGGAAGGCGGGATGGGGGTCCGGTTCCCTGTGGGGCTGAAGACACTGGGCGTCGTGGGGCTTCTGAAGGGCGCCTGCTTCGGGATGCCTTTGAGTGGGGCTGGAGGACAACGGCATCTGTCAGGGCCAGCAGCAGTGACCGCCAAGCCTCCCCCGCCCCTCTGAGCCCAGAATGTCCCACCCTCTTCTAGGGGAAGGCCAAAACCTCGGCAAGCAGCAGGCGGGACTCCCAGGATCCCGGACCTCAGGGAGCGCCTGGAGCCACAATCTCACACTTGCCCAGACACTAAACCGAATCGCTGGGCGTCACCTCGGCCCAGCCATGGGATCTCACCAGGTGGAGGGTCTCACCAGCACTGCGGGGGCTGAGCTCCTCCTCCTTGCACCTCCACAGGCAGGGGCAAGAAGCCGGATGCCTGGGCCCAAGGGCTGCCCTCCCCAAGTCCACGCCCTTGCCCCCCAGCACCTACATGCACCCCTCCAGGGTATGCATGCATGGCTCTCATGGTGCCAAGCTGGGAAAGGGCACCCAAAGGACTGTGCCATCAGCACACTGGGCCAGGCTGGACACCCTGCCCAGCATCTGGCCCACCCTCCCTAAGACAGCAGGTGCAGCCCTGGCCCTGGGATGCCTGGCTGGGGTGGAAAGACAGGGGTCTGCTCCAGGCAGGCAGAGGAGAGCAAGGTAGAGCCTCTGCTGCAGTGGGCAGGGACATGACCCGGGGACAACAGTCAGCAGACCCAAGAAGCCTTCCACTAGGTGCCACGTGGACACTGGGATTACAGGAGCCCCAGTACACCAAGTCAGGCTGGACCGAGTGCTGCTTGGAGGCGCCTGCGTGGCTGCCCTTTCCACCCCACCCATCCGTGAGTTCACCCAGCTGTCTCAGCACAGGACAGCACTTGTTCTACCCTCTGGCCCCCAGGTCACTATCCAGCACCCTCTGGGGTGCCTGCGCCCTGCCATGGTTCCCAGGGGCACCCTGTCTTCCAGTCATCAGAGTCCATTCTGCTTAAGCTCACACCCAGGAGCACAAATCAGGAAGGGCGGATGGAGGTGTGCAGTGAGTGCAGCTCCGGCTGAGCATGGCCACACCCTCCCTGCAGAGCCACCCAGGGACACTCGGAACCCAAGAGCAGCTGGGAAGGTCAGGAGCCACTGCTGCTGCTGCCGCCAGCAAAAGAACAGGGGACAGCACCATCCTCAGAACCCAGCCTTTCTGCCTCTGCGCCCACGTACCCTCCCAGGGCGCTCCCCAAGGGGAAAAGCTGGTGAAATGGCCCCGGCGCCTCTGATTCCCAAGGCCAAGCCCTTAGCCCCGCCCCAAAAGCCAGGCTCGCTGCACCGGGGGCCTTACTGGTGGTGTCCATCTTCCGCAGCAGTCCCCGGCCCTTGGCGTGGAAGGGCACCCCGGCGCTCCGCTTCAGCTGCTGGGCAGTCTCCGTGGCTGTAAGGAGGAGGTCATGTGTCAGGGAAGCTCAGAGCAAGAGCCCTTGGCCCTCGTAAACGAACCTCCGTCAAGCGGATTCGCCCAGTGGCCTGAGCCGGGAACACTGCGTTTACTCTCAATGGGCAGCCCGCAGAGCAGAGCCTGGTGCCAGCTCACACATTATGAGTCAGAAACCCCCTTGGGTGAGCAACTTCCAGCAGCTGGGTGGCTGTGTGCACCTCCCAGGACCCCAGAGCAGGGGGAGGTGGCAGAGGAGGAGTTGAGGGGCCTACCCCCAGCCCAGTGGGCGCGCCGTTCTCACTGAGGGTCAGCAGGTGCAGTCTAGACACAGAAATATGAGGAAGAAAAACATCTTCCTGACTTGGCTCAGTGAGGCTGAAGGGTCAGGGGACACTGAGTGCCCATAGCAGCCTCCAAAGGGGACAAGTTCTACCGTGAGGTGTGGCCCGAGGGGCCAGCAGAGTCCTTCACAGGCTGCCCAGGGGGCCTGGGGCTGCACGGAGCCTCCAGGACACGTTGGGCCCCGGCTGCTACCCATTCCAGCCAAGGGTAACACGCCGCTGCTGTCAGCCTTTCATTCGGATTCTCTGAAAGCGGGGTGTTGAGATACGTCATAAATATGAATTCCGTCACATTAAAAAGAAAAGGATTTTACTGAGATCTCTGTTGTGCTAGATGCTATCTGGGAAAACGTCAAATGAAATGATTAAACAGCTTCCAAGTCAAAGAGAGATCACTGGTAACTCAAGAAGGTAGCACCATGAGGGTAAGGACGGTGCCCTCCAGCCATTCCCGCCCCAGCCATTCCCTCCGGCCATTCCCCCCAGCTATTCCCTCCCCAGCCATTCCCTCCAGCCATTCTCTCCAGCCATTCCTTCCAGCTATTCCCTCCAGCCATTCCCTCCAGCCATTCCCTCCAGCTATTCCCTCCCTGGCCTCCAGCTATTCCCTCCAGCTATTCCCACCCTGGCCATTCCCTCCAGCCATTCCCTCCCCGGCCATTCCCTCCAGCTATTCCCTCCCCGGCCTCCAGCTATTCCCTCCCCGGCCACTCCCTCCAGCCATTCCCTCCAGCTATTCCCACCCCGGCCATTCCCTCCAGCCATTCCCACCCCAGCCATTCCTTCCAGCTATTCCCTCCAGCCATTCCATCCCCAGCCATTCCCTCCAGCCATTCCCACCTGCGCCCACACTCCCAACAGCATGACTCAGCTGCACAGAGTTCATTTGGTAACAGGGATTAGAGATGCTTTAACTAAAATTCTTAAGTTTTTTTTTTTTTTTTGAGATGGGAGTTTTGCTCTTGTTGCCCACGCTGGAGTGCAATGGTGTGATCTCAGCTCACTGCAACCTCTGCCTCCCAGGTTCAAGCAATTCTCCTGCCTCAGCCTCCCAAGCAGCTGGGACTACAGGCGTGCCACACCTGGCTAATTTTTGTATTTGTAGTAGAACGGGTTTCACTACGTTGGCCAGGCTGGTCTCGAACTCCTAACCTCAGGTGATCTGCCCACCTCAGCCTCCCAAAGTGCTGGGATTAGAGGAATGAGCCACCACCCCTGGCCTAAATTCTGATTTTTAAAGCATGTTTTCAGAACACAAAGTTTAATATAGCAATAAATAAACTTCTAACAAAAAACTTTATGCAGAAATTTATCTTTTTTTTGAGACAGGGTCTCACTCTCTCCCAGGCTGGACTGTCGTGGTGCCGCTCACGGCAGCCTTAACCTCATGGGCTCAGGTGATCCTCCTACCTCAGCCTCCTGAGTAGCTGAAAGCACAAGCACGCACCGCCAGGCCTGGCTAATTTTTTGGTATTTTGGGTGGAGATGGGATTTCTCTATGTTCACCAGGGATCTCAAACTCCTGGGCTCAAACGACCCACCTGCCCCAGCCTCCCCAAGTGCTGGGATTACAGGTGTGACCACCACACACCTGGCCCAGAACGCTATCTTCTTGAAGGGGCAGCCTTGGAACCTCAGAACCCAAAGAAACCTATCACCGGAAACTCCGTGACAGCGCCCGAGGGTGGCCGCGCACTCACACTTCTGCAGCAGCTCCGCGCGCAGCGTGGCGCTCTTGGGTTTCCGCTTTAACTGAAAATGCTTCACTGGGGGAGTGAGGGGTCCCGCGAGGGTCGTCAGGGCGTTTTTGTTCAAGTACTGGCACTCTAGTGGCAGCATGGCAGATGCTTCACACTCACCCACTGCACAATAAGAACCACAAACAGTTAGGGGCGCTCTGGCAGCTGCCCGGCCCCACACCCTCCTCGCTTAGGGTTAGGTGGTGGGAGCTTTGGCTGTTTTCAAGTCCCCTGGAGTCTCTGAGCCCAACTCCCCAGGGCTCCTGCAGATGCCCTGCAGCATATAGGAACAGGAGTGTCTGAGGCAGGCATCCTCGGGAGGCTGTGGCACCGCAGGTATCCGAGGACCACAGGGACACAGATAGTGATTCCTGGAGGGCTCCAGGCACTTCTAGAACATGAAATGTTGATGGCTCCCCCCGCAAGTAAGAAAGAGCCCCTGTCTGTGGCTTCTCTCTTCTGGTCCCCAGGGTGGCCAGGCCAATGGTTTCTCCTGGAATCCCAGCCCTCATCAAAACTGCCCACATCCATTTCCTGAATCTTCAGTCACTCAGGGTTCAGAGGCCAGTAACAGCCCCATGAGGGACAGGGGACCTCCCACCTGAACTGGCCATGTGCCCCCCCTGGAGAAAAAGCACAGGCAGGCAGAAGAAAGTTCACCGCCCTTGGCCTTCCTGCCCGTGGGACACTCTCGAGAGATGCCAGTGGGGCGGGGTGGGGTGGCCCTGTTCAGACACTGCCCCAGAGGCAGCTGCACGGTGTGGGTGCCCTCACAGAGGGAGGTGCCTGGCAGGGCCCCTGCAGGAGTGTGCAGCCTCCATGTCTCCACCCCACAACCCTGTCTCTCTGGGTGCTGCCCTTGAAAAAAGTTGGGGCACAAAGTTTGGGCTCCGAGGGGCCAGTTCCAGTTGTGCAAAGCTGGAGGGAAATTCGCAGAAGCACAGGCGGCCCATCAACGGATGCAACGATGAACTTCCAAAGCACCTACGAATTGTTTTTCTTTTTTTTCTGAGATGACGTCTCACTCTGTCACCAGGCTGGAGTGCAGTGGCACAATCTCAGCTCACTGCAACCTTCACCTCCCAGGTTCAAGCGATTCTCCTGCCTCAGCCTCCTGAGTAGCTGGGACCACAGGCTCGTGTCACCACACCTGGCTAATTTTTTGTATCTTAGTAGAGACTGGGTTTCACCATGTTGGCCCGGATGGTGTTGATCTCCTGACCTTGTGATCCACCTGTCTTGGCCTTGGCCTCGGCCTCGAAAAGTGCTCGGATTACAGGCGAGAGCCACCGCACCTAGCTGTTTTTTCTTTTTTAAGAGATAGGTTCTCACTCTGTTGGCCAGGCTAGAGTGCAGTGGTGTGATCATGGCTCTGTGCAGCCTTGGCCTCCTAGGCTCTTTTGCAGAGATGGGTTCTTGCTATGTTTTCCAGGCTGGTCTTGAACTCCTGGCTCAAGTGATCCACCCGCCGCAGCCCCCAAAGTGCTGTGGTTATAGGCATGAGCCGCAGAGCCCGGCCTTGTGAGTACTTTCTAAGTGCTTTCCAGTTCACATTCAAACAACTGAATTGTTGAGCTTTTCAACGTGCACTTCTGAGCATCTCCTCTGGGCCCTGGAGTCTAGGATCTGAAGATACAACCTGAACGGGTGGAGCCCCTGCCCTCATGGAGACGACAGGGAGAGACCACGGAGTGACGCAGCTCCCAGTGACGGGAGCAGTGAGGATAGGGGCTGCGGGCTGTTTCGTTTTCTGGCAAAAAGTCAGGCCGCCGCAGCTTAGGGGGAGGACAGTGTGGATACAGTTGATATTTTAGGGACCAGGATACCCAGGAACAACAAAACCCTCTAAAAATCAAACTCATTTTGGGAAAAAATTGTTCCAGAAAGATCCATTTCCCTCCTCCCAACATGAATCAGGGCGACACAGCATACCCTTTTCTCTAAGTTCTCCCAAAATGTCCTGAACGTTGGGATTCTGCTCCTCCAGCTCCAGGTTAAGTGAGCCCGTGTCGGGAAAGGACTTGAGGATGTCGGCAACCATGAGCACCCAGGGGTCCGAGTCGAGGCTGGCGAGCTGGATGATCTCCATCAGGGCGCCCTTCATCTGCAAGAGAGGGTGCTGCCGGTGCCACCATGCCCCGCCCACTTCCGAACCCACCCCCGCTGAGCTTCCAGATGGGCACTGGGCGGTGGCCGGGGTCTCTGGCAATGGTCAACAGCACTCCTCCTGGGGGCTCTCTTTCCCCTGTGCCCCCCGCCTCAGCCCAGGGCCGCCCTGCTTCCCTGAGCTGCCACTGACTCCGCCAGGTTGCAAGACCCCGGCATCCAGTACCACCCCCAACCTCCCAACCGCACCCAGTCTGCTGGACTTGCGCTCCTCAACTGGTGTTCAGATGCAAGAAAACCTAAAGGTCGCGAAGTGGGGCCACCACCCGCCCCCACAGGAGGCCTGTGGGTGGGGGCACCCTGGGGATGACGGGCGGGCATAGAGCAGGCGGGCACCCAGCACAGAGCGTAGCGGCACACAGGAGCAGGGCGGAGTCACCTGCCACTGCTCGCTTGCAGGGGTGGTGCCTGGGTAGGTAGGCAGGGGGTGGGGCCTGGGACCTGGGGCAGGACGTGGGGCAGCACCCGTGACAGCTGAGTTGGTGCCCAGTCACCAGCTGGGTAGGGACAACCGCCTCTGGTCTGGACGGAGCTGGGAGCTGGCATTCATGGAGCCTGGAGTGAGGCCAGGGCCTTTGGGAGGCCATGGGTGACGTGGGTGGAGGAAGCAGGCACCAACCACGCTCCCTCAATGCCTGAGAGGCCGGATCCGTCCCCACCAGGGCGTGCTTCAGCCACAATAAACCCCCTCCTGCGTGGAAACGCAGAGAGCCAGGGCATGGTGTGCCTGTGTCTCTGCCATGGACCCACGGGGCTGCTCAGAGTGTGAGACAGTCAAGCTGGTTGGCACCAGGGACGAACAACAGCACCCTGCCCTGTCCACACGCCGGGGCCGAAACCCTAGCATGAGGCCTTCCTGACACCCACTCCCTGCGTCAGGCACCAGAGTCATGTCCTAAGAGGGCTGCGGCCATCACATCCCTGTGAGCGCCACCTCCTGGTGGCCTCTGAGTGGGAGGAGCTTCCAATGCTTCCTCTCAGGCCTTGCTGTCCTCATCAGCTTCCTGTCCTGAGGCAGAGTTCAGAGGTCGTGCTAGGGGAGCCTGCCTGCTGCCGAGCCCACTGCATCTGCCCTCAGGAGTCAAGAACCCCTGACTGGCCCAGCCCTTCTGTTCCTTGGGTACCAGGCAGGGTCTTACCCCGCCCCACCCCCCCACCTGGCCCCCACTCCCCACGCCCACCCGAGGACAGGGAACAGTGCACAATGCAGAAGACGCCACATGGGTGCAGCAGGCGCTGGGTACACGGTGATGCTGGCAGCCACACAGCCCCGCTGTTCCCAGCAGCCCCAGGGGATGCCCTTCACCTGCCAAGAGGCAAGCAGCAGCATTTTATAAAATGGCAAAGATAAAAAAAAGTCAGGGACGTTAATTTAAAACAAAAAAGACCACTGTGACACGGAGTAAATGTCTTCTCTCTCCAAAACGCCTAGGTCGACGCCTGTCTACTCTGCTTGGGCTTCTGTAAGAAAATGCTTGGCTTGGCCGGGTGCGGTGGCTCACACCTGTCATCTCTGCACCCTGGGAGGCCGAGGAGGGCAGATCACCTGAGGCCAGAGGTTCCAGACCAGCCTGAACAGCATGGTGAAGCCCTGTTCCTAATAAAAATACAAAATTAGCTGGGTGTAGTGGTGCGTGCCTGCAATCTCAGCTATTAGGAGACTCAGGCAGGAAAATGGCTTGAACCTGGGAGGTGGAGGCTGAAGAGAGCTGAGATGGAACCACTGCAGTCCAGCCTGGGCAACAAAGAGCAAAACTCCATCTCAAAAGAAAAAGAAAATGCTTGGCTTACACACAACAGAAATTTGCTTCTCAGTTCTGGAGGTGGGGAGTCCCAGATCAAGGCACTGGCAGATTCCCTGCCTCGTGGGGGCCCCCTTCCAGCTTCATGGAAGTGCCTTTTGCTGGTGGAAGCAGGGAACGAGCGCCCTTGGCTTTTTTTTTTCCCCCCGGAGACAAAGTCTCGCTGTTGTTGCCCAAGCTGGAGTGCAGTGGCGCAATCTCGGCTCACAGCAACCTCCACCTCCCAGGATCCAGCAATTCTTCTGCCTCAGCGTCCCGTGTAGCTGGGATTCAAGGCGCCCACCACCATGCCCGACCAATTTTTCTATTTGTAGTAGAGACAGGGATTTCTCCATGTTGGCCAGGCTGGTCTTGAACTCCCAACCTCAGGTGATCCGCCCTCCTCGGCCTCCCACAGTGCCGGGATTCCAGGCATGAGCCACAATGCCTGGTCTGGGTGTACCTTGTAAGGTCTGTAATTCTACTTTTCAGGCTCTGCCCACCTGACCCAATCACCTCCCCAAAGGCCCCTAACACCATCACCTTAGGGCTAGGAATTCAACACAGATTGGATGGGGACAGGAACACTAAGTCCCCACAAAGCCCTAATCCTCACCTCATGGCACAGCTGCCCCTTGGTATCCATAGGACGGGTTCAGGACCCCGCCACCCCTTGTACGAAAACCCACCAATGAGCAATCCCAGGTATAAAATGATACGGTGTTTGCGTCCCACACACCCTCTCACATGTTCAAATAATCTCTGGACTAACACCCTAGACAATGGAAATGCTATGTTAGTGCCGGTGCAGCCGTCGGCTGTATTTGAAAATGGGGCCTTTGGGAGGCAACGGGGTCATAACGGCAGGGTCCCAGTCCAGTGGGGTTCCCTCCGTCCCTCCCATGTGAGGGAGGCTAGAATGTGCTAGCCAGGAAGAGGGCCCCCGCCAGCAGCCGAGTGGGCCAGCACCTCATCTCAGAACTGCAGCCTCCAGAACTTTGAGAAACGATGCCTGCTGTTGAAGCCACCCAGGCCGTGGCACTGTTACGGCCGCCCAGGGTGACTAGGACACCTACCTTTACATTAACAACGCTTCAACACAAATCCTGCCTGCAGCCATGCTCCCACGTGTCTGCCACAAATGTTCCTGAAGCCCCATAACTACTCTGCGGCGCACGGTCCCCAGAGGGGCTCCAGGACTGGTGGGGCAGATTCAGCAATATGTGGCTTCCAGTTCTTGCCGAGAGGGCAGCCTGGCCCGGACGGCTGGAACGCTCTCCACACGGGCTCCACAAACCCCATGAGGAAAGCAGAATCCACTTGCAGCTAACGTCTAGCAGGGGCTCCAGGCTCAGAACACAGACAAAGGTAAAACGGACTCCCACTCTGCAGCGCCGGACAGGTGAACTGCTGACACGCTCGAGACCTGCCATGGCTGGGAGAACTCGCAAGAGAAGAGACACAGAAGGGCACAGCCAGTGATTCCTCAAACCTCAGAAGCACGAGCTGCAGGCCAAAGCCCATCACCGTGGCGGCAAATGGAAGCTTTCTGCTCAGCGCCGGGCAGAGGAAAAGCTCGACAGGAGGCAGCCAAACGGCGGAAGGTCTGTCCCGCTCGAGCCAGCGTGTCTGAGGATTCAGAAAGCTCCTGCGAATGACAAGACAGCAACCCCGACAGAAACACAGGTAGACACTGCTCACAGGCAACCTACACACACCCAAGGCGGCCACGAGGGACAGGTCCCAAGTGACCCAGAGAGAAGCAGAGCGACCGAGCGCACACAGGGGCACCTCTCAGCCGTCCGCTCTGCAACAACAGAAGACGACGATGCCGTGCTGGAAGGGGAGGGGCCCTGGCACCGAGGCCCTGCCCACTGTCCCCACCTCCGCACATGAAGCAAATGCATGCTCTGTGGCCCGACATTTCCATCCTGGGCAGATTCCATGTACATCTTCGTGGTAATCAACTGAGGGGGAGAAGCCACCTGCCGCCATCCAACCGCAGAGGGCTCAGGACACTGAGGATGGCAGCAGAGAGCAGGCACGTGGGGAAGCCCACAGGTGGGCACAGCTGTCTTGGTAAAGGGCCAGATGGTGAACACTTAGGCATTGGGGCCACATAAAGTCTTCTTTTTCCTAAACAACTTTAACAACATAAAAAAACAGTCTTAGCTCACAGGACTTACAAAAATAGGCCACGGCATGGGCCTCACCATGCCAAACCCTAGGTGGGGTGAAGAGCAACTTAGTAAATATGAAAAACAACATTAACAGACAGTAACATGTTGCTGAGGATGCAGAGGGGAGGGAAGGCCTATACACTGCTGGTGGGAACGCAAATGAGTACACGCTGTATGGGAAACAGTATGGAGATTTCGATCCGGCGGTCCCACCACTGGGTGTCTACCTCCAGCAGGGACCTGCACCTGTATGTTTATCGCAGCGCAAAAGACAAGGAACAAACACAGTGGCAAAGACAAGGAACCAACCCAAGCGCTCTCAGCAGATTAAAACTGTGGCACCTACAAACCGTGGAGTACTCTTCAGCCTCCCAAAGAAGAAAACCATGTCTTTTCCAGCAACATGGATGGAACCTGACGTCTCAGCTGACGTGAAATAAGCCCGTCCACTGAAAGTCCAATACCACATGTTCTCACTCCTAAGTGGGTGCTGAGAAACGTGGACACAGAGAGTGGAACGCTGGCAGATGGCCGGGAAAGAAGGGAGGCCGGAGCGGGTGAGGGATGAGAAGTGACTTCACGTACACCAGGGCCACTCTTCAGGTGATGGACAGCCCGAAGCTCTCACCCACCCCTCTGCAATCTACGCATGTGATGAAGCTGCACTTGTACCCAAGTTACGTAGTTTTTTTTTTGAGATGGAGTCTTGCTCTGTCGCTCAGGCTGGATGGCACTTGTACCTAATTTATACTTTTTTTTTTTTTTGAGGTGAGTCTTGCTCTGTCACCCAGACGGGAGTGCAGTGGTGCGATCTTGACTCACTGCAACCTCCACCTCCCAGGTTCAAGCAGTTCTCCGCCTCAGCCTCCCAAGTAGCTGAAATTATAGGCACTCACCATAGCACCTGGCTAATTTTTGTATTTTTAGTAGAGATGGGGTTTTACCATCTTGGCCAGGCTGGTCTCGAACTCCTGACCTCGTGATCCGCCCACCTTGGCCTCCCAAAGTGCTGGGATTACAGGCATGAGCCACCACGCCTGGCTCATACAAGTAATTTTTTAACAAACCAAATTGAATGCATATGTCAAACAATATAATTTATGTCAATTAAGAGAATATGCCCTAAAAGACGCAAACAAATGCTTTCCCAAACAAGATTTATGATGGCAAAGGCCACTACAAAGATGCTCAACATCACTGCCCCTTAGGGATATGCAAATTGAACCCTACCCGAATGCCTGAAATTGAACAGATGGTGCCAAATGCTGCCCAGGACACAGAGCAACAGGAACTCACATGCTGGGCAGAAAGCGAACAGGTGTAGGTGCTCTGGCGCAGCTTGGCAGTTTCCTGCAGAGTGAAACCCACATCTGCAGGATGGCCTGGCACCTGTCACCCCGGTATTTCCCCTGGAGAAGCAACAGTCCATACAGGACACATCTGTGCCGGGGGCGGAGCACATCCACACAGAGGAATGCTCTCAGCAACAAAACTTCACAACCACGGACGCGCACAGCTGAATCCACGACGATGTCGTGTGAAAGAGCACCCCCCCCCCACGAAGTGAGCAGGATTCCAGTGCACGCCATCCTAGAGAAACGCAAGCTCATCTGCAGCCACAGAAAGCACATCGGCTCATGATCTTCACAGCAGTGGCTTTACAAGCTGCACACATCAAATCATGTTGCTTATACTTTAAATATGGGTTGTTAATTATGTGCCAATTATACCCTGAAAAGACAACAACCAGCCAGACACTGTGGCTCAAGTCTATAATCCCAGCACTTTGGGAGGCTGAGGCAGTAGAATCACTTGAACAGGAGTTTGAGATCAGCCTTTCCAACATGGTAAATCCCCGTCTCTAATAAAAATACAAAAATTAGGCCAGGCTTAGGCCTGGAATCCCAGCACTTTGGGAGGCCAAGGCAGGTAGATCACCTGAGGCTGGGAGTTCGAGACCAGCCTTGAACTGGCCTCGAACCTTCTTAGGAGAGATGGAGAAACCCCATCTCTACTAAAAATACAAAACTAGGCTGGGTGTGGTGGCTCACACCTGTAATCCCAGCACTTTGGGAGGCCCAGGTGGGCAGATCACGAAGTCAAGAGATTGAGACCATCCTGGCCAACACAGTGAAACCCCAACTCTACTAAAAATATAAAAAGAATAGCTGGGTGTGGTGGTGTGTGCCTGTAGTCCCAGCTACTCGGGAGGCTAAGGCAGGAGAATCGTGAACCCGGGAGGCAGAGGTTGCAGTGAGCTGAGATCGCGCCACTGCATTCCAGCCTGGTGACAGAGCAAGATTCTGTCTCAAAAGAGTAAAAATTTGCTGGCCATAGTAGCACATGCCTGTAATCCCAGCTACTTGGAAGGCTGAGGCAGAAGAATAGCTTGAACCTGGGAGGCAGAGGTTGCGGTGAGCCGAGATTTCACCACCGCACTCCAGCCTGGGCAACAAGAGCAAAACTGTCTCAAAAACAAACTAATAAAAACAAAAATTAGCTGGGCCTGTAATTCCAGCTACTAGGGAGGCTGAGGCAGGAGGACAGCTTGAGCCCAGGAAACAGAGGCTGTAGTGACTCAAGACTGCACTCCAGCCTGGGCGACAGAGTGAGATTCCATCTCAAAAAAGAAAAAGAAAAAAAAAAAACAGAACCCTGAAAACAATATACATTTTAAAAGAAGAGATAAGAAAAGGCACATGTGAAGCAGAATAGACCAGATGCTACCTCCGGGGAGAGCAGAGAGTGGCTACGGGATAAAGCAAATAAAAGAGGCTTTGTAGGAAAGAGCAGAAATCAGTAAGTAATACAGAAGAGAGAGAAAGGGCAAGCAAGTCAGACTGTACCCAGACTGCAACAGGGAGGCCGCCATTAGAGGGCGTGGGAGACAGGCTAAGCGACGAACAGTGAGGCCTTGCCTATGCCCCTGCAGTCAGAGGGGAGGAGAGACAGGGCAAAGGTACTTGCTGATGACGGCTGACACATTTCTGGAACTGATGAAAGACAACCACAATTTTGGAAAGCCCACACATTTTGTAGAATTAGAACTTTTTTCCCCAAAATATGTTGTAAAAAACTACAGAACTACAATGTGAGCTGCTGTCCTAGGCCGATCTGCCTGAGACCACGGGAGCAAACCACTAGTCTGACACTAGGTAAGGGACCCACTGTGAAGGCAGAGCCACGCCCCGGGGCACCACAGCTGTTCTCACCCCAGAAAGGAGACGGCAGGTGTCACAGGTATTAGATTCTGGGGGAAGGTGGAGTTGAGGTAAAATCTCAATGAAGTGTAAGTCTATAAAATAAAAGATCAGCATCAGAACTGTGACAGGGACCTGGGCCTTGTTTCCTTGGAAAGCACAAAGACAGGTGTGAGTTGAGACACCCTCATCAGAT
This sequence comes from Leontopithecus rosalia, assembly GCA_028533165.1. Lineage (NCBI taxonomy): Eukaryota > Metazoa > Chordata > Mammalia > Primates > Cebidae > Leontopithecus > Leontopithecus rosalia. The sequence goes on from CM052650.1 coordinate 1,456,030, forward strand.
ACACTGCACCTGGCCTGGACACAGAGGCTGCTTCTCTGTGTCAGCGTCTCAGATCTTCCACACCAGCTTGTCAAACACACGGCCCGGGCAGCATGTGGCCCAGGACGACTCTGAATGTGGCCCAACACAAATTCATAAACTCTCTTCGAACATTATGAGATTTGTTTGCCACCTTTTTTTTTTTTTTTTTTTGAGACGGAGTTTCGCTCTTGTTACCCAGGCTGGAGTGCAATGGCGCGATCTCGGCTCACCGCAACCTCCGCCTCCTGGGTTCAGGCAATTCTCCTGCCTTAGCCTCCCGAGTAGCTGGGATTACAGGCACGCACCACCATGCCCAGCTGATTTTTTGTATTTTTAGTAGAGACGGGGTTTCACCATGTTGACCAGAATGGTCTCGATCTCTTGATCTCGTGATCCACCCGCCTCGGCCTCCCAAAGTGCTGGGATTACAGGCTTGAGCCACCGCGCCCGGCCTGTTTGCCACCTTTTTTAAAGCTCATCCGCTGTCATTAGTGTTAGCGTATTTTACATGTGGCCTAAGACAATTCTTCCAGCATGGCTCAGGGAACCCAAAAGATTAGACACCCTGTAAACGGAAGAGGGAGGTTCATTCTTGCTGACATGGTCTCCAACAGCAAAGCTTCCACCGAGTTCCTGATTTTAAACAAGTTTCCCAGCGAGTGCGGCAGCCATGGCACTACAAGGAAGCGAGCTGTCGTGACACTCACAGCTGTCGTGTATCCTGGGAGGAACTGTTTCCTGCTTACTCTGTGCCCATCTGTTCGCTACTGCAGCTACCCCACTCAGCGACTGCCAGGATAAGGCCTCCCACAGCCACCTCAGGAGCTGGACAGTTTGACGTATTCACAGCCGTCTCCCAGTCCGTTCTGTTCTCCCTAACAGTTCCTTTGGCGCCAATGCTGAGATGCTGCATTAGAGGCACCATGCTTTGACATCAGCAGCATGTAACTGTTCAACGCCCTCCCAGAGATGTCCAAAACGCCAGCAAGTCCTCAACGCCAGGAAGTCAGTCCTTACGTTCTCCTCTGCAATCACGTGCGTCTCTTTTCAAGGGAACACCTGGACCTCTCCAAGCATAACACACACCTTAGACAGCATGGGCCCTAACTCACTTCTGTGCCCTTTCTGAATAAACTAACACATCATTAAAATCTCTCTTCCTCCCTGGCATTAGCCAAGAACCACTGTTTCCTAAACTTTTAAGAGGAACGGGGCTGGGTACAGTGGCTCACACCTGTGCTTCCGGCTATTTGGAAGGCTGAGGCAGGAGGATCACTTGAGGCCAGGAGTTCAAGGCCGCAGTGAGTTAAGACAGCACTACTGTACTCCAGCCTGAGTGACAGAGCAAGATTTCATTTCTTAAAACAATTAAAAATTGGCTGGGTGCAGTGGCTCACGCCTATAATCCCATGAGAGGCCGCGTGCGGTGGCTCACGCCTGTAATCCTAGCACTTTGGGAGGCTGAGGTGGGTGGATCACCAGAGGTCAGGAGTTCAAGACCAGCCTGGCCATGATGGTGAAACCCTATCTTTTTTTTTTTTTTTTTAAAGACTAGTCAAGTGCAGTAGTGAGAAGGGGGGAAAGAGTAAAACAAGGAGTTTGATCTGTAACTGACTGTGAACAATCAATTGAGATAACTCACTACCTTCGGACCAGCTGAAACCCCATCTTTAAAAAAAAAAAAAGATACTCCATGAGAAGATCAACCCAATCCTCAAATTCTCCAAGGTTGAAATAAAGGAAAAACTGTTGAGGGCAGCCAGAAAGGCCAGGTCACCTACAAAGGGAAGTCCATCAGACTAATTAATGGCAGACCTCTCAGCAGCAACTCTACAAGCCAGAAGAGAGTCGGGGCCAATGTTCAACATTCTTAAAGAAAATAGTTTTCAGGCTGGGCGCAATGGCAGCACTTTGGGAGGCCGAGATAGGCAGATCACAAGGTCAAGAGTTCAAGACCAGCCTGACCGACATAGTGAAACCCCATCTCTCCTAATAAATTTTAAAAAAATTAGCTGAGCATGGTGGCACATGCCTGTAGTCCCAGCTATTGGGAGGCTGAGGTAGGAGAATCACTTGAACCCAGGAGGTGGAGGTTGCAGTAAGCAGAGATTGTACCATTGCACTCCAGTTTGGGCAACAAAGTGAGACTTTGTCTCAAAAAAAAAAAAAGGATAAATAAAAGAATTTTCAACCCAGAATTTTATATCCAGCCAAATTAAGCTTTCTTAAGTGAAGGAGAAATAAAATCCTTTTCAGACAAGCAAATGCTGAGGGATTTTGTTACCAGCAAGCCTGCCCTGCAAGAGCTCCTACAAGAAGCACTAAATATGGAAAGGAAAAACCGGTACCAGCCACTGAAAAAACACACCAAAATATAAAGACCAATGATACTAAGAAGAAACTGCATGAAGTGTGCAAAATAACGAGAGAACATGACGATCACAGGACCGAATGCACACATAGCAATACTAACCTTAAATGTAAATGGCCTAAATTAAAAGACACAGACTAAAATAATTAAAAAAAACACAGACTGGCAAACTGGATAAGGAGTCAAGACCCATCGGTGTGCTGTATTCAGGAGACCCGTCTCATGTGCAGAGACACACACAGGCTCAAAATAAAGGATGGAGGAAACCTTACCAAGCAAATGGAAAGCAAAGAAAAGCAGGAGCTGCAATCCTAGTCTGTGACAAAACAGACGTTAAACCAACAAAGATGGAAAAAGACAAAGAAGGGCATTACATACTGGTAAAGGGAACAGTGCAACAAGAAGAGCTGACTATTCTGAACGCACACGCCCTATACAGGAGCACCCAGAGTCATAAAGCAAGGACTTAGAGACCTACAAAGGGACTGACTCCCACGCAGTAACACCCCACTATCAGCATCAGGCAGATCAACGAGGCAGAAAACTAACGAAGACATTCAGGACTTGAACTCAGCTCTGGATCAAGTGGACCTAGCAGACGTCTACAGAACTCTCTGCCCCAAATCAACAGAGGGTACATTCTTCTCAGTGCCACACGGCACTTATTCTAAAATCAACCACATGACTGGAAGTAAAACACACCCAGCCTTCGTTCCATGTTTTTTATATTTTATTCTTAAAAATTAAAAAAAAATTTTTTTAAAAAGAAACTAACTCAAAACCACACAATTTCCTGGAAATTGAACAACCTGCTCCGGAATGACTCCCAGATAATGAAACTGAAGCAAAAATCGAAAAGTTCTATGAAACCAATGAGAACAAAGACACAATGTACCAGTGTTAAGAGGGAAATTAGGCTGGGTGTGGTGGCTCACACCTGTAATCCTAGCACTTTGGGAGGCCAAGACGGGCAGATCACGAGGTCAGGAGTTCAAGACCAGACTGGCCAACACAGTGAAACCCTGTGTCTACTAAAAAATACAAAAATTATCTGGGCATGGTGGCTTGTGCCTGTAATCCCAGCTCCCTGGGAGGCTGAGGTAGGAGGATTGCTTGAACTGGGACCAGGAGGCGGAGGTTGCAGTGAGCCGAGATTGTGCCACTGCACTCCAGCCTGGCCTACAGAGCAAGACTCCATCTCAAAACAAAACAAAACAAAACAAAAAAACAGAGGGAAATTAATAGCCCTAAATGCCCACATCAGAAAGCTAGAAAGATCTCAAATAGACACCCTAAGATCACAATTAAAAGAGCCAGAGAGGCAAGAGCAAAGTAATCCAAAAGCTAGTAGAAGATAGCAAATAACTAAGATCAGAAAATAATTAAAGGAGAGACACGGAAAAAAAAATCAACAAATCCAAGAGCTGATATTTTGAAAAAATTAAGCAAACAGATTGACCACTAACTAGACCATAAAGGAGAGAGAAAAATCGAATAGACACAATAAAAAATAACAAAGGGGTCCCAGCACTTTGGGAGGCCGAGGCGGGTGGATCACGAGGTCAACAGATCGAGACCATCCTGGTCAACATAGTGAAACCCCGTCTCTACTAAAGATAAAAAAATTAGCTGGGCCCGGTGGCGCGTGCCTGTAATCCCAGCTACTCGGGAGGCTGAGGCGGGAGAATTGCCTGAACCCAGGAGGCGGAGGTTGCGGTGAG
>CM052650.1:1460642-1472458 GCA_028533165.1 Leontopithecus rosalia
ACAGAACCAAAGTCCAGAACCATACGATTATCTCAATAGACGCAAAAAAGGCCTTTGATAAAATTTAATACCCCTTCATGTTAAAAACTTTCTTTTTTTTTTTTTGAGACGGAGTTTCGCTCTTGTTACCCAGGCTGGAGTGCAATGGCGCGATCTCGGCTCACCGCAACCTCCGCCTCCTGGGTTCAGGCAATTCTCCTGCCTCAGCCTCCCGAGTAGCTGGGATTACAGGCACGCGCCACCATGCCCAGCTAATTTTTTGTATTTTTAGTAGAGACGGGGGTTTCACCATGTTGACCAGGATGGTCTCGATCTCTTGACCTCATGATCCACCCGCCTCGGCCTCCCAAAGTGCTGGGATTACAGGCGTGAGCCACCGTGCCCAGCCCATGTTAAAAACTTTCAATAAGCTAAGTATTGATGGAACATATCTCAAAATAATAAGAGCTATTTATGACAAACCCACAGACAATACCATATTGAATGGGCAAAAGCTGGAAGCATTCCCTTTGAAAAACTGGAACATGAACTCAAGACAGATTAAAAACTTAAATGTAAAACCCAAAACCATAAAAACCCCTAGAAGAAAACCTAGGCAATACCATTCAGGACACAGTCATGGGCAAAGATTTCATGACAAAAACACCAAAAGCAATTGCAACAAAAGCCAAAATTGACACTAAAGAGCTTCTGTACAGCAAAAGAAACTATTATCAGTGAACAGGCAACCTATAGAATGAGAGAAAATGTTTGCAATCTACCCATGTGACAAAGATCTAATATCCAGAATTTACAAGGAACTTAAACATATTTACAAGAAACAAACAACCCCATCAAAAAGCAGGCAAAGGATACGAACAGATACTTCTCAAAAGAAGACATTTACGTGGCCAATAAACATATGAAAAAAGCTCAACATTACTCATCATCAGAGAAATGCAAACCAGAACCACGAAGAAATGCCATCTCATGGTAAACCAGAAATACCATTTGACCCAGCAATCCCATCACTGGGTATATACCCAAAGGAATAGAAATCATTTTACTATAAAGATACATGTGGCCAGGCACGGTGGCTCAAGCCTGTAATCCCAGCACTTTGGGAGGCCGAGGCGGGTGGATCACGAGGTCAAGAGATTGAGACCATCCTGGTCAACGTGGTGAAACCCCATCTCCACTCAAAATACAAAAAATTAGCTCGGCATGGTGGCGCGTGCCTGTAGTCCCAGCTACTCAGGAGGCTGAGGCAGGAGAATTGCCTGAACCCAGGAGGTGGAGGTTGCGGTGAGCTGAGATCACGCCATTGCACTCCAGCCTGGGTAACAAGCGAAACTCCATCTCAAAAAAAAAAAAAAAAAAAAGATACATGTGCATGTATGTTTATTGCAGCGCTACTTACAATAGCAAAGACATGGAACCAACCCAAATGCTCATCGAAAACGTACTGGATAAAGAAAATGTGACACATAACAAAAAAATATAGAAGTAAATAATGCAGAAAATGTGATCCATATACACCATGGAATACTATGCAGCCATAAAAAGGAATGAGATCCTGTCCTTTGCAGGGACATGGATGAAGCTGAAAGCTATCATCCTCAGCAAACTAACATAGAAACAGAAAGCTCTCATTCATAAGTGGGAGTTGAACATTGAGAAGACATGGACACAGAGAGGGGAACCACACACACCAGGGCTTTGTGGCGGGGTTGGGGGTGAGGGGAGGGAACTTAGAGGATGGGTCAATAGGTGCAGCAAACCACAGCACACATATACTAGGTATCAATCCTGCACATTCTGCACATGTATCCCATTTTGTTTTGTTTTGTTTTAAAGAAGAAATAAAGGCGGTGCAGTGGCTTATACTTGCAATCGCAGCACTTTGGGAGGCCAAGGCAGGCGGATCATGAGGTCAAGAGATGGAGACCAGCTTGGCCAACATGGTATTTGTATTTGTACAAATACAAAAATTAGCTGGGTTTGGTGGCGCATGCCTGTAGTCCCAGCTACTCAGGACACTACGGTAGGATAATCACTTGAACCTGGGAGGCAGAAGCTGCAGTGAGCCGAGATCACGTCACCACACTTTAGGCTGGTGACAGAATGACACTCCGTCTAAAAAAAAACAAAAACAAAACATTACACTAAATGAAAGAAGTCAGGGACAAAATACCAGATGTATGACTCTATATAACACATCCTGAACAGATCTATAGAAGCAAAAAGTAATTACTAGTCACCTAGGAGTGGGGAGGAAGCGGACTGGGGAAACGCTAATGAGTACAGGATTTACTTGGGGGACGATGAAAATGTTTTAAAATTGACTAGAATGGTCATCAACTCTGTGAATGCACTAAAAACCGCTGAACTGTACATTTTATTATTTTAATTTTTTTAAGACAGGGTTTCACCATGTTGGTCAGGCTGGTCTTGAACTCCTGACCTCAGGTGATCCACCCGCCTTGGCCTCCAAAGTGCTTGGATTATAGGCATAAGCCACCACGCCTGGCAAACTGTACATTTTAAATGGTGAAAGCTATCTGTTATCAATTACATCTTTTTTCTTTTGAGACAGGGTCTCGTCCTGTTACCCAGGCTAGAGTGCAGTGATGTGAACATAGCTCATTGCATCCTCAACCTCCCAGGCTCAAGCTATCCTCTCGTCTCAGCCTGCCAAGTAGTTTCAGCCTCCCACAGCCGTGTGCCACCACCCCTGGCTAATTTTTGTATTTTTTATGGAGACAGAGTTTCACCATATTGCCCAGGCTAATCTCGAACTCCTGGGCTTGAGCAATCCGCCCATTTTGGCCTCCCAAAGTGCTGAGATTACAGGCATGAGCCACTGCACCCAGCTATAAATTATATCTTAATAAAGCTATTTTTTAAAAATTCATGATTAAAAGATTTTCTTTTACAAGTCCTCTAAGAAGAGAAGAGAATTTCCTTAACTAGATAAAGGGCATTTACCAAAGACAACAGGGAACCTAACGCTTATTGGCGAAACATTCCAAGTTCTCTCTGTGTGATGGGAGGTCAGACAACGAGCTGGAGGGTCCCAGCCAGTGCAGTGAGATGAGAAAAAGACAAAAGGCAAGTGGAAAATGAAAAATAATATGAAGTGCACAGAAAAATCAAGAAATTGTACAGAAAAAAGATGACTGCAACTAGTAAAATTTTAACACAAATGGTAGTCACAAACTCATTAACCAAAACTCAGGCTGGCTGTGGTGGCTCACATCTGTAATCCCAGCACTTGGGGAGGCTGAGGTGGCTGGTCACTTGAGGTCAGGATTTCAAGACCAGCCTGGCCAGCAATGGTGAAACCCCATCTCTACTAAAAACGCAAAAATTAGCCGGATGTGGTGGCGTGCACCTGTAACCTCAGCTACTTGGGAGGCTGAGACAGAAGAATCACTTCAACTTGGGAGGCAGAAATTGCAGTGAGCCGAGATTGCGCCACTGCACTCCAGCCTGGGTGACAAAATGAGACTCTGTCTCAAAAAAACCCAAAAAGAAAAAATCAACTGCATTTCTATAAACCAGCAACAAGCAAAACTAAGACTTTAACAGATATCATCTACAACAGCATGAAAAAATAGGAACTAGGTGGCAATATATGAGAGGGAGGCCTCTATCGAGATCATAAAGAACATTTAAATACACCCACACCCACAGATTATAAGATGTGATATAAAGAGGACATCACCCCAGAATGAACTGCAAGTTCAGCTCAGCCTTAAAATCCCCGCAGGCAGGCTCTCTGTGTGTAAGAAGCATGGAATACACATTTGGAAGCGTGAAGGGACAAGAACAGCCAGAGATGCTCCTGGAGAAAAACACATGGGAGAGTTTGTTCCGTCAGCTAAGAAGACTCAGAAAAAAAGTGACAGGAACTGACTGGGTTATCAGCACATCAATATGTCAGGGACCAGAAGAGAGCACAGCCTGAAACAGACACACAGCAGAAGTCACAGTGCAGACCGATGGAAAAGGACAGTCATTCTAATGAACGCTGGGTGCGGGACTAGCGGGACTAACTGGACGTCATGTGGAAAATTAGACTCCTAGCTTCACACAATCAGCAATTCCACAGAGACTGAAGATTCAAGCCTGAAAGGCAAAATGTACAGCTTCACCAAGGTAACCCGGGAGTGTTCCCAGTATGTCCTCCAGTGAGACACAGCTGGCACCAGTGACAGTGGACTGATGAATACCCCAGCTCCGTTAAAAGCAGGAGCTGCTCTTCATCCACAGTTCCAGGAAGAGGGCTAGGCACATGGATCACACGTGTAATCCCAATGCTATGGGAGGCCAAGACAGGAGGATCACTTGAGGCAAGGAGTTCAAGAGCAGCCTGGGCAATATGGTAAGACCCTCATCTCCACACACACACACACACACACACACAAGTATTAGCCAGGTGTAGTGGCGGCATGTCTATAGTCCCAGCTACTCCAGAGGTTGAGGAGGGAGGACTGCTTAGCCCAGGAGTTCAAGGTTAAAGTGAGCTATGATTATACCACTAGACTCCAGCCCCGGTGACAGAGCGAGATGCTATCTCAAAAGAAAAAAAGAAAGAAAGAAAGAAAGAAAAAATTCCAGGAAGCTGAGTCAAAGGACAACTGGGAGAGAGTCGTAACTGAAAAAAGACCGTTATCTATAACAAACAATTATAAGAAATTATAAGAAATAATAAAAAAGAAAGCCCTTAACAAAACAATGGGAAGAGAATTTAAAAGCAGATTTGAATATACAATTCTCAAAACAGAAAACCAAACAGCAGGCCAAGTGCCATGGCTCACATCTGTAATCCCAGCCCCTTAAGGAGGCCGAGGCAAGCAGACTGCTTGAGGTCAGGAGTTCAAGACCAGCCTAGGCAGCATGGTGAAACCCTGTCTCTACTAAAAATACAAAACCTAGTTGGGCATGGAGGCGTATGCCTGTAATCCCAGCTACTCAGGAGGCTGAGGTGGGAGCATCACCGGAGCATAAGAGGCTGGGGCTGTAGTAAGCCGTGATCGCACCACTGCAGGACAACCTGGCTGACCCCGAGACCCTGTCTCAACAACACAAAACAAAAAACAAAAACAAAACACTCTGAAAAATAATCTGGCATAATCCCCTGATCCCCACAATTCCACTCCTAGATATTATACCCTGGAGAAATCCAAGCTTACAAACACCTGAGCACATACATCACAATCATGTATAACAGCATTTACAACAGCAAAAAACTGGCCATAAGCTGAATGTGTCACTGTGATAGAATGGATAGCTTCTACTCAGAGAAAGGAATACCACACAGCAGTGAAAATTAAACCAGTCAGCTGCAACGTGGATGAAACTGTCCAGGGGTCCGCCGAAAGGACACACGCATGCCACGCACAAAATACACACTCTATGATCCCGTCACACTAATGCAAATCAGGCCACCAAGCTGTGTCATTTAGGGGTGCAAAACTGCTAACACCAGGGAGACGGCACAGAGATGATTACCTTTCCATGTGGGAAGGGGAAGGAAGAAGGCCGTGATTGCCATAAGTGCGTTTTGCATCACTGTACAGGGATATAATATTCCCATCAGAAGGTATAGGAAATTTAAATGCTACGGTTTTACAAAAATTGCTAAAAATTGCTTCCAAGGAGCAAGCATGGTTCTGTCTCCACCTGTGTGAGGTCGCAGGGTGACTCCGATGCCATTATTATTCGCTAAAGTGAACGAATATGTACTTTTTCATACATGTTCTATCTCAGTCAAAAACAAGTACAACCTACGAGGGCCAGTAACACAGCAGTGGCCGGGCGCTTGTCAACAACCGCGGATCGGTAGTGTGCAAAGCGACTCGGTTTATTTCGCACGGAAGGCACACAATACAACGTTTAGGAAGAAAACGCGCTCCACACCCACTCGCTGGCATGACGCAAAAACGGCTTACAGAAAAGTCAAAACGCAGAGCGCTCCGGACGGCCGGGCTCCTCGCGCGGTGCCAACCAGAAAACCCAGGCAGCGGACGCCGGCGCTGCCGGGCTCAGGCGGCCCCTCCGCACCCGGGTGCTCTCGGGACCCCCGCCCCGCCCAGGCCGCCCGGGCCACGTCCCCGGCGGGAAACCTGGGTGCGAGATCCCGCTGGGGTCGGCGCGCCCCCGCCCCGAGAGTCCGTCCGTGGGGGACGGGGCGGCTGAGGACCCGGCCGGGGGAGCCGCGGCGAGTACCCGGGGGTCCAGGGCGGGCAGTGAGGACCCGGGCCCGGCGGAGAGGGGGTCGAGGATCCAGGGGAGGTGAAAACAGCTGAGGGTGAGGACGAGCGGTGGGGAGGGAGGACCGCAGGCAGGGATCGCGGATCGGGGTGCAGGTGCGCGGGCGCCTGGGGACCCGCGTGGGGATGAGGACTCAGGTGGGGGATGAGATCGAGGCGGGCGGTGAGGACCCGGTGGGGGGAGCACTGGGGGGGAAGCCCGAGGAGCTAGGAGGGGCGCGAGGGCGGGGCGGGGGCGCCGACAGTCCGGAGAGAGGTGAAAAGCTGGGAGGGACCGAGGCGGGTCGGGAGCGAGGCCAGGAGTGGGGAGTGAGGGTCGGAGGTGGGACGGTTGCGGCTCTGGGGCCCAGGGAGGCGCGGCCGCGGGGCGCCCCGCCCGCCTCACCTCATCCACCGTGCGGCGCGGGAGGTGCAGCGTCCCGAGCAGCAACTTGAGCTTCACCGCCGACGAGAGACCGTGAAAGCAGAGACGGATGTTGTCGATGACCGCGGCCGTGAGCAGGGACGCGATGCTGGGCGGCGCCCACAGCTCGTCCGTGGCCCCCAGCTTGTTGTGCAGCCACAGGCCCGTGTCACTCTCCCGCATGGACGCCATCTTGGAGGGAAGCGCGCGCCGTAGCGCCGGCATCTTATGAAGACACCTAGGCGCCCCCGGCTAGGACCCCAACATGGCGGCGCCCAGAGGGATGCGGCCTCCGGGCCGCGGAGGTGGCGCAGGCAGCGCGGCCCCACGAGCGGAGCTTCCAACGAGAGCGCTCCTGGGCGGCGGTCGCGTCTCCGGGAAGCTCTGTGGCAGCTCCGAGGCCGGAATGACGGGGCGCCGCCGAGCAAGGACTATAGGCTTCCGTAATGCATCATGGCGGCGCCCGCTGCCGGCTCTCGGAGAGACCCCAAAAGATGACGTCACGAACGGGCGCGCAGATTCGCGGCTTGGAGGTCCGGTCGGCGTCCTGGCGTTCTCAGTGCCGGGTGCCGAGCGCTGAGGAGTCGCGGCTCGCGCGGTGGGGCGGAGGCTCCCGGGGGAACCTGCCCCGCTGTCCGCCCTTCGCTCTCTACTCATTTGGCTCTCGGCGCGGACCGGGGGGACGCCGCGGCCCTGCGGAACAAGCCGGCGGGATCCCGGTCCCCGCGCTGAGCTTCAGTCCGCCGCTGAGCCCGCTCTGCCCGCTGGGCGCTGCGGACGGGGCTGCGCTGAGCATGCGGGGCGGAGGGCGCTCGGGGAGCCCCGCGGTGCAGGGAGACCCCTGCTCCCGCTCGGGCTGGAGCCGCCGGGCAGGAGCTAGTAGTGAACTTTACAGTTTACGAGCTTGTCATTAGATAACGTTAGTAAAAGTTAAACTTCATTTCCTTATGTTCATTTTACTCTTTTGTCTTTTCCAGGAGGGCTTCCTATGTTGGCCAGGCTGGTCTCGAACTCCTGAGGTCAAGCGATTCCCCCTCCCGCAGCCGCCGATTCCCAGAGTGCTGGGGTGTTGCAGACCGGGGCTGCCTGGCCTGGTGTCTGTGTTACAATGTATTTTTTTAAAAGGTCTTTTCCTTGTTCTTCACAGCTGTTGCCACTGGGCGGTGGGAACGCCGGGTGAGAAGGGCGGAGCCCAGATGCTAGCAGTGCCCTGGCCCTAGCGGCTCGGCCGGTTTGAACTCCGCAAACCAGCGAATGCTGCAGATCACGGCTGAGCGGTGGTTTTGTTGATTGGTTGAACTGAAGAAAGTGATAGAGAAAATGTGGATGATGAAGATTTCTCTTCAAATTGTGTCATGTCTTAGATGAATAAGAAGGAGAAAAAAAGAACCCCCCCAAAAAACTGTCACGTCCACAACCATGACATGGCGAACAGCACATAGAATTTAAGAGCATATTTCCTACATTATTTAAAAGTATCTGATTCAGCAAAGACAAGTCATAGGCTAATGGGTGAAGCTGTGACATAAGTGGGGCTGGTGCTGAAAGAAGTTTCTTTTTTGTTTGTTTGTTTTGAGACAGAGTCTCACTCTGTTGCCAGGCGGGAGTGCAGTGGCTCAATCTTAGCTCACGGCAACCTCCACCTCCCGGGTTCAAGCAATTCTCCTGCCTCAGCCTCCTGAGTAGCTGGGATTACAGGCACATGCCATCACGCCTGGCTAAATTTTTTTGCAGTTTTAGTAGAGACGGGGTTTCACCGTGTTGGCCAAGATGGTCTCGATCTCTTGACCTCGTGATCCGCCCGCCTCGGCCTCCCAAAGTGCTGGGATTACAGGCGTGAGCCACCGCGCCCGGCAGGTTTTTTCATTTTAAAATGTTATCCAATTGTTCCTACATTATTTGTCGAAATTATTGTCCTTTCTAGACTTTTCTATCCTGACTTACTCATCTATCTTTATGCCAACACCAGACTGTCTTGGTTATTGTAGCTTTCTAAAATAAGTCTTGAAATCATGTAGTGTTAATTCTGACTTTGTTTTTTTGAAAAGTTATTTGGGTCGGGAGCCGTGGCTCACACCTGTAATCCCAGCGCTTTGGGAGGCTGAGGTGGGTGGATCATGAGGTCAGGAGATCGAGACCATCCTGGCCATGGTGAAACCCCGTCTCTACTAGAATACAAAAAATTAGCTGGGTGTGGTGGCACGCACCTGTAGTCCCAGCTACTCAGGAGGCTGAGGCAGGGGAATCGCTTGAATCTGGGAGACTGAGGTTACAGTGAGCCAAGATTGTGCCACTGCACTCCAGCCTGGTGATAGAGCAAGGCTCTGTCTCAAAAAAAAAAAAAAATTAAGTTATTTGGGCTATTTTAGGTCCTCTGTATTTCCATATTTTTTTTTGAGACAGGATCTTGCTCTGTCATTCAGACTGGAGTGCAGTGGTACAATCTCAGCTCATTGCAACCTCCCGGGTTCAAGTGATTCTCCTGCCTCAGCTTCCCGAGTAGCTGGGATTACAGGTGCGCACCACCATGCCCAGCTAATTTTTGTATTTTTAGTAGAGACGGGGTTTCACCTTGTTGACCAGGATGGTCTCGATCTCTTGACCTCGTGATCCACCCGCCTTGGCCTCCCAAAGTGCTGGGATTATAGGCGTGAGCCACCGTGCCAGGCCAGTTTTATCGTTTTTTCTAATTCATTTGCCTGACTCTGCAACATAAACAGTCCTTATTTAGGCTGGGCGCAGTGGATCACGCCTGTAATCCCAGCACTTTGGGAGGCTGAGGTGGGCAGATCACGAGGTCAAGAGGTCACCATCCTGGCCAACATGGTGAAACCCTGTCTCAAAAAAAAGTCCTTATTTTGGTTGGCCATGGTGGCTCACACCAATAATCCCAACACTTTGTGAGGCTGAGGTGGGCAGATCACTTGAGGTCAGGAGTTTGGGACCAGCCTGGCCAACATGGTGAAACCCCATCTTTACTAAAAATACAAAAAATAAGCTGGGCATGGTGGCAGTCACTTTTAATCCCAGCTACCCAGAAGGCTGAGGCAGGAGAATCACTTGAACCCAGGAGGTGGAGGTTGCAGTAAGCAGAGATCATGCCATTGCACTCCACCCTGGCAAACGGGTGAAACTCCATTTCAGAATCGAGATCAGCCTGACCAACATGGTGAAACACTATCTCTACTGAAAAATACAACAATTAGCTGGGCATGGTGGCGGGTGCTTGGAATCCCAGCTACTTGGGAAACTGAGGCAGGGGAATCACTTGAACTGGGGAGGCAAAGGGTGGAGTGAGTTGAGATCGCTCCATTGCACTCCAGCCTGGGTGACCAAAAAAAAAGTCCTTATTTTTACGTTAAAGCAATAAATTTTACAACTTGACTGAATTAAAAAAAAATTCCTAGTGGTATTTTGATTGGATTTCCATTGGGTTTGTAGATTAATTTAGAGAGAACAGTCATCTTTATATAGTATATGATACATAGACAGGCGTTCATTTGTTTTTCTTTATGATCTTTGGTGACTTTACTGTTTTTCTCCATAGTGTATGTTTTGAGACAAGGTCTCACTCTGTCGTCCAGGCTGGAGTGCAGTGGCCCAATCTTGGCTCACTGCAGCCTCTGCCTCCTGCTTCAAGCAATTCTTATGCCTCAGCCTCTCAAGTAGCTGGGACTGCAGGCATATGCCACCATGCCTAGTTCATTTTTGTGTGTTTCTGTTTTTTGGGGGGGGCGTTGGGGGACGGAGTCTCGCTCTGTTACCAAGGCAATGTTGGGTACCAGCCCCAACCCCGTATGTGGGTGCCCTTAGTCCCGGCAGTGACGAGCGATTGAGAAAAGGAAATAGAGGCCAGGCGCGGTGGCTCACGCCTGTCATCCCAGTACTTTGGGAGGCCGAGGCAGGTGGATCACGAGGTCAAGAGATCGAGACCATCCTGGTCAACATGGTGAAACCCCGTCTCTACTAAAAATACAAAAAATAAGCTGGGCACGGTGGCGCGTGCCTGTAGTCCCAGCTACTCAGGAGGCTGAGGCAGGAGAATTGCCTGAACCCAGGAGGCGGAGGTTGCGGTGAGCCGAGATCGCGCCATTGCACTCCAGCCTGGGTAACAAGAGCGAAACTCCGTCTCAATTAAAAAAAAAAAAAAAAGGAAAGGAAATAGAGACACAAGAGTAGAATTTACAGCATGGGTCCATGGGCGTGGAAGGGGAGGGTGGAGGGATAGGTAAGATGGGGAAGGGAGAGCACTTGAGATCCTTCTAAGACACGCTAAACTAGTACTCTGATTGGGCGTGGAAGGGGAGGGTGGAGGGGTAGGTAAGATGGGGAGGGGAGAGCACTTGAGGTCCTTCTAAGACGTGCTAAACCAGTACTCTGAGTTTATCACGGATTGTTACCAGGATGTGACTGCATCAGAAGTACAGCAGATGAGGAGCCACCTGGTCTGACTACACCCAGTGCATCAAGGGGCTTTTATCTCCAGAGCATTGAGGACACAGAGCAGTTAAAATCACTCCATATCGGAGAACCTAGGCACAGCCTGAGGTGTTCCTGATGTCTCTCCTGCAAAGCTTTTCTCCTCCTTGCCAGCTCCCATCTGCAAAGACCTTCCTGGATCCTGTGAGCAGAGGTTGCCTCCCTTCTCAGAGATCTTTGCATAAGCCCTCTTTACAAGGCCCGTAAACAGTCTCCGGGTTGAGAAGGCATTAGCAGTATCCCCTGCTCTGCAGCCACCCCGCAGTGTTCCCCAGTGTTACTGCGTTCTCCAGTGGTCTTTACCTTAAGCCTCCTGTTGCTGCTTGCACCAATAATATAGTTTAGTTTGGTGTTTAAACTTCAGTCTACTCTGAGCCAAGTAAGCTTATAATTATTTAGCTAGAATTAACATAGGTCGCCCCCTGGCCATCTCGACCCAAAAGGCTGGAGTGCTGTTGCGCAGTCTCTGTTCACTGCAAACTCTGCCTCCCAGGCTCAAGCAATTTCTCTTGCCTCAGCCACCCTAATAGCTGGGATTACAGGCATCGCCACCATGCCTGGCTAATTTTTGTATTTTTAGTAGAGATGGGGTTTTACCATGTTGGTCAGGCTGGTCTTGAACTCCTGACCTCAGATGATCCACCCACCTCGGCCTCCCAAAGTGCTGGGATTACAGG
>CM052650.1:1479253-1532639 GCA_028533165.1 Leontopithecus rosalia
GGACCCGGGTGAGTGTGGAGGACACGGGTTGTGCATGCTGCGTGATGGACCCGGGTGAGTGTGGAGGGCACGGGTTGTGCATCCTGGGTTTTGGATTCATTTCCGGAGCCTCCTGCTATCACTACTGGTACCAGATTTATGCTGACCACTCCCGTATGCCCAGCTAGACTTCAGCTCTGAGCTCTGAGTCCAGGACTGGAGGGCTGACATCTCAAACTTAGTTACAAAGAGGGACCCACAGCTGGCCAGCCAATCTCCCTGCACCCCTTCACTTTCTCATCCCTGAAGGTGGCCCCTGTGGGCACCCAGCTCCTCCTTTCCAATTCTTTCTTTTTTTTTTTTTGAGAGGAAGTCTTCCTCTGTCACCAGGATGGAGTGCAGTAGCATGATCTGAGCTTACTGCAACCTCCGCCTCCCTAGTTCAAGCGATTTCCTGCCTCAGCCTCAATCTCTTGACCTGTGATCCGCCTGCCTCGGCCTCCCAGGATGCTGGGATTACAGGCATGACCACTGTGTTCGGCCTTCAGTTCCTCCTTTCCATGCCGCCCACCCCCGACGGTCAAGCACCCCGCCTGCAGAAGCCTTCCTGCAGTGTGCCCCCTTCGAAGCTTCTACCCAGTGCCTGGGCTGCCTGAAGCTCGGGGGAAGCAGCTGCCCCTCCTGTCTGGCATTCCCCACCGGCTGTGGTTTCAGCTGCACTGGCCTCTCTCTTTGCCTGCCCTGCTGTGCATCCTGTGCCCCTAGGCCCCCGGCAGTCATGTTTCCACACTTATGTGTGCTGTCGAGATGTCTGGTGCCATCCTAGATGCTGAAGATTTGGCAGGGGAGGCAAGAGGGACACAGACTCATGTCCCCAGGGCCTCACTCATCAGTAAGAAGACACAGCCCCGAGGCTCTCACCCACAGCACGCAGACAACGCGTGGTCAGATGCCTCTCCGTGGACCTGTCCTGCCTATGGTAGGAGTTTTAGCAGCACCCCTGGCCTCTACCCACTAGAGCGTCTCCCCAACAGTCGGGACAACCCAAAATGTCTCCAGATACTGCCCGGTCTCCTCAAGGGCAAAACTGCCTCCCCTCCCCGCACTGCCCCTGAACACGACTGGACACAATAAACAAGCCACAACTTCAAGAAAGTGCATGGTGAGAAGGTGAGAAAAATGGAGATAGGGTGGGGTGCTGTGGCTGAATGCCTGTGTCCCCCAACACTCCCAGGTCGACGGCCTGGCCTGGCGCATGCTGTGTTTGAAGATGGGGCCTCTAAGGAAGTAACTCTGGTTAAATGAGTCACAAAGGTGGGGCCCTTATCCATGGTGTGAGTGTCCTCCCGAGAGTGAAGGAGCTCGGGCTCTCTCAGAGCACGTGCGCTTAGGAAGAGTAAGACGGTGGCCTCCGCAGACCCAGAACAAGGTTCTCACCCCAAGCGGAAGGGGCTGGCCCGCGGGTCTTGGACTTCTGGCCTCCGGAACTGAAAGTAAATTTCCGTTGTCTCAGCCCCCAGGTCTGCGGTGTTCTGTTATGGCCACTCGTGCAGACTCAGATGGTGGGCTGGCGTGGCGGCTGGGGACAGGGTGGAGGGAAGACACCAGCGAGCCGGGAGGTGGGAGAAGCCCTGGCCACCTGCAGGACCGGCGGGTCTCAGCTGAGAGGCTGAGCAGTCCAGGCCCAGCAGGAGGCCCAGCAACTGGGCAGGGGAGCGGGTGGGGCAGGTTGGGAGAGGACAGGGGACCTGGAGGGCCCTCAGCCGTGTCCCGGCTTACACTTCCACTGGCGGTGAGATGGGAGCTGTGGAGCCTCGTGCCCGGCAGCATTGGATGTGGTCCCGAAGGCCGCTCTGCACTCACAGCAGCCAGGGGGCTTTGAACGCACTCAACGCCGCCGGGCCGCACGCTCGAAACTGGTTCACACGGGACGTTTCATGCACACTTTACCAACACTTTAAAGTCAAGGTCTCCTGACTGCTTCGTGGAGACTGGACCGCAGGGGGCTGGAGACAGTGAGACAGTGAGGTGGTGACTCTGCAAGCCCAGGTAAGGGGCTGGGACCAGGGCCAGAGAGGCGCGCGGTGGAGAGGACTCCCGTGGCTCCGGGCTTGGCGCTGGCGGGGCTTCTGGAAGGGTGGCTGCGGGCTCCGGGAAGGGGACGTGGAAAGGTGGGGGACAGGTATCGCCCAGCAACGTGGGGCAGGAGCAGGGACAAATGGGAGGGAGGAGACCCTGACCCGACAGGAGCGGGCTGGTCACGGAAACCGGCAGGCGCTGAACGGCTGGAGAGGAGCGGGCCGCCGAGGGGCGCCGGGTGCGTTTTCCTCGGGTGCGGGGGAATCTCGGCCTGTTTGCTGGAGAGAACCCTGGGGTAGCGACTGTGCCTTGGGAGGAGGCGGCTGGGCGGGAGCAAAGGTGCGCGTGCGGCCCGAGGGTGCAGCGAGGTGCCCAGGAGAGGAGCGGGGAGGGAGTGCGCGGCCGGCGGTGGCCAGACTGGATCGTGGGACGCAACAGGCCCGCAGGCCCCGGGTGCCGGGGACGGGGAGAAGGCGCGCGAGGCGTGTACGGGGCGGGGCAGTGAGGCCGAAGGCAGCCCGGTGCCAGGCAGACCCCGGGACAGCAGCGACCCTACGACACCGCTGTCCGCAACACCGCCGCTCGAGGCCAGCCCGCCCCGCTTCTGGGGAGGCGTTTCCCTTCCCCGCGTGGACGCGGCCGTCTGTGGGCGGTGGGGGCGGGGATGGCGGGAGCAGGCCACCGGCGGGCGCGGCCCGGGACGGATGGGGAGAAGGACACCTGCGGCCCGGCGCGTCCTCGGAGCGCACGTCCCACCCAAGGCTCCGCGGCCGGCGACCGCGCTGGACAAGCCCTCTGCGGCCCCCGCCCCACCAGGGGACCGCGACCGCCTGCTCCGGGCTCGGGGCTCCAGATGAAGAAGAGCGCGGAGATGCGCACTTGCCCCACACTCGGCCCCGCTGGGGGTGGAACGCACCCCGGAGACTCCACCAGGTCCCGAAGCCTGGCGTCAGCTCGTCACGGAGGAGGGAGTGGCGGTCAGGGACACGCTCCCCACCTCACCCCGCCGTCCCAGCCCCGCTCAGGGTCAGGACCCTGCGTCCCGCCCGTGCTGGGGCGGCTCTGACCGCGCGAGAGGCAGGAGCTTCAGCGGCTCCAGCTTGTGCGGGGAAGACACCGGCCAGAGGCTCGCGCGGGCGGGACGCCGGAGGCCGGGGGTGCGGCGTGGCTGGCGGGGCGGCCTCCCGGGAGGGGTGCGGCTCCGCTCACCAAGAAGGGGGCCTGGCGGGGGTGTGGCTCGTCCCCGAGCTCCCAGGCGCAGCGCAGGTGGGGGGCGCCTTCTGCAGAGGCCACGGGCTCGGGCGGCGTGGGGCTGGGACCGTCCGTCCCAGGGGCCCGGGGCCCAGACAAGCACTCGCGGGCGCCCTCGGGGGCCCCTGGCGGCACGTGGCTCTGAGGCTAACAGCCCTGAGTTCACGGGGCTGAAACCGGCACAGAAAGGCGGAGGACCTGTGCTCGGGCTCCCGGCAAGCGGTTCTCGGGGCTCGGAGGACACCGGGAGGGGGCAGCCGGGAGGGAAGGAGCAGGCTGGTGACCCCCTGACGCCCGAGGACCGCGGCGAGGCTGGGCCAGGGAAAGGCCGGCCGGGAGGGGGCAGATCCCGCGAGCGGATTCCCCGGGCCAGCTTCCTCCTCCGGGCGCTGCGACCCCACCAGCCCGCGGTCGGAGGCCACGCGTTTGCGCGCGCCGCTGCCGCCCCTCGCGAGCACCGAGCGGCCACCTCGGATCGTCCGCCACCCGCCGAGCTCCAGCCACAGGTTTCCCACTTCCTCAGCTCTGTTCCCGCCGGTCTGGCTCCGGCGCCGCCTCCTCCAGGCAGCCCTCTAGACTGCATCGGCCGTGGGCCCGGAGGCTGCTCCCGGATGCTGCTCCCGGATGCGGCCCCGGGCCAGGGCTGGGCGCACCCGGTTCCTGGAGCATCCCAGGTGCCTTTAAACCGGCCGCTCGCGCAGTCTCGGGTTTCCATGACGACGACGTCGGAGGGGGACCCGGGCGGGGTTGGGTCGGGGCGCATGCGCGGTGCGCGCGGGACGCGGAACGTCTCCCCGAGTCGCCCGCGCTGCTGGTCCCGGGGAACCTGTACCGCGGTAAGGGCGGGGGTGCGGGCGTCCGAATGGGGGTTTCGAGATCCGGGGCGCGGGCTGGAGGCTCGCTGGAGCAGGTCGGGGAGCCGGGGCTGGGGCGGGGGCTCCGGGGCTGGGGTGGGTGGGGCGGGGGCTCCGGGGCTGGGGTGGGTGGGGCGGGGGCTCGGGGCTGGGGTGGGTGGGGCGGGGGCTCCGGGGCTGGGGCGTGGACGAGGGTAGCGGGGCCGCGGGAGGGACGGGGCTCACCGGCCCGGCGCGGCGCCGCCGACCCCGGCTGGCTGCAGGGCGGCCCCGTTCCCTCCGCTGGCCATGGCCCCCCCGCCCGCGTGCCGGTTCCCGATGTCGCCGCCGCCGCCGTTGCTGCTGCTGCTGCTGAGTCTGGCGCTGCTGGGCGCCCGGGTCGGTGCCGAGCCCGCCGGGAGCGCCGTCCCCGCGCAGAGTAGGTGCGGGGTCCCGGGGTCCGGGGAGCGGGGCGGGGCTGGTGCCAGGGGCGGCGGGGCCGGGGCCCATCGGGGAGGACCGCGCCTCGCCTTTGTTCCCGGGAGCGGGTCCTCCCCTTCTCCGGAGACGGTGGCGTGGGGAGTGGGAACGTGCGCTCTGCGGCTCTGGGTGGACCGGCCTAGGGCGCGAGGGGGCCTTGCGGGTGACCCCTTCTGCACCCTCTCCGCCCTGGCCCGCGCCCCCCCAGGCCGCCCATGCGTGGACTGCCACGCCTTCGAGTTCATGCAGCGCGCCCTGCAGGACCTGCGGAAGACAGCGTGCAGCCTGGACGCCCGGGTGAGTGCCCGCGGCGCGACGGTCCTCGCGGAAGCCCGGGGCTAGGGAGGGCAGGGAGGATGCGGAGGAGGCACCCTTGGGGAGTGGAGGGTCCCTCAGCCTTCACCTCTGATTTAAGACCCCGCACCCATGCCGCCTTCCCCTGGCTGGCCCCAGTCATCCTAGGGACATTCTGGACACCCGTCTGGCCTGGCCTATGAGACCCCCCCATCTCCGGCATGCTCCATTTCTAGCCCCTCCCCCAGAAGGCCCTCACCGGGCTCTTTGTCCTGTGAGTGCCACTCCTGAGGGCTGTGACAGACCTGGACCCTGGGGAAGGACTATCAGCCCAATCCAGAATCTTCTAGGTGGGCAGAGGCCCTGGGACAGAGGAGAAACTGAGGCCAGGAAAGAGGATGTGGCCAAAGTGTCAGGAATGGGGTCAGGCTGGGAAGGGTGGCCTGAATCTTGTGTGGATGCACAGGTTGGCTAAGGCCCCCTCCACGCCTGAATAAACGGGACCCTCAGGCCGTGGGTGCAGCTAAAGAGTTCTTGTCCGTGCCGGGGCTTGTGCTTCTTCCTGGAAAGGGAGAATTCCAGGACGGAGAAATCAGGGAAGACCCTGCCTGGTCCCACCCCCACCAGCCCTACTGTCCTTCTTGGGAACACTCCAAGGGGCTCAGACTGAGACCTGGAGCCCTCTCCCCATGGAGCCTGGAGCTGGGCTTTTGGGAGGAGCAGCCCCCACCCATCCTTGCGCACAAGGGTGGGAGGGAATGGGAGACAGCGGACCCCTGCGAGTGGTGTGGGAGCTGGAAGAAGGCAGGAGGGCACTCGGGTGTGGTGTGGACACCTGCAGACCCCAGGCAGGCCCCGTCAGTGGAAGCCACCGCAGAGGGAAGGGAAGGCCAAGAGAAGGCTGGGAGGCTCTGGGTGTGGGGGTTAGAGCCAGGACCTCACCTTGTCTGTCTCAGGAGCAGGTGGAGATGGGGCTGCCTTGGCTGGGCGGGGGCCCAGGCAGTGCCCGTGGGCAGCTGGGCTGCCCCTCACACCTCTTGTTGTTTTGCAGACGGAGGCCCTCCTGCTGCAAGCCGAGCGCCGCGCTCTGTGTGCCTGCTGGCCAGCCGGGCGCTGAGGACCGTGCTGCTCCCTGTCAATAAATGCCCAGCGGCATGCGTGTGTCCTTTCTACCTGCTCTGGCCACCACAGCCCCTGCGTCGTTGCCCCCAGCAGTCCTGGGTGGGGCCCTTCCCTGGGCTAGGGTTTCCCCAGCTGTCCCACTTGGGCAAGCCTTCTTGGTCGTCCCACACCAGCGCCCATGCAGAGCGGTGGACACACATGTCCGTCCACAGCGCCCTGTGCTTCCTCAGACCTGCTCCCCTGCCTGCCTGCCCTTGTTTTGAGGCTGGAGAAGTGGAGAAGTTGGCCAGAGCCCCCTGAGTCCCCAGAGCAGCTGCCCCAGGGCTGAGCCCCTCCAGGGTCCTGCACCGCTGAGTTGGTAGACCAGGCTGCCTGAGGCTCCTGGGGAGAGAGGACAGGGCCACCCCCCACAGCCTCAGCTCCCCTGCCATCTCCCACCCACAGCCCTGAGCCTGGTTCCTGGTCACCGGGGAGCCCTGGATGGGAAGTTGATGTGGCCACACTCCCATCCACACACCTGTGTACACAGGGCCCAAGTGGCCTTCAGGTGAAGCGGACACCTCCCTCTTTCCATTCATTCTGTAAATGCTTTTTCAGTAAAAGTAGAGCCTTTTATTGAAGTCATGCAGGCACATGGTTAGAAACAAAATCATGGCAACAGCAGGCTGGAGGTGACTGCCACGTGCCCTCAAGACTAGGCCACTGGGGCTTTGGTGCCCTGGCGCCTCAGCCTGGCACTGGTGGAGCTGGATGTGCCTGGTATCTGCAGTGAACAGAGTCCTCCCTTGGAGCTGGCACACGTGGAGCGACTGAGTCAGGTGTCCGGCTAGGAGGATGTCTCTCCCTCTAATGCAGGCCAGGGAGAGCAGGGCTCTGGGGTCACTGCAGGCCCCAGGCAGGGTGGTGGGTAGGGCAGGAACCAGCACCTGCTCAGAGGTGGGGAGGCTGAGCCTTCACTTTAGGGGTGTGGCCTGGGCAGTGCTCACATCCCATTGGCCGGTCTTCCTCGTGGTCTATTTGCAAGGGAGGCCAGGAACGTAGCCTTATTTCTCGGGTTAGATTGCTGGATTTAGTCAAGTCCAGGAACACCCAGATTCGTGTCTATCCCTGCAGTGTTAGGGATTCCCCCACTGCAAAATTCAAATATAACTGTGTCCTATGTTATGGGCAGCTGTGAGCCCTGGCACGAGGTGAGGTCTCCACTACCAGAAAAGACGGGTTCCGGAGCACACGTGTCATGGAGCCCTGGGGAGGTACCCTCTGGGATACAGTGGGGCATGAGCCAGCTCGGGTGCGGGGCGCTGGGTGAAGAGGCCTCCCCCTAGTCCTTGTGGGGCTGGGGTAAGGACAAGGTTTGGAGACAGGAGCTTCTGGCTGAGGGTTTGGAAGGGACTTGGAGGCTTATGAGGAAGTGATGGCAGTTGCCAGACCGAGGAGGAGAGTGGCCGCACGGCAGCAGAGGCCACTGGATTCCAGGTGTGTTTGCAAGTAGAGCCTGTGGGATTTGGGTGGGGGGTGGGAGTGGTCACTGGGGTCCGGGAGGCCACTGGGCAGGTATGCCTGGAAAAGGAGCTGGAGAGGGAAGGCTGGGATCCCGTGGCCTGTTAGGGGCTAGAGGAGAGAAGGGGGCCCTGAGGGCAGAGAGCAGCTGTGAGGCAGGAAGAGAACTGAGAACTGAGCAGCCACAGGTGTGTCTCAATCCCCTGAGGCCCAGCAAGGCCCAAGAGGACCACAGGGTCCATGAGGGGCAGGAAAGGCCTGAGAGGAGGGAGCTTGGCCTTAAGCATGGGCAGTGCCATTCACACTCAGTCCTGGAGCCACAGCGCTGCTTTCCAGCCAGGGGCTCAGCAGCTCAGGGATGAGTCAACCCTGGCATGGCCGAGCAGGGACCGGCACTGCGGTCTCTTTCTGGTACACCTTTTCTTTTCCTGCACCTGATGCCTGCCTGGTCTTCCTGCATTCCACCCTCTCCAGCGTCAGGGCGTCCCCTCGGTCCAGGGCCTCTCCCTGTGTTCCCCGCCAGGCCCTGCCCTCCTCCCAGCCAGCTGGGCATCCACACTGCCCATCTGCACTCCGGCCTGGAGCCACCTTTCCCTACATCCTATGCCCTCTTCTTCCTGCTGCCGTGTGGAAAAGCATGTGGGAAGGACGCTGCTGCCACAGTCCATCTGCAGGTCCCCCTCCAACCGCACGGCCTATCATGCGCCTCAGCACAGACGCATCCCTCGCCCCCTGACCAGACTCACTCTGCAGCCCTGCGTCCCCCTTTAACTACTTAATTTTTGAGAGAGGATCTTGCTCTGTCGCCTAGGCTGGAATGCAGTGGCCCAATCACAGCTTCCTGCAGCCTCAACCCCATGGGCTCAAGCAATCTTCCCCCTGGCCTCCTGAGTAGTGGGGCCCCCAGCACAGGTGCCCTGGCCCACAGAGTCCCCAGCGCCCGCCACTGCACCAGCCGTGCCTTTTCTTTGAAGCGTTTGTTCCTAAGGGGTCCTGGGTGTTTGTTTCTTTCCTGTCAGCCCACCACCCCACACTGGCTTGTGCAGCCCAGGAGGGTGAGAGCTGTACTCCAGCCTGGGCTACAGAGTGAGACTCCATCTAAAAAAATGAAAAGAAAAGAAAAGAAAAAAATATATTGATATAAGAGTTCAAAATTACTTCCTAGGCTTTTCACGAAAACTGAGGCTACTGACTTAAATTTGTGGTTAATGCATTCTGGGCGGCTGACGCAGGCAGATCACTTGAATCCTGGAGTTCGAGACCAGCTTGGGCAATGTGACAAAACCCTGTCTCTATACAAAATACAAAAATTAGCCAGGCATGGTCGTGCATGCCTGTAGTCCCATCCATTTGGGAGGCTGAGGCAGGAGGATTGCTTGAGCTTGGGAGGTGGAGGCTGTAGTCAGTCAAGATCACATCGTTGCACTCCAGCCTGAGCAACAAAAGACCCTGTCTCAAAACAAATTGTAGTAGTGGCCGGGTGCGGTGGCCCACGCCTGTAATCCCAGCACTTTGGGAGGCCGAGGCGGGTGGATCATGAGGTCAAGAGATCGAGACCATCCTGGTCAACAGGGTGAAACCCCGTCTCTACTAAAAATACAAAATATTAGCGAGGCATGATGGCGCGTGCCTGTAATCCCAGCTACTCGGGAGGCTGAGGCAGAATTGCTTGAACCCGGGAAGTGGAGGTTGCAATGAGTTGAGATGGCGCCACTGCACTTCAGCCTGGGCAACAGTGCGAGACTCCATCTCAAAACAAAGAAACAAACCTAAGTCTTACGCTGAGGGAAAACAAAAGGAACAACTACTAGACATGAAAGAAGTCTGAACACAGGGCATATAAGAAAAATAGGTTACGCTTTTGGCAAAGATGATAAAGAAGGGTGAGAATGTGCTTTTCATTACGGGGAGAATAAATTTGTCTAGAGGTTTTTAAAGGTTAAGTTGGAGGGATAAGAAAGAATGACAGATAAAAGTGAATGGGTGTGGGAAGAGAGAGTGGGGCAATCGTGGGAGGTCAGAAAAGATTTATTGGCTGGGCTTGGTGCCTCATGCCTGTAGTCCCAGGACTTCTGGAGGTCGAGGCGGAGGGTCACTCGAGACCAGGAGCTCCAGACCCGCCTGGATAACGTGGAGAAACCCTGAGTCTCTCTGGAAAAGAAAGAAAAGAAAAGAGCCTTTCACAAGATGGCACCGAAAGCGAAGAAGGAAGCTCCGAAAGCCGAAGCCAGAGCGAAGGCTTCAAAGGCGAAGAAGGCAGTGTTGAGAGGTGTCCACGGCCACAAGAAAAGATCTGCACGTCACCATCTTCCGGTGGCCCAAGACACTGCGACTCCAGAGGCAGCCCAAATATCCCCGGAAGAGCGCCCCAGGAGAAACAAGCTGGGCCACTGTGCTGTCATCAAGTTTCCGCTGACCACCGAGTCCGCCATGAAGACAGAAGACAACAGCACACTTGTGTTCACTGTGGACGTTAAAGCAACAAGCACCAGATCAAACAGGCTGTGAGGAAGCTCAGTGACACTGATGTGGCCCAGGTCAGCACCCTGATTCCGCCTGATGGAGAAAAGGCATATGTTTCACTGGCTCCTGATTACGATGCTTTGGATGTTGCCACCAAAATTGGGATCATCTAAACTGAGTCCAGCTGGTTAATTCTAAATATATGTGTATCTTTTCACCAAAAAAAAAAAAAAAAAGAAAAAGAGAGACAAAGGAAGGAAGGGAGGGAGGGAGAAAGAGAAAGAGGCAGGAAGGCAGGAAGACTGAAGCACACCTTACCTTGCATATGTAAAGCTGGTTGGGATGGAGGCATTGGTGTTCCCACTGCGCCTGCAGCCCTCCTCTGTCTTCTGGACTGTAGAACGCTCAGGTGGGATAACAGAAAACCCGTCTGCAAAGCTAACAGTAACTTCAAACCCTCCCTGGCCGAAGGTGCTGCCACTGTGGGATCTACCCTGTCTGGAAAATACCAGTTTTCTCTCTTTCAAAGAACACGAGGAGGGTGCTGTGCCTAGAAGAAGGA
This sequence comes from Leontopithecus rosalia, assembly GCA_028533165.1. Classification (NCBI taxonomy): domain Eukaryota; kingdom Metazoa; phylum Chordata; class Mammalia; order Primates; family Cebidae; genus Leontopithecus; species Leontopithecus rosalia. The sequence goes on from CM052650.1 coordinate 1,489,817, forward strand.
GCCTACAAACCAGCTCCCCTTAAAGGTGACATTCTTCATTACTGCCAAGACCCCACAGAGCTTCTCCATGCGCATTCTAAATTAATCAAGGATTCTTTAACAGCAAGTTCCCAGGAGGTGAGGACATCAAAGATCAAGGTCTCTGACCTGGAGATTTTATGAGAAAAGCATCTAATAGAGGACTTCCTCCAGCCACAATAGATGGGGCCACACCAGGCATCCTTGCGGGAGAGGATTCACCCCTGGAGGGAGGCAGAGCAGGTCTGGCCACCTTCAGAAATAGCACTCTTCAGCTCTGGACTTCAGATTGTTAAAAGTTGCCCTTATTTGTGCCACATTTTCATTCCTTTTTTCTGTTTGTGAGTCAGTCTTGCTCTGTTGCTCAGGCTGGAGTGCAGTGGCATGATCTCGGTTGACCACAACTTCTGCCACCCAGGTTCAAGCGATTATCTTGCTTCAGCCTCCCAAGTCGCTGGGAGTACCGGTGCCCACCACCATGCCCGGCTAATTTTTGGATTTTTAGTAGAGGTGCAGTTTCACCATGTTGTCCAGGCTGATCTCAAACTCCTGACCTCAAGTGATCTGCCTGCCTTGGCCTCCCAAAGTGCTGGGATTACAGGCCTGAGGCACTGCGCCCACCACAGGATGCTAGCTAGCTGCTCAGAAGCCGCCCAGCACGTGTGGCTGGCTCCTCGGGAGCAGATGGCCTGGCAGACCCCGTGCCAGTCCACTTGGCCTTGAGGCCTCATGTCTGAAGCACCCACCACACCTCTCCTCTTCCCCACCCTCGCGGGGTGAGATGGCCCAGGAATGAGCGTTCCCAGCAGAAAAACATACATCAGAAGAGAAAGATTTTGATCAAAGACGAGAAATGAGGAAAGAAAAACAGCCGGGAGCACCCTGAGCTCTGTAGAGCACCCAGCGATGGTCTGGCCCAGAGACCCGAGTGTGGGGCTCCAGTCCGCCTCCCCCATGCCCGGGCAAGTGTCTGAAGGCATTTCCTTCTTCCCGCAGTGTCCGCCCGGCCGCCTCAGCGTCATCTTCGTGTTCCTGGAATTTGTGACACAACAACAATGAATGTCAATCAATACTGTTTATGTTATTTCAATGCAAATTCTTGGCGAACCTCGGAGCTGCGTCTTCATTTTTCCTTTAAAAAGGCACTTCTGAGTGCGGTGGGTGAGCGCCAGTGCGTTCGGAGCAGCTCGAGTCTGTGCTTCCAGGCCGCAGTCCTCAGACTTGGCCCCAACAGTCTACTTCCATTAGTTTTGCCTGTTTTCTGCCTTAGATTGAAAAGCTGACAGCGGGCCCCAGACATGGAGGGGGCGCCTTCCTAGCTTGTCTTCCCGCCGCCCCCCTACCCCACCAGGGCTCTGCGGCCCCACTCCCACGTCCACTGGCAGGCCCGGCCCCTCCCGGCCGCCAGGTGACCTCAGCCGCCCCACTGGCCTCAAGTCCCCCGCACAACGCAGGCTGCGCGTCCCCAGGCCTGGACGCCTGGACCCCTGGCCCCGTCCCTCCGGCGCAGCGGGGTGGTGCTGGGAGGCGGCGCAGAACTGCGGGGGGCCGGGTTCGCGAAGCGCCGAGGACCGGGTCGGCGGCCGCCATCCGCACCTGAGCTCCTCCGCCGCAGCCTGCGGCGTCTGCAGGTCCCTCTCGGCGCGGAGCCCCCGCTGCACCTGCACCAAGGCCGCGGGGCGCATGCGCGGCCGCGGGGGCTGGGGCCTGGCCCGGAGGGGTCCTGCGGGCCCCGCATCCCCGCGCCCACTGCGGGACTCGCACTGGGGGGCGCCGCGCCGGGCTGCAGACCCCGCCCTTCCGCGTCCCCACGCCGGCGGCCCGTGCGGCTCCCGACGGGGCTTCCCGGGGGCTCTGGGCCGGGACGGCCTCGGCGCCCCCTCTCCAGGTCCACTGCGGGCGCCGCGCTCAGACAAAGGCGGGAGACGGAGGGGGCGGCGCTGCCGTGACTGCCCCGGCGGCCGCGGAGGAGGCGGAGGACCTGGCGCTGTGGCCGCCGGCGGCCGGGCCGGGGTCGGGGAGCTCCGAGGCGCGCGCGTGGGAGCGGGGGGCGGGCGGGGCGGGCGGCGCCCATCACGCGCTCCGCGGCCCAGTCCCGGGCCCCGCCGCGCGCCCCCCGGGCCGGGCGCCCCCGCCCCGCCCCCGCCCGCTCCCCTCGCGCTGCCCGGCCGCCCTGTCGCGCCCGCGAACCCCCGGGCGGGGGCGGCGTCTGCCCCACCCCCGCGATCACATGGTGACCCCCGGCAGCCAATGCAGTGGACGCTAGGACCCTGCGGGCCGCGGGCGCCGCGACTGCACCGGCGCCGCCGCATTATAAATACTTCTCCAAAATGCGGCGCAGCTCCCTGCGCGCGCCCCGGCCGCCCGCCGCCTCCGCCCCGCGCCCCTGAGCCGCCGCCGCCGCCACCGCCGCCGCCGCCGCCGCCGCCGCCGCCGCCGCCGCCGCCGCCGCCGCGGGTCCGAGGGCGCCGCGCCCTTGCCCTGGGCCCGGCCGTGCCCGCCGCCGCCCGGCCGCGTCCCCGCGCCGCGCCGCCCGGCCGGGTGCATGCATTGTGGGCCTCCCGACATGGTCTGCGAGACGAAGATCGTGGCCGCCGAGGACCATGAGGCGCTGCCGGGGGCCCAGAAGGACGCGCTGCTCGCCGCCGCCGGCGCCATGTGGCCCCCGCTGCCCGCCGCGCCCGGGCCGGCCGCCGCGCCCCCCGCGCCCCCACCTGCCCCGGCGGCGCAGCCTCGCGGCGGGGCGGGGGGCGCGGGGCCGCCGGGGGGGCGCGGCGTGTGCATCCGCGAGTTCCGCGCGGCCGAGCAGGAGGCGGCGCGCCGCATCTTCTACGACGGCATCATGGAGCGCATCCCCAACACGGCCTTCCGCGGCCTGCGGCAGCACCCGCGCGCGCAGCTGCTCTACGCCCTGCTGGCGGGTCAGTGCGCCGGGCCCCCGCCTGCCGCAGTCCCTCGGGCCGGCGCAGAGCCACCTCGCCCGGCGTCCTCCCCGGGACCGGCCTGGGAAGCCCCCACTTCCTGCCGCGCCGGGCTCCGCTCAGGGGGCTGGCCAGGGGCTTGGGGACGGGCGCGGGGCCCGGAGCGGGCGGGAGCCGGGAGGGGTCCGGGGTCCCCACCTGTGTCCCCGCCGCGCAGCCGTCCTCCCCTGCCCTCTCCCCTGTCCCCTCCTGGCATCCTGGGTGGGGGCGGGTGCCCTGGCAGGTAGCGCCCGCCGCGGCTGGGGCCCAGCGAGTGCCTAAATATAATCCGCGGGCGGGGGAGGCCGCCTCCCGCTCCGTGCTAATTTATGAGGGGAAGACAGCCGGCGCCTCGGGGGGTGCGCGCGCCTGGCACAGCCGGGGCAGTCGCGGGGGGCGGCCCCCGAAGGGTCTTTCGGTCCCTTCCCGTTGAAGCTTCCCGTCGGGGTTGGAGGGGGCGGTTTGCTCCCATTTTACAGATGAGGAGCCTGAGGCCGCGTGGGGAGGGTACGACTCCCCCAAGGTCACGGCAGCGAAATGCGGCTGGAAGCAGTGTGGGTCTCCCTGCTCTGTCCCTGCCCTCGCAGCGCCCGGAAGCTGCCTAGGAAGGGCTCTGGCTGGGGTCCTGGGAAGAGGGGGCCCGGAGCCCGGTGCTGGAACTGGGATCCCCTCTTGCCTGCCCCGCGCGGGGCCAGGATTTGCCCATCTTGGCTTCACCAGGGCAGAGTGGGTAGGGCCCCTCCCGGCACCCCGAGGGTGGAGGGTGCGCGCGCCGGGAGCGGGGCTTGGGGCCGCTTTCCCGCCGTTCCGGGCAGGCTGCCGGGGGCAGGAAGCTCACAGACCCGCCGAGGCTGTTTCCAGGAGGTGGGGATGGGGACGGGGGCGGGGTTGATTTTGCCACAGGAAGCTTGGAAATGGGGAGCAGTAGCCAGTACCCGGGATGACCCCGCTCCTCCATCCAGAGCGCGGCCTGCCGCGGCATCCCCAGTGGGCTTCCCGAACAGCGTCTCCCGGGGCCTGGGGACCCCCCGCCGCGCCGCTGACCCGCGCCCTCTGCCCGCAGCGCTGTGCTTCGCCCTGAGCCGCTCGCTGCTGCTGACGTGCCTGGTGCCGGCCGCGCTGCTGGGCCTGCGCTACTATTACAGCCGCAAGGTGATCCGCGCCTACCTGGAGTGCGCGCTGCACACGGACATGGCGGACATCGAGCAGTACTACATGAAGCCGCCCGGTGAGTCCCCTGCTGCCCCTCCCCGCCCTCCGCCCCAGACCGCCCTCGGGGGCACCCACTCCAGCAACCTTAGGGCAGGCCAGGGCCAGCGCCAGCGTGGGTGGGCCTGGGCCGGGGCCCCTGTGGCCTGAGCCTTCTGGGTGACCGAGGCCTCCGGAGTCAGCAGGGCTGGGGGAAGCAAGGCCAGCTCCTCCCTGAGTGGCCTGAGCTGGCCCTGCGACGCAGTGGCTCCACCGTTCCCTGCTCTGGATGCGTCTCCCTGGCGCCCGCTGCGGTGGGGCAAGGGCCGCTAGGCTCTGTGGGTCCCCTCTGGCGTGCCTGGTGGGGCTGGGGTTGTCCGCAGTGCCAGGGCCCTGGGGGGACAGTTTGTGTGGCAGGGTCTGGGGACCCTCTTGGGGCACAAAGGATGGGGTGGGGGCAGGGGTCCTGACCTTGAGCTGTGGCCCTCACTTCTGGCCTGGTCTCAGGGCTACTTAGCTGGAGGTCTTGTCCCAGCTCCTGTGGCCTTATGTAGCTGGAGGGGCTGGGGCCAGGCTCAGGGGAGCTGGGGATTGCTCTCCACCTCTGGGCTGGCCCCCAGCTGCCCGGTCCTGGGAAGCAGAGCCATGTGGTTTCCTCCGTGCTGGCAGCCCTAGGGGTGAGGCGTCTGCTCTGTGGGGTAGGAGGCTCCCTCACAGGCTGGAGGGCCTGTGGGCCAATGAGAGGGTCAAAGTGGGCCTGGAGGATTGGGCAGGGGCTGGCAGGAGTCCTGCCAGTGTCGGGAGGGGCAGTGGCTCTGGCACCACCCTCTCCCACGGCCTTGGCGCCTGCCGCCCTCCTTGACCCTTCCCAAACCCAAACAGCGCATCTGAGCAGCCCCTGAGTCCTGGCCTCCCTGGGGGAAACGGGCCATGAAGAAGCACAGGCCACAGCAGCAAAGAGGGCTCTGGTGGGCACGCAGGGCATGGCCCTGCCCTCTGTGGTCTGTGGCCTTACCTGGTGTGGGGGTACAGGGACAATTGTGGGGGCTGCAGGAACACTCCATGAAGGCAGAGGCCGGATGCTGATGGTCCATGCTAAATTCCTGGGAGCTGCTTGTGCACATGGGGAAACAGGCCTGGGAGGAGAGAGGTGTGCCAGGGCCACACGGTGCTGGGTTTGCTGCTCCCAGGATGGTCCTGATCTCTGGTCTTGCCTGGGTAGGGAGAGGCCAGAACCCCTGGGTTGTGGGCAGGCCGGCTGGTGGGAGGGGGACTGGTCCAGGACCCCCTCCCTGGAGGTGGAGATGCTGTGTAGGTGGAGAGATGGGGGCTAGCTGTGGGAGACCCCAGGGGCTCCAGAATGGGTCGAGGAGGGGTGCCCTCCTGGGGACCCTGCAGCTGCACAGAGCTTGGAGGGCCAAGCCGCTTGAGGATGTGGTGCTGGCAGCAGTGCACGGTGGCTCCCACTGGCTGCTTCTCCTCGAGGGGCCCTCAGCACCCACTTAGCCACCTTCCAGGCCTCAGTGTCCTGCACTGAAGCAGACAGGTCCCCTACATGGAGTCAGTGGGCCGGTGGTGGCGGGGAGGGGTGGGAGTACTTCCCGTGGCTCGGGGCCGGTGCAGAGCCTCCTCGAGGAGGAGGCAGGAGGGGCCGCAGGCAGGCTGTGTGGCCCTCGCTGGCCAGCCCCTCAGCCTTCAGAGAGGTATCTGGGTGCCACGTCTGCCTTTGGCTCTTGGAGGTGACCGGGCTTCCCCTGTGGCCAATGCCTGTGGGTTTCCCCCACAACCGCCCTCACCTCCGTGCACCCCTTCTCTTCTGCTGGTTTCCCTCCCCGCAGCCTCCACCTCCTGGCTTCACGCCTGACTTGAGGGGGGAATTGGGCTGTGCCGTGGATGGGGTGGTGGCCTGGCCACGTGGCTCACTGCTGGGAGAGGCCAGGGCCAGAGGGGCCGTCCCCTGTCCCCCACTTGGATTTATAGGAAGCTCCTTCTGTGCTGCAGGGAACCTCCTGGCCCCACTTTCCTAGCCCCTTCCCCTTCAGGCCTCTGCTGTGGGTGCTGGAGTTTGCCGTGATGGCCAGGTGACCCTGGGTGGCCAGGAGCCACAGCACTTTGGTTGCACCATGGCCTGGTCAGGGCTGCCTGGGCCATCGAGGCTTTTAGTCTGGGAGTAGCTGGGCAAGGCAGAGGCCTGACTGGCCAAAGCTTGCCCAGCCGTTGGTCTCAGCGGAGGGACTCGGGCCTTCAGCAGCCTCCAGGCTGGAGTCCTGGCTGTTGGGCTGTGGGTAACAGGTGTTGGTCGGGCTTTCTCTGCTTAAGGGGCTCTGGAGTGTGGTGGGGGAGGAGCTCTACTGACTTGTCCTGAATAGTGGCTGCCCCTTCCCTTGAGTCCGGCAGAGCTGGTAGCTAGGCCCCTGGGGCTGCTGGGATTGGGTGTCCCAGAGCCCTGGCTTGGTGCCTGGCTGGAGTGGGCAGCCCCAAGAGGACCCCTCCCAGACCCTGGCCCTGTCTCATGCCAGAGGTGCAGGGGCCTCCCCAGCCTTCCTCACCGGGTGTCCCTGGCCACCTGTCCTCTCCAGGCTCCTGCTTCTGGGTGGCCGTGCTGGATGGCAACGTGGTGGGCATTGTGGCCGCACGGGCCCACGAGGAGGACAACACGCTGGAGCTGCTGCGGATGTCTGTGGACTCGCGCTTCCGTGGCAAGGGCATTGCCAAGGCGCTGGGCCGGAAGGTGCTGGAGTTCGCCGTGGTGCACAACTACTCGGCGGTGGTGCTGGGCACAACGGCTGTCAAGGTGGCTGCCCACAAGCTCTACGAGTCGCTGGGCTTCAGACACATGGGCGCCAGTGACCACTACGTGCTGCCCGGCATGACCCTCTCGCTGGCCGAGCGCCTCTTCTTCCAGGTCCGCTATCACCGCTACCGCCTGCAGCTGCGCGAGGAGTGACCGCCGCCGCTCACCCGCCCGCCACCCCGGCCGCCCTGTCCGCCTGCCCGCCTGCCCGCCGCCCGGCGCGGCTGCTTTCAGACGCTCACCTTGGCGTTTGTGTTGGGTTTTCCCTCTTCAACATCCTGCGGTTCTCTGGCTGGTTCTGAGGGGTGCGGGGCTGCTGCTCTTCCGCGATACTTCGGTGGGGGGGGGTTTGTTCGTCGCCACCGCCCCTCTCCCTTCCCCACGCACCCGGGCAACTTGCCACGCCTTGAAGAGTGGCATCTTGGACCATCGCGGCTGTCCTTGAAGCTGCCCTGCCCGCGGCCACTGGGGGAGGCCCAGCCTTGCTCACCAAGCACAGAACCTCTGCGACAGAGCCCCAGGCCAGGCTCCGGCCCTGCCAGCGGCCCGGTGCCACTGCCCGTGGAGGCCCGAGCCGGCCACGGCACTGCTTTGCTCTGCGCATGCCGAGGGTGTGGCCTGGACCAGCATGCCGCATGCACACAGCCCTGCCCCGCCGCCCTGCTCAGACTGGACCCGGAGACCCGGGCCGGTGAGCGCCTCTGTCCCCAGCCCGGAGCTGGCCATGGGAGGGCCTGCCCCCGCCCGAACCCCGTGGAGGGCCTGGTCTGCCCCATGCTGCCCGGCTCTGTCCTCGTCTGCTTTGCTCTGACGTCTCAATGCCTTCCTTTCCTCTGGCTCCAGCCCCTCCCTTGCCTGGGCTTGGCTGGCTGGCATCACCCAGGTGGCTCCCATGGCATCCGTGGCACAGCCAGGGTGGGGGTCCGAGGGACCTGTCTCCCCAGTGCCCACTGGATCGCGGTGGCCTCTCCCAGATGTCCCCAGGGACCTCGCACCTCTGGCTGATGGTCCACCCTGTGAATCTTACCAGCCCAGGCCGCTGCCTACAGCGCCCAGCCCACAGCTTCTCCCAGCCTGAAACCAACCCGTTTTCTAATAAGTTATTTAGACAGAATAGCACTCTGCATGACTTTAATTCTTGGGACAAAACGGTAGTTTGTCCCCTAAGACAGTTTCTGGCCCAGTGTGATGGGGGTGGGTGGCCGGGTGGGTGGAGTGTTTTGCAGTTGGAAATCTGGAGGGAGACCCTGATTTGGTGTCATTTTCCGCCACGGAGCATGCCTCCCAGCCCTGGCCTGCAGGGTGGGCAGGGCAGGGGGCTAGGGAGTCCACAGCCTCCAGGAGGAGGGGCAGGGCGCTGTCTTGGGCTGGGTGGGAAGAGGGGTGGCCGCCTCAGCTCCCACTGGTTGTGCTCCCGGTCTCTCCTTCCTGAGGTCACAGGCAGGGGCTGCCATGGGCGGGGGGCGGCCTGGAAGGGGAGACAGGCAGAGGGTGCTGCACATCCAGCCAAGAGGTGGCAGGAGGAGAATAAAGGCTTGCCCAGACCCCTCTGTGGGGAACTGGGGAGGGGTGCTGCAGGCAGGGTGGGCCACAGAGCTGGGTCCCGGGCACCAAGGCCACATGCAGGGCCACGGAGGGACCTTCTAAACGAGGCGCTTCAGAAGTGAGCAAAGGGATGGAGAAGCCCGTGTCCGAGGCCTTTGTCCTGTCCGCAGTTGAGGTGTGCAGAGCCCTGTACAGACCCTCCCCGTGCACTCCTCCCTGGAGGCCCGGCTCCCGCTCGGGGATGGGAGTTTTGTAGACTGTACAGAAATCGGGGCCCTATTTTCTTGCAGCTCAGATTTTGTTAATCTGGAATATACAGACAGACGTAAAGTGTTTTAGCAAAATGGAAACAAACAGTTGTGCCTTTTTCCTCTTTTGGTTTGGGTTTGGCCTTGGGCTGGTCCCTGTTGGTGCGGGGCATGCTGGGGGCAGGAGGGGCAGGGTGGGCCAGGTGGAGTCAGGTCATGGGGGTGTCCTGTCGGGGTGCTGCCAGTTTCTCTGGGTCCTGTGCCTTTGGAGCCTCAGGCTCCTGGGATGCAGGGCACGTGGGGGTGGCTGTGGGAGCCCACTGATGCCAGGGCAGGGCCTGGAGGCCCAGGGACTGCCAGTGTCCCCTTGACATTGACCTGAGCTGGGTTCACTGCAGATCTTCCTCCTGGGGGCTGGTTTGAGAGTCCTGGGCGGTGTGGCCCTCTCCCATACTGGTGGCACCTGTGCCCATGAGTGAGCTGGCTGCACTGCCCTGTGGGTGGTGGGATGCTTGGCCTTTCTTTGCTGCCAGGACTTGGTAGAGGTGCCAGGAAGGGTGTATGGGGTGGTGTGCAGAACCCTGCTGCCCTGACGTGAGCAGAGGCACTGGTGTGCCTGCCAGGCTGGGGTGGAGCTGCCCGGAGCCCTCACCAGGCCGGTGTGCAGCCCAGTGGGGCCCTTGAAGGCCAGTGGGGGGCACATCCGTCCTCCCCCGGGCTGGAGGCCAGGTGCCCTCATGGGTGGGCCTGCCCTGGCCCGCCTCATCCCTCCAGCCAGGGATTTCACTGCTCTGCGCATGTGCACTGACGTGAATTTTATACGTTTGTAGAAATTCTGATGTAACTTCTTCTACCTCTGAAGCGCCCTCCTGGGCCTTGCTGTCACATGGTTGGTGCGGCTTCCCTGAGTGTCCGCCCCTGCCCACTTGGCCTGGGTACCCACCACTCAGACTCTGTGTGGCAAAGCCCGGGGAAAGCCAGCCCAGGGCTGGGCACTGCTCAGGGGCTCCTGGGATTTCTGTGTGTTTGGAAGCCTGTTTTTGTTGTGGAAAGGATGGAAGGCAGGAGGGGCTGGTGGTGCCCAAGGCCAGAGCTAGGTGAAGGAGAACATCCTCGATGGATGAACAGCACAGGCCTAACAAAGCTCTGGGCAGCTGAGGGCCATGGCGGGATGCCCTGCACTGCCCAGTGCCAGGGGGTCTTGCTCTGTAGGGGTGGGCTGGCCCTGGGCAGCTGGCTGCAGACCTGGCCCAAGGGTGGGAGGCCTGCGTGTGCCGAAGCTGCCAGGCGGTTTGGCCCCCAGAAGGGCTCCTGAACGTAGGGAGTTGAGCCCCGCAGGCCTGGCGGTGTCTCCCCCTCCTTCCTCTGCCGAGCCTTGCTTCCTGCGGGTGTCACACTCTGGGGCTGGGCAGCAGCTGAGAAGCTGCCCCTAGAGGGAGGGGCCGAGGGCTGGGTCAGTCTGTCCCAAGTGGTGGACAGTGGGGAAGGCTTGGCCTGGTAGGCCCTGTGGACAGCAGACCTGAGGCCACGAGGTCCCGAGGCCACTCCCCTCCTGCTCTGGGTGTCCTCTGAGAAGGTGGCAGAAGGCTGCAGGCACCAGAGGGGAGGGCATGGGGATGCCCTGAGCTCCCTGGCTGGGTGGTAGGTAGAGGAAGCTCTGGGCCATAAGAGTGTGGCCCGCCTGCCCCGGGGCACTAGGGCTGTGCCTGTGGCGTGAGGACAGGAACTGGGGTTCCTGGGCTCTGCTGGCGCCTGGGCTTCATGGGGGCCAAAGGTGGCTGCCCCACTGGGCAGGGGGCTGTGTGGGCCCTTGTGGGGTCACCTTCCTGTCAGAGCCCGAGGGACGGTGGGACAGAGTTGCCCCCGTGCTGAGGGAGCCCGCCGCCGTCCCCCATGGGCTGGCGCTGCAGCTGTGCACCCTGTCTGTTGCTTGCTGACTTGCTTGTGTCTCTTTGGAAACTGCTTCTGTTTGGCCACAGGCCTGCGTTCCTGGGCTGGTGGCCACAGAGCTGACACTGGGTTTGAGTTCCAGACAGGGTGGACCCTGGAATCCGCTTACTCTTGGGTGCCACAGCCGCTGTGCTTCCAGAGGTGTTGCGATGCTGCCTGGGGCCACGGCTGGGTAAAGGAGAGCGAGCCGACATACCATTGTTGGATGTATTTTTTTAAACAGCAATAATTAGCCATTTTAAAGAAGGGGTATACCTGTGTGTGTGCACGTGTTTGAGCATGTGTGCATATGTGTGAGCATGTGTGCAAGTGTGTTCTTGCATGTGTGATGTGAGCGTGTGAGCACGTGCATGTGCATGAGTGTGAGCGTGTTTACATGCTTAAGCATGGACATGTGAACATGCATGTGAGTGCACATGTATGGGCATACATGCTCGTGCACACGTGTGAACATGCACGTGTGGATGTACGTGGGTGTGTATGCATGAGTATATGTGTGTGTTCTTGGGTATGAATGAGCATGTATGTGAATGCACGTGTATGTGTGTACAAATGTATGTGAATGTACATCTGTATGTGTGTATGAATGTGCATGTGTATGGATGTACGTGTACCCATGAGCATGCACGTGTGTGCATATGAATGTATGTGTGAATGTACATGTGTATGGATGTATGTGTGCACGCGTGTGAAGGTTCATGCGTATGAATGTGTATGGACGTATATGTGCACGTACGTCTAAAATGTACGTGTATGAACGTACTTATATGGATGTACATGTGTATACATGAGCACGCAGGTGTGTACCTGTATGAATGCGCGTGTATGTGTATGAATGCCCGTATGTGTATGAATACACGTGTGTGAATGGATGTGTGTACACATGAGCATGCACGCGTGTATGTGTACATGTGTACGCATGAGCACGGATGCCTGTGTGATGTAGCTGTTGTGTATTCTGGGGCACATGTGTGAATGTGTTTACGCATGCATAGGGTGTACGTGTGTGTACTCGTGTGTGGGCATATGTGTACTCGTGTGTGTGTGGTATGTGAGTGAGCATGCACATGTGCATGGATGTAGGTGTGAGCTGTACAGAGTATGTGTGTTCCATGAGCATGCGGTGTGTATGAGTGTCTATGTGTGTACTTGCATATATGTGGCTGTGCAGGTACCGGTGGTGGGGGGGCTGGCAGTGCCTGGGGAAGCAGGTTCCTCCCCTCCGCTTCCCTGCTGGGCTCCCAGCCCCAGGCCAAGCCTCCCTGGCCCCTCTTGCCCCTCAGTGGGGCAGGGCCTCGGTGGAGGGCCTGAGCAGCTCCAGGGAGGCCAGGCTGGGGGAGCACAGGGGTGGGGTTCACCTGCTGCTGTTCGTTCCCGAAACTGTACTGTGAGCCCACGGCGGGGGCAGACTGTTCTGAGGCCCCAGATGTGCCAAAACAGCCCCCACGGTGGGGGCGAGCGAGTTCTGAGGAGAGGGGCTGCGGGGGCCTGGGGTGGGTGTGCACCCCTCCCCTGAATGGCTCCCAATGCTGCTGTTTTTCAATAAAACCAGAGTTGAAGGCACCTGGCTCCCGTGCTCTCTTGGGGCGCTTACTGCCCACTTGTGGCAGGACTGGCTTTTGGGGAGGTGGGTCCCCACCCTTGGTTGCCCCGTTTGGCCCTCGCCACCTTTCCCTTCTCCCCTGGCCACCCGCTTTCCTCACTTTGGCTCCCCTACACCTGGCCAGGCTGCCCAACAGCCAGCACTGCAGCCTGGAGGGAGTGTGATCTGGGAGGTGGGGTGGTGGTGGTGGTGACCCCATTGCTGAGGCTCCACCCCAGCAGGCACCCAGCAGGCATCCAGCTGGGTGGGCTCTGCCCATTCACTCTCACACCCAGGATCCCCTGAGCAGCTCACGGGCCCTGCTCACCCAGCTCTGTGCTGGGACCCTAGGCACCCTAACTCCTGGCAGACAGCTTGGCGCCCAGCTCCCACCCCAACCTTGCCACCCTAGTGGGACCCCTGGCCAGGTCCACGAGGCCCTGCTGCCCTGTCCTCCTGGCCCTGGGGTCTGAGTGCCAATAGGGTGTCGGACCGCTCCTGCATCTGGGGTTCCCAGTTCCCGTGGTTATGTCCATCCTTGCCCTGGCAGCCCCAGCAGCTGCCTGCCAGCCTGGCCCCTCCCTTGGAGGGACAGCAGTGCTAAGGGAGGGTGTGAGGTGATTGGACATCAGAGCCCACCAGGATGGGGGTGACTCCCAGTGTTTGTGAGGGAGGACACCCGGTCTGGGGTCCAGGCTGAGAGTGCTGCAGTCCAGGGCCTTGGTGGGGAGCAGGGCGTGGGGGGGTCTCAGCCAGTGAGGCATGGGGTGGACACAGATCCCTGCCCTGGCAGGTGCCTGTCAGGATGCCAGTCTTGTTGGCAGAGGGAGTCTCCCAACTGTACTGCCCAGTCCCCTGGGCCACCCTCCCACCTTCTCCACCCTCCGCACCCCTGCTGCCAGGCCCTCTGGCCAGGAGCCTGGAGGAACTCGAGGCGGCAAGCTTCTTCCCAAGGGCAGGACTGCCCCTCAGCCTGGAGGACTATGCAGCCTTGGCCTGGGCTCAGCAAAGCCCATCTGGGGCATCCCGCTGAAACTGCAGCAGGATGGAAGGCTTGCGTGCAGTGGCTGCCACGGAATGCAGGCAGGGGCAGCACTGCCCTAGCAGGAGGCCCCAGCAGAGGCTCTGAGTAGGCTGTTTGCAGCCACTGGTCACCAGCCTGCAGGAGGCTCATGGGAGAGACCTCATGGCCTGAGAGCATGTGACCCCAGGCCCTTGAAGGTCCTCGGTGGCCCCAGGCCGCATCCCTGGCAGAGGCTTGCAATGGGTGGGCAGGCCTTCTCATAGAGTGGCCCTCAGGTCCTCCTGAGGCATCAATCAGGAACATGAGCCCCAGGGGCCCCAGTGCCTGCTGGCAGGCTGTGTTCTCTTGGTCTCAGTACAGGGCTGCATGCTGGGCCGGCCTGGGAGGGTGGTGTGCGCCCTGGGCCATGGCTTCCTGAAGCGAAGAGAACCAGTGGGGGCACACCACAGGCATCAGAGCTGGTTGCTCCTAGGGCACCTGCCAGGGGTGAGCAGCTGCTGAGCTACAAGGGAGCCCCTCCCCTGAAATCCATGGGAGAGGGAGCCGGGACTCCCTACCCTCTCTGGAGTGTCTGGCCCAGACCCAGCCTTGGTCACTCCCAATTTGGGGCACTCAGCCCTGCCCTGACCAAGTGGCTGGGGGTTGTGGACGCGGCACTTCCCACTTACAGGAAGAATTCACTCAGACAGGGATGAGGAGGGCTTTGCACAGGCATTTACTCCAGGGGACAAAGGGCCACCCCAGCCCCAAAGGGTTAATGCATCCTGGAGCGTCCTGGCACGCAGAGCTGGTGACCTTGGGGGAGGCCACACAATGGGCTGCTGGAAACCAGTTCTTTCCTCCCCCGTTGCCTGGGGCTACAGACAAAATGAAGGCGAAAAATGCGGGGGCAGGGGTGGGTGTTGGTGGGGGAGGAGGGGACCCGGAGGTAGCCAGGCTGTTGCTGGGAGACTCAGTGCGACTTGGTCCTAGTGAGGGCCCCAGGCCTCCTGCAGTGGCACCAGGTGTCCCCACGAATGGCCGGCACTCAGGCTCACCTTGAGGGGTACCTGCAGGTGTCAGCCAGAGGTGAGCCTCAGGCCTGGGCCAGCCATCCCCAGCCACCTCCCAGACCCCATGCAGGGGGACCCCACCTGCAGCCCACAGGTGCACGTAATCAGCCACATGCACACATGTGCATACACGTGTGTACACTCACCACACTTGCCAGTAACAGGCTTAGGCCACATCCACCACCCAGTCATGACACCTTGATCTTGGTGGAAGTTCCCCACCTGCCAGGGCCTCTGTGCCAGTGGGCAGGCTTCGGCCAGCAGACAAGCTGCCCTTGGGCGGCTGGGTGTGTTCTGGGGCATCCCGTGCTTGCCCCTTAGGGTCCTTCCCCGGGAGGATCGGTGGCTCCCAGAGGCCAAGACAGCCAGCCCTCCCCCGGGTCCCTGACCCTGAGTGGACCAAGCCTCCACCGCTCCCTCTTGACAGGGCTGGAGAGGTCCAGCCTGGCTGCAGTCCCTGTTCGCTGAAGTGAGCAGAGGTGGGTGGGGCTTACTGGGTTTCAAGGACTGCCCAGCCCCCACTGCTGGGCCTGATGCGGAGCAGCCATCTCACTGCCACAGGGGCCATCTCGGGCTGGGGCTGCACCCTGCGGCCTGGCTCTTCTGCCCTGGGGGTGCGGGCCTCCCTCACCTTGGGCTCTGCTAGACCCGGTAGGGCTGGGTGTCCCCTCACCTGTAGCTGCAGCTCCAACACCTGCACCTGCTCCAAGGACTCCATGGTCCTCCTGACGAGAGCTGGAACATGGGAGAAAAAGGTGGCCCCACTGGTCTCTTGGCCTTGGGGAACTTCCAGGCCCGAGTCCTGCCCCGGCCCCTGAGCCCCCTTGTTTCCTGTGTCCACTCGGTTACTTGAACCAGCTGTGGGGCCTCGATGCCCACAGCTAACCCCTGCGTGCCCCACCCCGAGGCTGGGTCCAGCTTCCCCGGCCCCGTCCACAGCCCAGGATGCCTTTCACAGACCCCCTGGCCTTCGCTGCAGCCCCTCCTCCTGGCCTGGCCTGCCACACTGCACTGGCCCTCATGCCTACCCCTTGGAGTCAGCTTGCCTCAGCTGGGGGCCGTGGGGTGGGGCAGGTGTCATGCCAGCTCTGTTTCAGAAGCTCTGGGGCTGGGAGGAGGAGAGAGACACAGGTAGCCCCCACCAGCCAGAGACACCAGGACTGCAGGAAGCCCCATCCCCACTACTGGGTGAAGTTTGATGCAATCGTGGCTTTGTGCCACGGGTGGGCTGGCCCCGTTGTGGGGACCTGGGTCACCGTGCAGCAGTGGGGCTCAGAGCCCTGAGAAAGGGAAGGCCTGGGCAGGGGTGGGGGGCAGGACTCGCAAGCTCAGGCTTTTTCCAGGCTCACTCTGAACCCTCGGGCCCCTGGATAAACATTCGTTCCATCCTTTTGGGCTGTGTGACACCGCAATGCAAAGGTGGTGGCAGGAGCCGCAAGTCGTGGTGGGCGCTGCCTCACTTTCCAGCCCTCTGGGCCCCAGCAGAGCCGGAGCCTCCCTGAGGACTTGTCCCTGGTGTGTCGTGGGCAGGGCTGGAGGCCACCTGCGCTCTGTGACCCTTAGTGTCCTCTGTGAAGGAGCAGGTCACTGTCTGCAGGGAGCTGTCGGCCAGCAGGTGGGCACACGGCCTGTGTGCATGGTGGGGAGCCCTGCAGAGGGACCCCAGCCATCCTGGGGAGCTTCTCACGGGGGCAGGACTGGAGAGATGGCCTAGTCCAAGCCGGATGGTTGGCTCCCCATGCTGGCTGGAGCTACCCTGGGTGTGCAGAGAACAGGTCCCTCCTCTGTACCTGGTGGGGTGGTGCTGGTGACGGAGTGTGTGATCACCAGCAACTGCTCCTCAGAGAGGGGCAGCAAGTGTGGGGCTGGGCTGGCACTCAGCTGGGGTGCTCCCTGTGGGGCCCTTGGGAGGGCAGGCAGGGCAGAGACGCCAGGCGCTAGACACCGCCTGGGAGGCAGGACCTGAGCCCCACCGTTCAGGGATAGTGCAGGCCCTGCAGTCCCTCGCCCCAAGGGCTCTTGACAGAGCAGGGCTCAGGCTGCCGCCTGCTTCAGGAGCTGCCAGGCCAGCTGGAGGAAGCTGCTCCCAGGAACAAGGCCTTTTGGGAATGCTTGCTTTCCTTTTTTAACCTCAGCTGAGCACACGTTATACTTGTTAAATGGTCACGTAAGATGGGTGTGTTTTCAAATGAGTTGCTGGACAGTTTTCAAGTGGCAGAGCCCTGCTTTAGGATGGAGCAGGATGGGTGGGCACCAGGGATGGGAGCCTCACACCCCTAAGGGTAAGAACTGGTGAGGGTGGGGCTAGGAGGGCATGGTGACTGCCCCTTGGGAATTGGTGCCGGAAGCTTCCAGCCCGGGTGCCCCCTGTGCCTCTTCTCCCAACCCGTGAAGCTGCCCCAGCCGGTTACGGCCCTGGCCTGGAGAGCCGGGGGCACAGCTCCACGTGGGCACCTGCTCTCCCATCTCACCCATGAGGCCACAATGGGAGCCTCCATGGGACCAGTGGCTGTGTGTTGTGGGGAGGTCCTGGCCCTCCCTAGGGAGAGAGAGATCCTTGGCTTCAAAGAACCCCTTGGGCTGATGGCTCGGGGTGACTGCCTGAGCTCACTCACCTGTGGGCCATGTAGCTCAGCAGAGGGCTGGCCTGGGGGGCAGGATGGGACCCAGGCCTGTAGTCCGTGCTGAGCCTGAGGAGCCTCAGGGACTCCAGCAGCCCAACAAGAACAGCTGCTGCCAGCTCTGCAGCCTGGTCCCCAGTCAGCCTGGGTGGTACCAGTGCCTACTCCCCATCTTTCCAGACCCCCCAGACATGGAGGCCTTGGGCCTCAGACAAAGTGGCCCTGGGTGTTTGCAGCTGCTCTCCAGAGCTCCAGACAGCTAGAGCACCAGGTGCTCTCTGGGAGGCTGGTGGCCCAGGCTGGACCCCACTTAGGCCTTTCAAGGGTCCCCACACCCAGGCTGGCCCCTCTGCCTGCCAGGACCCAGGTGACACAGCAGCATGAGGCGGAGCAGGTGCCGTGAAAGGGCCAACAGCCGGGAGGGCTTTCCTGGGCTGTGCCATGGGCCATCGAGCTTCCCCTTAGCCATTTCTGAAGTCCAGGCAACCCTGTGCTGCCCTGGGCTACCTGCACACTCCGGGATCTGCGAGTCTTCCACTTCAAACAGCAGCTCGTCATGGATCTGGGCCACCAGCCTGGCAAGGAGGGAGGGAGTCACCCTGGGAAGCCAGGACTCTGGGGCAGGGGACCATCCCCACGGTTTCTGAAAGGGGATTCTGGCACTGGGGCCCAAGAGAATGTGGCTCTGTGAGGTACAGTGCGGGGGGACCCAGCCCAGGGGCACCACTGCCTGAGGCCACCCACTGTCACCAGGACAGCTCTGGGAGGCTGGGGGAAGGGGCGATCGGGAGACAGGCTGGTCGGAAGTGACTCTGGTCATCGTCGAGGAAGCAGGTGGCACGCCCAGCAGGAGAGGCTGAGTGCCCCATGTCTGCCACACCCAGGTAGGTCCCATGGGGGTGAGCAATTCATGTTCTGAACAGTCTGGGCAGGGATGGAGAAACAGCCCCTTGAGAACTGCTGTGAGGCCCTGACTCAGCCGAGCCTCATGGACATCCTGGCTTCCTGCACCCTCAGGGCCTCTCGGAGAGGCTGGGCGCTCATTCCCGGCTCCTGCACTGGAGGCCTTGCTCTAGGGTTTGGCCCGCCAGCCCCAGCCAGGCCCACCCTTCCCCAGCCTCCTTCCTGGAGCCCCTCAGGTGCCCCTCCCAGGGTGTCAGGGAGATAGTGGGACCCGAGTGGGAGGAGATTCAGGTGAAATGCAGGGCGGGTCCCTGGGGTGGGGCTTACAGATTCAAACTCCAGTGCAAGTGCATTCAAGACAGATGGATCATGGGCTCAGGGGCTGCGCTCTGCAGCTCCACACACTCCTTGCAAACTGGTGACACACACCTTGGGCAGATGATGCCTCAAATCTTGGTGATGTGCCAGACCCAGTGTCAGCCCCTCCTGAGGGGTGGACGCAGGCAGTTCACCTTATGCCGTCAGGAGGGGACATGCAGTGTGGGTGACTCACAGGATGAGCTGCTGGGGAGGATGGGGTGTCAAGGGGTCCCATGCACTCTGTCCTCTGTGGGACCTTGGCCCTGTCCTCTGGATCGAGCCTTCAGGAGCAGGGTCACATCCTATCCTTGCCCTTGCTGCCCATCCTTCGCAGGCAAAGATGGGGGCACAGTAGGCCCAGGGCCCTAAGGAGCTGGGCTGCACGGGAGCCCTCGCCAGGCACGGAGATGAGTTGGGATTAGGGGCAGCCTTCAAGCCCCAGGGTAGAGGTGGGCCGTGTTTTCACTTTCTGCAGGAGACGTGGGCTTTGCAGCAGAGATTTCAGGTGACCTGCCCCAATCCGCCCTTCCTTCATGTTGGCTCCTCTGTTGCTGGACGGGTTGGGTGGAGGTGGGGCTGTGTCCTCAGCTGCGAAGGACATTTCCCAGGCTCTGTCTCAGGCAGGGTGGCCCAGGACTATTCCCTTCAAGTTTCAAGGAGGCTATTATTGTTTTTCCCTTAGCAGGCGGGAGGAAAGGAGTGGGATGGAAAAGGAGACTCCAGCAAAGCTCTTGAAAGGGAAGGCTCTTTAAAAGGCTGACTTTGAAGGGCTGCCAGGGACAGATGCTCTTCTGACCATTACCACTTTCTCCTTTTGCCTGGAAGGTGTGATGGCTGGAGCAGCAACCTCCATCATAGCACCAGGAGGGAACGGCCAAGGAGCCAGAGGGACTTCGGTCATGCTGCTCTGAGCCTCTGAAACAGTCAGCAACCACTGTTCTCTGGAGTTCTCATGATGGGAGAAAAAGCTGCCTTCTGGAGTCTGAGCTGCTGTAGCTTGGGCCTGTGTCCCTGATGGCCAAGTGCACATCCTCGTGGTGTACATCCACAGGACACGACGAGGGCCCAGTCCACGGTACGGTGGTGCTCAGGCCCTCATGCAGGCTGCCGCAGGGAGGGAAGGTGGGCCTGCGCTTTATGTGCAGCCTCTGGCCAGGGAACATGGGCACTGCCCTTCCAGAAGTCAGAGGGGCAAGAGAGCCCAGGCTGTCAGCACCAGCAAGCTTTTCTTACAGTAACTTCAAAGTCTCGGGCAGAAGTCTTTGGCTCCCAAGAGGACTTACTTTTCAAATGGGCAGAAGCCTCAGAAAAGGCGCTTGTAACTTTTCCAGATTTAGCAGAAGCGTTTTTCACACTTCTTGAAATTACGTTGTGAAATTCCGAACTGCTGGTGTGGCAGGAACCTAAGAATAGGTGTAGTTGTCAGTCACACATCATTCTCGTAGCCACTGAGACATGACCGCGCTTCTAGCTGGGAAATGGGGCGCAGGAAGGAGGAGGAGGACACCCGTCATCTCCGTGTGGGGCAGGTGAATGCAGGGCCTTGGATCTGCTGTGTTCCGGACGGGTGCAGACCTCTGCTGCAACTTCTCATCCCTGCTCCTGAGAGTCGGCCCACAGAGCTGCCATGTCCTGCATCTGGACGGCCTGACTGGGATCACTGCACCAGTAGGAGAACGTTCCAGAAGAGCCTCACCATATTGCTCTGTCTGGGGCCTGCAGCTCCATTGCAAGGGACGCCCCCAGCCCTGCTGAGCTGCTTTGAGGACTCATCCTGAGAGTACTGAGGCCTGATGGCCCCATGCCGACCCGCCTTGAGAAGGCCCAGGGGAGGGAGCACAGGAGCACCGACACTTTCTGAAACACAGGAAGGCCTTTTCATAAAGGGCCTGCGTCAGAACAGACTGGAGAGCCAAGCCGCTGGCGCAGAGGCCTGTGAACACTGGCCGCCAGCCTCCTGCTCTGGGTCCGACCTCTCCAGGCCTTGCAGGATCGGGACTGAGAGGCGTGAATGAACGCCATTTCCCTGTCACAGGGACTGTGGGTGTGAATGGGGACTGTCCTGTGGCCCCAGCCCACCTGGGCAGACCCCTGGGGTGGCCAGATGAGGCTCTAGGGGCACCGTGTGCTTCCCAGTGATCGAGTTTCACGTCTGCCACTTCAGGCAGATGCCAGGCCACCCTGAGCCTTCACTGTCCCTTCCAGATGCCATCCACA
Source organism: Leontopithecus rosalia (assembly GCA_028533165.1). Taxonomy (NCBI): domain Eukaryota; kingdom Metazoa; phylum Chordata; class Mammalia; order Primates; family Cebidae; genus Leontopithecus; species Leontopithecus rosalia. The sequence goes on from CM052650.1 coordinate 1,510,279, forward strand.
GCCTTTCACGTTAGTCCTGGAAGAAGAAATCACATACACAAAATGCAGATGGTGGCGTGTCCAATATTCCACACAAGTCTGCTTTGCATTTTGCTATGAGAAGCGTTTCCTCAAGATAGCTGAGGGCTGACAGAAAGAGGACCAGCGGGTGACTAGTTCCTGAGTAAGAAGTGTCTGTTCAGCTTTCAGAAGGACTCAGCCAGCAACAGAGAGACCCCAACTCCTCACATGCCAACTTCCTGTACCAATTCCACAAGGGCTGAAAGGGAACCGACTTGTTCTTTTTTGAGGCAGGGTCTTGCTCTGTTGCCCAGGTTGGAGTGCAATGGTGTGATTATGGCTCACTGCAGCCTCGACCTCCCAGGCTCAGGTGATCCTCCCACTTCAGCCTCCTGAGTAGCTGGGACTACAGGTGTGCACCACTATGGCCATCTATTTTTTTTTTTTTTTTGAGAGATGGGTTTCACTATGTTGCCCGGGCAACAAATACGTTGGTCACAAACTCCTGAGCTGAAGTGATCCACCTGCCTCGGCCTCCCAAAGTGCTGGGATTACAGGCTTGAGCCACCATGCCTAGCTGAGTGGATCTTCTCATGCCCCACTACTGATCACTTCAGTTACTGCAGCGAGCAGCACTCACAGCCACAGTGAGGCTGTGAGCAGAGCCTGGGGCAGTGCTCGGAGCCTGTGGGGCTTCAGGTATTCTCCCTCCCTGGGATGACAGCCTGGGCTGCGGCCTCCTTCTGGGCTTCTTTTCCCTGGAGCTTTAGGGTGTCTGTGGGCCAGAGGAAGTACCGAGAGGCTACAAGGGGAGGAGCCATCTGGGCTTCAGTGGGCTTAGGGACCACCCCCTGCTCTCCGCTGCTGGGTATCACACCTCAGCCTGGGCAGGGCCAGTGGTGGGGACACACTTCTGCAGAGTCGCTGAAATCCCCAGAAGAGCACAGGCTTGAAAGCCAGTGACAGAAGGGAGTTCGTGAAGACATAGAAGGATGCTTTTAAACAGAGATGAGAGATCTGATAAGGCAAAAAAAATCATGCCTCGAGAATGTAAAATAATATCAAAAGTCAAGAGAAAGTTGTAAGCTCAGATGGAAAAGAGCGGCCACAGGTAGGCAGGACCTGCAACCCAAAGGCAGGGTTGGGCACACCAGGGAGGCCTGGGCCACATCTTATACTCCAGAAGCCACTGCCTCAGCCCTCCCTGGGCTCCCCTCCCGGATGCGTCTGCAGTGGCAGGTGTACCTGGTCTGCAGAGGCTGTCCCTGAGGGACTGGCGCCAAGAGCTTGACGGCCCTTAGGGTGGGGTAGGAAAACATCCATGGTGGGACAGAGGGTAACAGGCCCTTCTGGGAGCTGACATTGTGGGGGCTGAAGCAGGTTAGCTCCTGGGAGGGGTTTGGAGATTCCTAAGGCGATCCCCCCACAAGGAGAAGGAGGAAAGGAGGTGTCTGGGTGGCCACTTGCAGCACCCCCAGGGCTTTGGCTGGCGGGGAGGAGGTGGCTGGGCAAGGGCTGCTTGTTCCCTGGCTACCCAAGCCCCTGAGGTATGTGCCTGGGGGAATCACTGAGGCAGGGACAGAGGCCTGAGAGAGCTATGGCCTGGGGGACAGCCACGGTGGAGCCCCCACCACTGAGGCACATCTGAATGTTGGCTTAGGGCTTGGGGCTTCAGCAGAGCTGGATGTGGCACCACTGCCTGGCACTGGTGGCAGCAACAGGTAGGAGTGGGGCAGTTTGGAGCCCCCAGGGTCCTGCCCAAGGGGCTGAGGTGTTCACCTGCCTGTGGGGTGGGCACCCCTTCAGGCGTGGGGGAGACAGCATTTCTGTCTGGGGAGGGGAGGCCTCATCTGCGCCCCACGCTGGTGGGAGGCCAGCTGTTTCCTGCATGCCTGCTGTGAGTAGCCCCCAGGGCCTTCCATGGGCTGAGAGCCTCGGGAGGGGATGGGGCCCCTGGAGCAGAGATGGTGGGCTGTCGGAATCTCAAGCCCCCAGAGGGTTTTCCCACAGAACACCAACCCTCTCATCCAAGCCTGGAGAAGGGCTGAGGCCCAGGCAGGCTGACTGCTACCCACTGACCTGGCCGTCAAGGTGTGGGAAGCGGCCACTGCAGCGAAGACACGGATCATGGCCAGCTTGCAGAGGTCAGCAGCGGAGCCTGTGGGGTACGCGGATGCTGTGTTGAAGTCCCGTGGCACGTGGCGCGTGGTGCACTCAGCATTCGGCACTGCTGCCGCAGCTCTCAGGCACCTCCACACAGAGGTGCAGGCTCTGAGCTGTCTGAGTGCTGAGACCACAGGCAACCGCAGGTAGCCGCTTCAGCCTCTCTCCTCCTGCCCTCTTGCTGCTACAGGACACCTGGGTTTTGGGTGCCTTATTCCCGGAAGCCTCACCCCTGCCGGGCATGCATGGGGAGAATGGGAGAGCCTGGGCCAAGCACCAAGGGACTGAGCTCCAGGTCTGCTGAACTCCTAAAGCCTCAGTTTCCCACCTGCAGTTATGGGGAACAGCACCACCTGGGCCTGGCTCTTGGGGGAGGCATCCTAGCTACAAAGGTGACCGTGTCCCCTCACGCCCCTGACAGTAACTGCCAGGCAGGACACAGGCAGCACAAGCTCCTGCAAAGAGGTTTGTGAGGAGCAGGAAATACCACGATGACCTGTGGGTGCCACCCAGCCCTGTGGCTGCAAAACTCAAGAAGCAAATGGACACAGAGCTACAGCGACAGGGTAGGAGGTCCTGGTACCTTGCACCACGAAGTTCACTGCCTGTCGCTCTGCTTGTGCCCGGAGCTGCTGGTCACGAGCATGAATCCTCGGCAGGGGTCTCCTTCTGCCCATGATGGACACCATATAGCCTGGGTCACACAGAGCAAAAGCAGATGAGAGATAGAAACAGGTGCCACAGCAGGTGTACCTCCCTTGGGCCAGGTCCAGAGGCCTCAGAGGGACAGCTGAACTGCAGTGAAGACTCCGAGCCTCCCCCAGGCCCTTTGGGTCTATCTCCGCGGTGGGTAGGCTCTGCAGTGGGAAAGTGAGGGTCTGCTGCTGGGTGCTCTGTACTTTTTTTTTTTTTTTTTTTTGAGATAGAGTGAGACTCTGTCACCCAGGCTGGAGTGCAGTGGCACAATCTCGGCTCAATGCAGCCTCCTCCTTCTGGGTTCAAGCAATTTTCCTGCCTTAGCCTCCTGAGGAGCTGGGATTACAGGTGCTTGCCACCATGCCCCGCTAATTTTTGGTATTTTTAGTAGAGACGGGGTTTCATCAGGTTGGCCAGGCTAGTCTCGAACTCCTGACCTTAGGTGATCCACCTGCCTCAGCCTCCCAAAGCTCTGGGATTCCAGTGGGGAGCTACTTGCCCCTGGCTGCACTCTGCACTCTCAGTTCTGCATGCTCCTGACTTCTAGCTGCACCTGGATCTCACATAGGATGAGGGAGAGCACCTTTTGCAAAGCCATGTAGAGGCTTTAGACTGTGTGGAATGGGGGAGAAAGGGGTCAGCCCACATCCTCAAGGAGGAGGATGTCTGAGTCAGGTCTACACCCTGCACTGGGCAGATCCAATCTTGTGCGGCCTGAAGTGTATGCAATTTGGGGGCTCTTTTTAAAGAAAATAGTGTTAGCTGACTATATTCCTGACCAGTGAGGACTTCTGGTTTAACTAGGTATTGGTGGGAAATAAATCCTCCCCTTGTGACTAAGGGCAAGAAGAATTTCCCACATCTATGATAATCATGAAGTGACAAGGGATTGAGTACCTGCTACATGCCAGGCAATAAACAAGATTCCTAAGAGGGACTGGCAGTGAGGACATGAGAGAAACTGCTCTGACTTGTCCCTTTCAGCTCCTGCTGGTTTATCAGTCTAGTGATTTTTGACCGGATGCTGGGCATTGTGAATTTTATGTTGTTGAATGCTAGGGTGTACTGTCTTCCTTTTGAGGGTGTTTTGGCAGACTTAAGTTACTTGCCAATCATCTCAATCCTTTTGCAGTTTGCGTCTAAGCTTTGTTAGAGTGGATTCAGAAGAGCTGTAATCTAGGGCTAGTCTAGACCTGCCTCTAAAGTGTGACCCTTCTGAGGTCTCTGCTGAATGCCCCAGGTGTCTAACAAGGACTCCCCACTCTGGATGGTCAGAACTCAAACATCTCCTAGTCCCGTGTGAACTCCGGAATCACCCAGCTTACTGCTCCCTGGCAGTTTTTGTGCTTTAGTCCATAGCATTTCACTTGATGTATGTGTATCTTAGTGTTCAAACACAGACACAAAGGGAATTCCCTGACGATTTACGAAGCTCTCTCTCTCCCTCTCTGTAGCTCCCTCTTCTCTGACACTCTGGCTTGCAAAATCCAGCTGCATCTGCCTCTCCAGTCTGGATCCATGTTTCTTCCACTCATCGAGACCACTGCAGTCTGTGTGGTCCCCTCCACACGTAGGCTGTGCCTCCAGACACAGAGTGTTCATGGGACTCAGCTCATTTGGGTCTTTTCTCTCAGAGAACAGAGCAATACCCTAGCCCCTACCTAGTGCTGGAAACGGCTGCTCTAGATGTTTTGCTATTTTCTGGTTCTTCACAGTGGGTGCAGTCTGAAGCTGGTGACTCCCTTGTGGCCAAAGGTAGAAGTCTCCTGGTTCCATTCACATCAGACCTCATTTCTTCTTCGCCCAGCGCCTCCAATGCAAGTGCCTGTAGTTTCTGTTCATACTCCGAGATGCCCTCTGGCCCTGGCCCTTTGTGGTGATACTGGCATGGCACCGATGCTCCTGGAAGCCACTCCTGTGCCAGGATGGCTAGCACCACACCACAGAGAAAGCAGGGAGCACAGGAACATCAGCAGGAAAAAATACACATTAAACGAGTTGCCAGCTCAACTGGCTGTGACCCCACTGATGCCACCTGGCATAGAAAGGTGTGTGGTGGAGAAAGCTGGAGCACTGGAGGCAGCAGTCCCAGCAGGATGTAGTTGAAAACCCCTTGCTTTTGACATGTTTACGAAATGCAGAAGGATGTGAGCACATTGCAGGCCTCTCCCAGGGCCTTGGAGAGGCCAGTATCATAGTCAGCATTAGCCGGGGCAGGCCAAGTATCCTGTGGAGAGCACTGACCCGAGGGCTTGGCCCCTTCATGCTGGTGGCCAGAGAGGCATCTGAGATCCCAGCTGGCTCCTGAGCTGTTGATGCCTCCTAACATCTTACCCGCCATTCTCCCTCTGCCCCTCCTCGGTTACTATGTTAATGGCTGCATGCTTCTAGACTGTTCTCAGGGGTGGCTCTGACTGCACCTCAAATCTCTTTCCCACATCATGAAGGGAGTCATTTTTGAAGGACAAAGCTTAGGTTCTTTCTGCACGGAGTATCATGCGTGGTCTGGGTTTACCTGGCCCTACCTGTTCTCTGGCCCACCTGCCCACACTGGCACTCCTCCTGGCCCTTCCTGTCTCTGCTCAGGTGGCTGGCTCTGTGAGGCCGAGGTTGGCACAGCTCCCTTGGGGCCTCTGCTGCTGCTCTGCTCCTTTCACAGCTGGACACCACCTTCCTGTCCTTGTCTAGATGCTTGTGGATTCAGTGTGTCCCCCAAGGACTGTAAACTCCAGGGGAGCATGGAGCTCATGTCTCAGGTGCTGTGGAGGCTCCCCTTCTGGGCTAGCATGGGCTGTGGCACAGATGCTGCCCACCTGCCCGTCTGCTGTCAGACCAATGAGGAGCCTGTAGCTGGGCTGCCTGGAGCTCATGGGGCTTGGGTACAGGCCCCAGAATGAAAAGTCATCAGTGAGTCACTGGGAGAGGCTCATGGAGAGGGTCCCCGAGGCTGCACCCAGAGGACACGGGCCACAACATCTAGGATGCTGGTCTTGCTGAGGCCAGCTCTTGGCTGATGTCCTCACTTGTGGTGAGTGCTGGGTGCTGTGAGCACTGGGTGCTGTGAGCGCCCTTCCTCTGCCGGCTAGTCATCTTCCTCTTTGTTGTTTATTAATTTCTGCTCTCCCACTGATTACCTCCTTTTTTTCTTTGCCGCTCTTTTCCAGATTTCTTGTGTAGAACACAACTCATTTATGCCCACAACTTTTTCTTTTAAAAATCCACCTTTAAAAGATTCCTTTATGTCTAAGTGAGGTGTCAGCGTAGCCACACCCTAGTTCCTGACGAGATACGTTTACTGTAATTTGTTTCTAACATTTTTGTCATTTTCTTAGGATTTCTTTTTTTAACTCTAAATTATGAGGAGTATAATCAGTTTCCGCCACACAGACGCAGACACACGTACACGCAACCACCTTCCACTGCACCCTGGTTACAGAATACGTTCTGCTTGGTACTCTCTGAAGCTCATTTTGGTTTCCTTCGTGACTTGATTGTGGTGATGTCTGTAAATGCACCAGTGCCTTCCATAAGAATCCAGTTCTCCCTTTCCAGGTGCAGGCTTGGATCTGGTTTTATCTGCCTGCCCATCCACCATCTGGTCACTCGAGTTTGTTCACTGTGCTTCTTCAAGCCACCCAGACCCTATTTGTCCAACAAGAGCTGAAGATTCACCCAAGCCCCCAACCAACCTCAGGACCCAGGGCCCACCCACACACCACCCACCCAGCTGTCCCCCTATCCTCCCACAGAGGGTGAGCAGGGAGCAGGGAGCTCTGGCTGTGGCCAACTCACCTGTCTGGTGACACTGAGCAATAGCTGCTTGGGCAAAGTCCTTGATTTTCTTGTACTTCTGCAAAAAACTCTCCAAAAACTGGGCAGCTTCCTGAACAGGAACTCCAAGGCAAGCAGCAAGCCGCTCCTTCCCTGTCAGTCAGAGAGATGCATGTCAAGGCCTCACTCAGACCAGCTGTGACAGCGGGCATGGGCTCAGTGAGTCAGGTCCAGTTGGCAGCACTGGTCTTTTCTGATGGGTTGGGATGAAGTTGGCGTTAGCTAGGTGCCAATCACTCTGGACTGGGGCCTGCGACACATGTATTTATTCAGTGATATTGACTCAGTGCCTGCCAGGTATTTCAGGTGACGTGGTGGTGAAGTAGACATGGTCCCTCCTCCCACTGTGGCTAGGGGGAGACCCAATTCCAGAACTATGGAGGTTAGAGTGGGGCACAGAAGAAAAGAGGAAGGGAAAGTTCCATGGCCAAAGCACGAGAAAATGGTCCTCAGGGGCTCAATATTTTGTTCTAGAGGATGCAGGTGTTCCTGTGATGCTGCTGGTAGAAATGTCTCTGGTTGGGCCAGGCACGGTGGCACACGCCTATAATCCCAGCACTTTAGGAGGCGGAGGTGGGCAGATCACTTGAGATCAGGAGTTCAAGATCAGTCTGGGTAACAAAGTGAGGACTTTTTTCTATTTATTGAAAAGAAATAAAGGTCTTTGGCTGGGCACCGGCTGAGTTCCAGCAAGCATGTGAGCAGGTTCAGTGACCACAGAAGCCTGGCTCTGGGCCCAGTCCCACCAGGAGGTTCTGTGTGGCCCTGGGGATGTTGCCCGGCCCACAGTAAAGCCTGTTCCTTCACTGTATATTAGGAATGAGAGCCCTTATCCCCAGCTGGGATCCCCATGATCCAAGGCATGGGAAGCTCTAAGCAGTGTGTGGTTCCTACTTGGTACTCAATATACACTCATTCCCTCCCATTTTCCTCCAGAAGAGAGTAATGGTGTAAATAGAGAATGAGGAATCCATGAGGACATCATCCCTCGCTTGACAGTGGGATCACAGGGAAAGCCGTGGCTCTGGGGAGTGGTATATTGTTAGAAGGAACCCCAGAGAGACAAGCAGCCTGAAGACCTGCCTTCCTGGGGGCAGCATGTCTGGGACCAGCAGTGGTTTTGCTGTCCTCTGTGTGAGGTTAACTCTGGGGTTGTCTTACATGGTGCTCCAGGGACCTCTGGACAGGATGGTACAGAAAACATGGCCCAGAGGGTGAAGGTGTTGGGTCTGTGAAGACCAGGGAAGAACCCTCTGGAGGAATGGGATCGACTGGCCTCTCTGATCCAGCCCTCCTTTCAGCCAGGCCACTCGTAGCCCTGGCCAGCTGATGGCACAGCAGCTCTGAATAGAGAGAATATTCAAGTCTTGGCAAAGTGAAAGGGCAGGTGTTTGCTTCTGCTGCTTTGCCAGCAAGAGTGGGAAGGTTGGGTACCCTGTCCTCCAAAAGGTTACTCCAGCAGAGGGGGATAAAGTCATGATCCTTCTATGCTCAGATGGACTGACGAATTGGCACCATTTGGCTGGAAATGAAAAATCTCCAATATCCCTTTTGGGGCTTAAGACCTATTATTGTGATATTTTCACAAATAAATTATGTGTTTTGCTATACTTTTACTGAAATAATTCATCTATGGCTCTTTCTTTCTGTCAAATTTCAATCACCACACTTACCTAGTGCCTCAGCTATGGTACTGCAATGAAAAATTCCACTGGCTCTCAGAAAGAAGTCAGATGGCAGCTAGACACACAAGGTCAGCCAGATGGGACTTGCCTTGAGTATCTTCTTAGATAAATCTTTTCTTACCTCCAGTCTGCTGTTAAGCCCATATGGTGAATTTTTTTGAGATGGAGTCTTCTTCTGTCGCCCAGACTGGAGTGCAGTGGTGTGATCTCAGCTCACTGCAACCTCTGCCTCCTGGGTTTAAGCAATTCTCCTGCCTCAGCCTCCTGAGTAGCTGGGATTACCATGCCTGGTTAATTTTTTTTTTTTTTTAAGAAGAGACAAGGTTTCACCATGTTGGTCAGGCTGGTCTTGAACTCCTGATCTTGTGATCCGTCCACCTTGGCCTCCCAAAGTATTGGGATTACACGCATGAGCCACCACACCTGGCCAAATTTTTTATTTGGGGTATGCAGTTTTCAGTTCTAGAATTTCCATTTTAGAATTTTATTTGTTGAAGTTTTCCTTTTTTCATTTATTGTGAGCATATTTTCTTTTACTTCCTTGAGCTTAGTTATTAATAGCAACTTTAAAATCCTTGTCTGTTAATTCTAACATCTGAGTCATCTCAGGATCTGCTTCCATGATTGCCTTTTCTTGAGTATGGTCAAGTTACTCTGTTTCTTCCTGTTTAGGAATTTGGGGTTGTATGCTGGACATCGTGTAAGATATGTGTAGAGTTTTGGACCCTGTTATGTTCTTCTAAGGAGTGCTATGTTTTTTTTTGAAACAGTGTCTTGTTCGTACCCAGGCTGGAGGGCAATGGTGTGATCATAGCTCACTGCAGCCTTCAACTCCTGGGCTCAAGCAATCCTCCTGCCTCAGCTTTCTGAGTGGCTGGGTCTACAGATGTATGCCCACCATGCCTGGTTAAGGAGTACTGATTTTTTTTAAAGGGGCACTTAGTTCAGCTAAAATCGAACTTCAAACTCTGTCTCCTTGCAGTGGGAAAACACTGAAATCTCAGGTCAGTCCTTTTTGCCTTGGCTTCTGGGTTGTTTGAAGTCTGCCCCATTCATGTATAGTTAGGGGTAAGCCAAGATCTGAGCAGAGTTCATGCCTAGAACTTGGCCTCATTTCCTGGCTCTCTTCTTTCTGGAATTGCTCCCTTCACTTTGCAGATTCTCTGGTTTCCCAGAACTCTGTCCTCCAGTTATTCAAGCTAGTAGGATTGCACGTTCCTAGCAGAGTTTCTGTCCACACAGCATCAAGTGAGGTTGCCTTCAGGTGAGGAGCTATAGAATGAGAGTTCACCATCCTTTCTTCCAGGTGTCAGCTGGCCTCCAGTTTCTGCTGCTCTGGTCGCTTCCCAGTGCCTCTGAGTAGTTGTCTTTCTATACATTTCCCACAGTTTACAGTTGATCCCCGTGGGATGGCTGCTCCACTGGGAGCGACTTGGCTATCATCAGAAGTCATGCCTCTCTTTCTAAATTCTTATGGCCAAGGAAGAATCCCTTTCCTTTCTTCTGTGGAGCTGTCAGAATCTCCGAAGAGCAGTGGGTGGCCCCGGTCCCTATGCATGAAGAGTGCAGACGGCACAGTGGTTCCACAGCAGCAGGGATGAGAGACTGATACGGAGCTTGAGGGTCCGAGAGGTCTCCCAAGCCCTGGGTCCTTGCTCCTCACTCCTTGGACACTCTTAGCAGTGGGACTGTCATGCTAAAAGGCTGCTGTCTCTTCCCCAAGCAGGTTGGCTTCTGGCTCTGTGGGGACTTCTCTGTCCCATGCTTCCTGTGGACTGCTCCTTCTTTTCATAGAACTTGCCCCCGTGCTGTCATTCCATTGATCCCGTTTTACACACAGGCCCTGAGAGATCTGCATGCTGGGGGCACCGAGTACTCCCTCCTCTGACATCCTACATGAACACATAACTGGACTCTTCCCAGACGGCTAATCCTGTCCGGTGAGCACATGTGAGTCTAGGTATGTGTGTGCTACAATTTTAAGTTCAGCATGGAGTCTTCACTCCCTTTTCTCCATATGCCCTTCTGCCCCACACAGAAGGGCAGGTTGCTGACAGGTTTTCACTTCTGCTTGTGTCTCTAGGGCCAAGCAGGTGCCTGCACACAGTGGGCCTTCAGGAACGTGGCTGGTCTAGCAGGAACAGACGTGACATTAAGTCCTACACTGCTTTCAAAACGCAGCTCAGGGGTTGCTGGTCTGGGCTGGCCCCTGAACTCTCCCGACTCTCCCCAGGCTGGGGCCCTCCCCTGGCTCCCTTGGCACCAGGGACTCCTGCAGATGCACTGATGGCGTAGTCTGTGTGCCCAGGCCTTCTCCTGGGTCTCTGCAAGTCCTTGGGAGCAGGCACCAGGCCAGATGACATGCACTCAGCACAGGCCTGTTGACTGCACGATGACTGGATGTGGAGGTTAACTTCAGAGTCATGGAGTCACCTGAGAAGACTCAAGGGCTCGACTCTAGGAGCAATAGGTGCTCAGAGCAAGACTCAGGGGTCAGGAGCTGCTTCCAGGAGAAGGCAGATTCCTGCTGGGCCCAGCAGTGGCTGTGAGCAGGGCTGTGAGGCTGGGGAGATGCCTGCAGTTAATGGGCATCTGAATTCAGTCGACTGATGGAGGAGCAGTGAGCCTGTGAGCCAGCCTCTCGGGTCAAGGCTCCCAGACAGTGGCTGCTCTGTCACTCCGTGTGCTCCCTGCCAGCTCCTCCACAGTGGCTGTGGGGGCACAGCACACAGATCCAGCACCCGGGGCACTCCCCTGCCTCTCACACAGTCCTGCTGCCTCCTCTGCTGTTTTCATTGCAGTCTTCACAACGGTCATGTCGCCCATTTCTCAAGAATGCGTAGGAACCATGCCCTGCCCCATGCCCCCAGCATTTGTGGGCCCTTCAGAGGTATGCTACGTGAAAACACGGCACACTGCAATCCACTGAAAACTAGCTCCTCTACAGAATTTCCAAAGGGTGCCCAGCAGCCTGGAAGGCCTGGCAAGTTCACCTGGCTTCCTGAGTCCCAGCTCATGTAACAAAGTTTCCAACACAAGGAGAACAGAGACACGGTCTGAGCCCACAGCAGAAGATGCACAGTAATTCCAGCTGTCAAGCCAGACGGAAACAATGGGAGGCTCGGGGTAGGAACTCCTGTCACTGTCACAGCTAAAAGCAGCCAAATTATCCTTTTCAATATCAGGCTAATGACTCACTGCTTATTTACAAAATGTAGCTGTTTTCCTCTCCAGAAAAAAAAAAAGAAGGAAAGAAAGTGAATACTCCAGAAGGAGCCAAAGGGTTGGCAGAGAAGACCACCTTTTTCTGGGTAGGTGGGGCACAGACTGCCCCACGGCAGGTGCTCGGCACACTCAGTCTCCAATCCTTCCTCCTAGCTGGATATGGGGCGGCTGCCCCAGCTGGAGACAAGGCCAGGGCTGCCACAGGAGACCTACAGATCAGTCACTTGGAAGCATTAATTGACATGGCACAGAAGTGAAGTAGGACTCAGATGCAATGGCAGATGACAGAGATGACAGCTGATGCCCCACCCACCCTACCACCCTATGAGAGCATTCCCCAGGAAGAGATGGCACAGGGAGGCAGAGGGCCTTGTACAAGCCATGCAGTCAAGGAGGTGACAGGGTTGGGATCAAGCCCAGGTTGCCTGGCCCAGGACTGGGGAGGCGATGTCTTGCTGGAAGAGCAGAAGCAAATGTTATGTTTGCAACACAAGATGCCAGAGCAAGGATGCAAGGCAACAAACCCTCATATAATTTGGCAGTGATGGCTTCCCCCAAGACAGGGATCCCAGGGAGGTTCAGGGGTCCAGCACAGAAGAAAGAGGCTGAAAGAAGGCAGTGGACCAAGCAACTCTGAAGAGAATCAACCCAATGTCACACTGCTGTCACTCACAGAATCTAGTTCTTCAAAACAAAGTTTCAGTCTATGTTCCAAAAACCATGTACACAATCAAAATGTTTTCAAAAGTGGAGCTGAGACCACCAAGTCCACTAATTTGTTCCTGTGTCTTCTCTGTGCCGGGCAGTGAGTTAAGCTTATGAGCTCCTATCTCTGAGGTGCCCATGTTCGAGCTGGGGCACGAGACCATGAACAGGTGAGCGGGTGAAGAGCTGGTGTCTCTTGCTCCTTTGCTGGTTTGAAGAGCAGAGCTGCCAAGATGCAGGCTCTGCCCAAGGTGTAAGACCCACGTGGCAAGGAGCTGAGATCACCTCTGGCTGACAGCCAGCAAGAAACAAGCCGGCTGGGCATGGTGGCCCATGTCTGTAATCTCAGCACTTTGGGAGGCCAAGGTGGGCAGATCACTTGAGGACAGGAGTTCGAGACCAGCCTGGCCAACATGGTGAAACCCTGTCTCTACCAAAAATATAAAAAATTAGCTGAGCATGGTGGCAGGCACCTGTCATCCCAACTACTCAGGAGGCTGAGGCAGGAGAATTGCTTGAGCCTGGGAATTGGAGGTTGCAGTGAGCCAAGACTGCGCCACTGCAGTCCAACCTGGACAACAGAGCGAGGCTCTGTCTCAAACAAACAAAAAAGAAACAGAAGCCAAGACAATAAATCTCCCCCAATCGAGCCATAGATGCAACTACAGCCCCAGCTAACACCTTGACTGCAGCCCTGCAGGGGACCCAGCTACGGCATGACCACACCCAGATAGCTGTGAGATAGTGTGCATTATTTTAAGTCACTACGATTGTGGCAATTTGTTACCCAGAAGTGGTAACCTCTACTGTGGCTGAGGAAGTTTGCACAGGGGAGAGTTGAGCACAGGTCTGCAGAAGTGAGGGTGGGCTCTGGTGGTGCAGGGGGAACAGCAGTGCAAAGCCGAGGCTGGAGCTGGCCTGGCTGGTTGGTTGCGGTTCAAGATAGGCCATCCATCCACAGTCCCAGGGTGGGGCACTCTGGACGCTCATCCAGCAGGCACCACAGTCTCAATGGAGACTGCAGGGCAGCTCTTAGGGACAATCTACGAAGTGCTTGCCCCGTTATTCTTCCATTGAAGCCCGGTTTTTCTGCCTTTCTGTGAATATACAAAGGGTTTCCATGGTAGGGTGGTGAATCTTCTTCTCAGGGTCTTTGCACAAGCCCTGCAGCTCATCACAGGGAAAGGAGGTCTGAAAGGCTTAAGAAGGAGCTGGCTGGCTGGGGAAATTAGGCCACACTGATTCAGCATCACTAAGGGCCAGAAAAGAATTAAAAAGTCTCGGACAGCCCATGTCAGGGAGTCGAAGGGAGAGTGAAAGAGAGTAGACGGCCTGCTCTGACATGGGTGTTGGGGCTGGGGGCTAGGAGGAAGGAGGGAGAGTAGAAGGGAAGAGAAAAGGGGAGGGGAGAAGGATGCTTGTAAAAGAGGCCCAGCCAGCCCAAACCTCTGGCCCTCCAGCCCTTCCTGGCCTGGCCCCCCTTTCTCCTGTCTGCTGCCCCTGACGTTGGACCCCCACTGCCCTGCTCACAGCCCAAGGCCTGCCCTCTGTGGGGTGCTTTGGCTGCGTGGCCCAGCTGGGTGAGCTCTGCCCTAGGGAGCTGGGGTGCGTGCTGAGATGTGGCAGTGAGTCCAAGCGCTGCACACCTTGAGGCTAAGCTGTCTAACTTTATCATGCCTTGGCATGTGTGTGGACCAGGGTCTCCTCAAAGGTCTCCAAGCACAGCAGTGGTGCCTAGCACAGTGGTATGGTGTAGAGGTGGGGCCAACAGCTTGGTCACACTGGACCTGCCCACATCCATGGCCTCCCCGAGAGGCTGGCTGTGACTCTGAGCAGGTCAAGGTGTGGGGTGGTCTGGCCAGTGTCTGGTGGCCACAGGTGTCATCAGAGCATTAACAACACCCAGGGACTCACAGATGATCTCTGAGGCACAGCCACATTTAAACACAGGTACACGGCTGCCAGCTTACAGGTGACCCCGAGACCCTGGCTCCTGGCCCGCAGCCTACCTGCTCCATAGACCACCGAGTACACCACCTTCTTGGTTTGCTCTCTGTCTGCATGTGTCACATGTTCCACGGGCACGTCCTTCCTGCATGGAGAGACCATGTGTGTTCAGGCACAGGAGGCACTGTCAGTGCAGGGCAGACAGTCTAACCACATGCCCTATCACTGCACTTCCTCTGGAAATTCTTCACGGTTTCATGGCAGCTGGCACACTGGCAGGGAGATGTTCCACACCTGCAGTAAGAGCCCCAGGCAGATACCTATGGTGAGGCTGCAGCAGCTGCTGCTGGCCAAGCACCATCCCACATTCCTGGGCATCCACAAATCAAAACTCAAAACTGCTTTCCCCAAAGGCATGCCCACCCAACTTCAGGAAAGCCCATCCCCCATGTTGAGGTGCCTGGGCCTGGGCCATGTCTGTGTCTGCTGCAGTGGTGGGGGGCTGACTTCTAGGCCTATCTAGTCCGACTGCTTGACTGGATAAGCAGCTCTGTCCTGGCTTCCCACAGACAGAGGCCATGGGGGTGAGCCCCACCCTGGAGCTACAGCATTCAGATAGAATAAGGATCAACTCAATATCTGACCGGCATCTGAACCACAGCAATCTCCAGAGATTAAAGCTGAGACATCTGAGTAGCACAGGAGCTCCAGGGCACTCTCAGCACCAAGAGGCCCTCCTCCTCCAAGAGCACCCCCAAAGGACAGGCAGCCTGTCGTGTGCCCTGGGTGTTGCCTCCTGCCTGCTGCTTTTATAAACATCCTTGTCATCTACACCAGTCCTTCCTGATGGAGTGGGCATCTCAGATTCAGAAGCTGAGGGGGGCAGTGGGAGGGAAGGAGAAAGGGGAAGGGAGGGAGAAAGGGGGAGGGAAGGAGAAGGGAGGGAGAAAGGGGGAGGGGGAGAGAGAAGAGGGAGGGGGGAGAGAGAAGGGGGAGAGAGAGAGAGAAGGGGGGGAGAGAGAGAGAGAGAGAGAGAGAGAGAGAGAGAGAGAGTGAGAGTGAGAGAGAGAGAGAGAGAGAGAGAGAACAGAGAACAGAAAAAGTAACAGAAACTTCTCCCAATCTGTTTTGTGGCTGGCTCTGTGCTAGCGCCTGCTTCATTACTTAGCCAGGCTGTTCAGAGCTCTACCTTAGCCTTCACTTCCTGCTTGCACTGAGCATAGAGACCAGCCTCAGGTGAAAGCTCAGGTCTTCCTAGATCTCCTCTGAGCATGCAAGCTCCCTGGGCACGCGTGGGGCTTTCTACATTTCCTGGTATCTACAGGTACTTTTGAATGCTCTAATTTCCAAAAGTGTCTCTCTCCTCAGTCTTTTTTCTTCCAGAGCTTTCAGTGCTCCACTGTTGACCTCAACTATAATTTTTAGCTCCAGGCAGCTGGAAGTTATTGGTCTTACAATGTTTTCAAGCAATGTCTGCCACTCTTCTGCAGCAGGTGGGTTCTGAGTTAGGTGAAACAATGACAAACCCCTGCGTCAGCCCTTCAGGCAGCCACTGGACTAGTGAGAATAAACACCCACTTCTTTTCGAGTAAGGTGTGCTCTGCCTCCAGAAGCAGGGACCAGGCCCCATGCTGGGAACATGCTGCTGCCTTCAAGACTGATGCGTGGGAGGAGGGCAGGTAGAGTCATCACAAGGCTCTACTTTTTTTTTTTTTTTTTGAGATGGAGCCTGACTCTGTCACCCAGGCTGGTGGGCAGTGGTGCGATCTCAGCTCACTGCAACCTCTGCCTCCTGGGTTCAGGTGATTCTCCTGCCTCAACCTCCTAAATAGCTGGGATGACAGGCATCTGCCACCATACCCAGCTAATTTTTACATTTTTAGTAGAGATGGGGTTGTACCATGCTGGCCAGGCTGGTCTCAAACTCCTGACCTCATGATCTGCCCGCCTCGGCCTCCCAAAGTGCTGGGATTACAAGCATGAGTCACCACACCCAGCCTGCCTTTTTCTTGATTCAGCATTTGCTTGGTTGCTGTAAACCTCTGACT
This sequence comes from Leontopithecus rosalia, assembly GCA_028533165.1. Lineage (NCBI taxonomy): Eukaryota > Metazoa > Chordata > Mammalia > Primates > Cebidae > Leontopithecus > Leontopithecus rosalia. The sequence continues at coordinate 1,526,579 of CM052650.1, forward strand.
GTTTTTCAAAGTTTTGATGAAGTTGGTTCTGAAGTTTTATTAGATTTTTCAATGTTTCTTTGGGGGACAGGCCCATGGGGCTGTGTACTCACCATTCTTGCTGACATCCCAGACTTCACTGATTTTTTGGCACCTAATTTCTAAGCACCAATGCATTTCCAGATTCCCCCTTTTCCTGCTGTGTTAAACTATTTTGCGCCCTTTGTTTAGCTCACCCTTAATCTTGACATTGTTAACGGCTATATTTAGATAAAAAAGCAAAAAGCCAAATGGGCTGGGTGCAGTGGCTCAAGCCTATAATCTCAGCACCTTGTGGGGACAAGGTGGAAGGATCACTTGAGGCCAGAAGTTCGAAACCAGTCTCTATTAAAAGAAAATTTTAAAAATGAGCTGGGCATGATTATATGCACCTGTGGTCCCAGCTACTCAGGAGACTGAGGTGGGAGGACTGGGGGGTGGGAGGACTTGAGCTTGGGGGGTGGAGGCTGCAGTGAGCCGTGACTGTGCCACTGCCCTCCAGCCTGGGTGACAACGAATAAATAAACAACTACATGACATTTTTGTAGAGTATTTCATAAAATATTTTTAAATTTAATCAAATAAAAATGATCATAGAGGTCTTGGTAAGTTTAGATTGATACCAGGTACATAAGCAAGGGAAGGAGCTAGAATGATCCATGGGTAATGTGTTAGCACTGGAGACATCAGTATGAACTCATGGTAAGCTCTATGTCGATGCACATGGTTACAGAGAGAAATATTTAAAGATATGTGTACATACACAGGTTGGCATGCATGCATAACTTCTTGTTCTGTCAGCTGAGAAAACCTAGAAGCAACCTGCCCAGTAGCAAAGAGCACTGAGCACCCAGACCTTGCCTTTTAATGCCATTCTCCAGTGAAAGAATGGGGCTCCTTGGAGAAATGGCTGATTCCAGGACTGGGGCAGGAAACATACAAGAGGAGCCTAGAAGGTCTTCTAGTGCCAGTAAACAAGAAAGTGATAAATGTGTATGCGTGCACGTGCACACACACACACACACACACACACAAACACACACACACAAGGTCAAGTCAAAGGGACACAGGAGCCAAGCTGCAAGAGGTCCCAATGGCCAAAGCTGGAACAATTTAGGTAAGAAAATAAAAAAACATTAGATTATAACTCAAAGTAAAAAATAAACATTCATGAATCCATGCTGATTTGGATTTAAATGATTAAATAAATAAATGGGGGCAAACACAGATCTCCCACGCAGAAGGAATCCAAATAATTTATATAGATACCCTGTCCTTAGAAAGACGAAGCATATCTCCCCTCCTTAATTACATACAGGTGTGCTTAGTGACTTGTTCTTAAAGGGTAGGTGCCATGTGGAATCGGGGTAGAGAAGAGTATCTTTATGGTAGAGAATCCTGACAAACGCCCTCAGCCAGGTGACCAGGTCAGCATCAGAAGCGGTAAGCCCTGTGGACAGTGTGTGTCCCTGACTCAGTGTGATGATGATGGCGCTGCACCTCTGTGCTCAAACCCCAAATCCCAGTCTATTCATGAGAAAAACATCAGACAAACACCAATGGAGGGACATTCTACAAAATACGTGACCAGTCCTCCTCAAAACTGTCAGGGTCATTGAAAACAGGGCAAGTCTAAGAAAGTGTCGCCATCCAAAGGAGCCTAAGGAGACTGTGACTAAATGCAATGTGGTGTCATGGAGGGGGTCCTGGAGCAGAAAGGGGACAGCAGGGAAAGACTGAGGAGATGCAAGTCAAGTGTGGACTTTAGTTTATGACAACATATCAGTACTGGGTTCATTCACTGTGACACATGTGCCATATTAATGGAAAACATTAATAACAGAGAAGCAGGTGTGGGATGTATGAGAACTCTTCGTACTATCCTTGCCATTTTTATATAAATTTAAAATGGTTTTAAAATAAAAAGTTTATTTAAAAAAGTGATCTAGTACAAGACCAGCCTGAGCAACATGATGAAACCTTGTCTCTATTAAAAATACCAAAAAATTAGCCAGGTGTGGTGATACATGCCTGTCGTCCCAGCTATGTGGGGGGCCTACACAGGAGGATCACTGCAGCCTGGGAGGTTGAGGCTGTAGTGAACTGAGATTGTGTCACTGCACTCCAGCCTGGGTGACAGAGTAAGACCCTGTCTCAAAAAAAAAAAAAAAAAAAAGAAAAAAGAAAAGAAAGAAAAAAAGAGAGAGAGAGAGAAAGCGCCAAAAATTATGCTAGGTTACAAATAATTTATATGTTATAACTTGATTTTAAGTTATGTAATTGCAGATAAATATATGGGGGAAATCCCATAAGTAAGTCTGGTGGGCTTATGGAAATTTGGTTTTTGTTGTTTTGATAACTGGTATTTAAATTTTTCCAACTAACGAAAATTATAAAGAAAAAAATGAGCCATAAAAAATTCCACAGTAGATGGGAGGGATCCAAGATGGCCAAATAGGAACAGCTCTGGAGTGCAGTTCCCAGTGAGAACGCAGAAGGTGAGTGATCACTGCATTTCCAAATGAGTTTTTACTGCCCACAGACCAGGAGATTCCTGGGTGGAAAAGCACCGCAAGTTTCCAGCACAGCTGTTTCAGCCAGTGCCGCAGGTCTCCACACAAAAACTCACACAAATCTGGGTGGCTGTTTCAACTGGCACCTGGAATGTCTGGGAGACAGAGTCACCCATTCAACTGACAAAAAGGGGGCTGAAACAGGGAGCCAGGTGACCTGGCTCAGTGGGTCCCACCCCCACAAAGACCAGCAATCTGAAACACTCTGGATTGAGAGTTTCACAGCAAGCACAGCTGGACCCAGGATGGTCCTGCTCTGTTGTGGGGAAGGGCATCCACCATTACCGAGGCATTCCACCACTACTGAGGCAGTCCGCCATTACTGAGTCAGTCTGCCATTACTGAGGCAGACCACCATTACTGAGGCAGTTCTAACTATACCTTTATAAACAAAACTGCAAGGAAGTTCACATAGCAGCTGGGCAGAGCCCACAGTAGCTCAGCAATGCCTCTGCTGGCAGATTGTGACTAGGCTACCTCCTTGCTGGACAGGGCATCTCTGAAAAAAGACAGCAGCACATCAGGAACTTAGAAATAAAGCCCTACCTTCCCAGGACAGAGCACCTGGGAAAAAAAGGCAGTTATTTGAGTTCCACTGCAGCAGACTTAAATGTACCTTCCCAGCAGCTCTGAACGGAACAATGTAGCTCACAGCTTAGCACTTGAGCTCCTATAAGGGACAGACTGTCTCCTCAAGCAGTTCCCCAACCCCCATATATCCAAAGAGACACCTCATAAAGGAGAGCTCAGGCTGACATCGGGAGGGTATCCTGGGACAAAGATAACAGAAGAAAAAGCTGGCAGCAACCCTTACTGTTCTGCAGCTGATGCAGGTGATCCCCAGGCAAGTAGGGTCTGGAGTGGACCTCCAGCAGTCCTATAGCAGAGGGGCCTGACTATTAGAAGGAAAACTAAAAAACAGAAAGAAATAACTTCATCATCAACAAGAAGGATACCCACTCAGAGAGCCCATCCAGAAGTCACCAACTACAAAGACCACAGGTAGATAAATCCACAAAGATGGGAAGAAACCAGTGCAAAAAGGATGAAAACACCCCAAACCAGAATGCCTCTCCTCCTCCAAAGGACCACAAGTCCTCACCAGCAAGGGAACAAGGCTGGATGGAAAATGAGTCTGATGAATTGACACAAACAGCCTTCAGAAAGTGGGTAATAACAAACTTCTCTGAGCTAAAAGAGCATGTTCTAACCCAATGCAAAGAAACTAAGAAACTTGAAAAAAGGTTTGGTGAAATGCTAACGAGAATAAACAGCTTAATAAAAATGTATTTATGGAGCTGAAAAACACAACACAAGAACTTTGTGAAGCATACACAAGTTTCAATGGCCGAATCAACCAAGCAGAAGAAAGGACAGCAGAGATTGAAGATCAACTCAATGAAATAAAATGAGAAGGCAAGATTAGAGAAAAAAGAGTAAAAAGAAATGAACAAAGCCTCCAAGAAATATGGGACTACATGAAAAGACCTAATCTATGTTTGATAGGTATATCTGAATGTGATGGAGAGATTGAATCCAAGCTGGAAAACACTCTTCAGGATATTATCCAGGAGAACTTCCCCAATCTAGCAAGGCAGGCCAATATTCAAGTCCAGGAAATACAGAGAACACCACAAAGATATTTCTCAAGAAGAGCAATCCCAACACACATAATCATCAGATTCACCAGGGTTGAAATGAAGGAAAAAATACTAAGTGCAGCCAGAGAGAAAGGTCAGGTTACCCACAAAGGGAAGCCTGTTAAGACTCAAAGCAGATCTCTTGGCAGAAACCCTACAGGCCAGAAGAGAGTGGGGGCCAATATTCAACATCCTTAAAGAAAAGAACTTTCAACCTATAATTTCATATCCAGCCAAACTAAGCTTCATAAGCAAAGGAGAAATAAAAATCTTTACAAACAAACAATTGCTCAGAGATTTCATAACCACCAGGCCTGCCTTACAAGAGCTCATGAAAGAAGCACTAAACACAGAAAGGAACAACCAGTACTAGCCACTCTAAAACGTACCAAATGGTAAAGAGCATCAACACAACGAAGAAACTGCATCAACTAATCGGAAAAACAGGCAGCTAGCATCAAAATGGCAGGATCGAATTAACACATAACAATATTAACCTTAAATGTAAATGGGATAAATGCCCCATTCAAAAGACACAGACTGGCAAATTGGATAAAAAGTTAAAACCCATTGGTGTGTTGTATCCAGGAAAGCCATCTCACATGCAAGGACACACATAAGCTCAAAATAAAGGGATGGAGGAAGATTTACCAAGCAAATGGAGAGCCAAAAACAAAACAAAAACAGGAGTTGCAATCTTAGTCTCTGATAAAATAGACTTTAAACCAACAAAGATCAAAAGAAACAAAGAAAGGCATTACATAATGGTAAAAGGATCAATACAACAAGAAGAGCTAACGGTCCTAAATATATATGCACCTAATACAGGAGCACCCAGATATATACAGCAAGTTCTGAATGACCTACAAAGAGACTTAGACTCCCACACAATAATAGTGGGAGACTTTAACACTCCACTGTCAATTTTACACAGAACAACGAGACAGAAAATTAACAAGGATATCCAAGACTTGAACTCAGATCTGGACCAAGCAAACCTAATAAACATTTACAGAACTCTCCACCCCACATATACATTCTTCTCAGCACCACATCACACCTCCTCTAAAATTGACCACATACTTGGAAGTAAATCACTCCTCAACAAAAGCAAAAGAATGGAAATCATAACAAACAGTCTCTCAGACCACAGTGCAATCAAATTAGAACTCAGGGTTAAGAAACTAACTCAGAACCACGCAACTTCATGGAAACTGAACAACTGGCTCTTGAATGTTGACTGGATAAACAATGAAATGAAGGCAGAAATAAAGAAGTTCTTCGAAACCAACGAGAATGAAGACACAACATACCAGAATCTCTGGGACACATTTAAAGCAATCTCTAGAGGAAAATATATAGCAATAAGTGCCCACATGAGAAGAGTGGAGAGATCCAAAATTGACACCCTATCGTCAAAATTGAAAGAGCTAGAGGAGCAAGATCAAAAAAAATTCAAAACTTAGCAGAAGACAAGAAATAACTAAGATCAGAGCAGAACTGAAGGAGACAGAGACACGAAAAACCCTTCAAAAAAAATCGACAAATCCAGGGGCTGTCTTTTTGAAAAGATCAATAAAATAGACAGACCACTAGACAGATTAATAAAAAAGAAAAGAGAAGAATCAAATAGATGCAATAAAAAATGATAAAGGGGAAATCACCACAGATTCTACAGAAATACAAACCACCATCAGAGATCACTACAAACAACTCTATGCAAATAAACCAGTAAACCTGGAAGAAGTCAAAAACCCTGAATAGACCAATAATAAGGGCTGAAGTTGAGGCAGCAATTGATAGCCTACCAACCAAAAAAAAAAAAAAAAA
>CM052650.1:1532739-1600308 GCA_028533165.1 Leontopithecus rosalia
CAACACATCAAAAAGCTTATCCATCACGATCAAGTAGGATTCATCCCGGGGATGCAAGGCTGGTTCAACATAAGCAAGTCAATAAACGTTATTCACCACATAAACCGAACCAAAGACAAAAACCACATGATTATCTCAATAGATGCAGAGAAGGCCTTTGACAAAATTCAACAGCCCTTTATGCTAAAAACTCTCAATAAACTAGGTATTGATGGAACGTATCTCAAAATAACAAAACTATTTATGACAAACCCACAGCCAGTATCATACTGAATGGGCAAAAACTGGAAGCATTCAAGCATTGCCTTTGAAATCTGGCACTAGACAAGGATGCCCTCTCTCACGACTCCTATTCAATATAGTATTGGAAGTTCTAGCCAGAGTAATCAAGAGAAATGGAAAGAAATAAAGGGTACTCAATTAGGAAAGGAGGAAGTCAAATTGTCTCTATTTGCAGACGACAAGACTGTATATTTAGAAGACCCCATCGTCTCAGCCCAATATCTCCTGAAACTGATAAGCAACTTCAGCAAAGTCTCAGGATACAAAATCAACGTGCAGAAATCACAAGCATTCCTATACACCAATAACAAACTTAAAGAGAGCCAGATCAAGAATGAACTGCCATTCACAATTGCTACAAAGAGAATAAAATACCTAGGAATACAACTAACAAAGGATATAAAAGACCTCTTCAAGGAGAATTACAAACCACTGCTCAAGGAAATAAGAGAGGACACAAACAGATGGAAAAACATTCCATGCTCATAGTTAGGAAGAATCAATATTGTGAAAATGGCCATACTGCCCAAAGTAATTATAGTTTCAATGCTATCCCCATCAAGCTATCTATGACCCTCTTCATAGAACTGGAAAAAACCACCTTAAACTTCATATGGAACCAAAAGAGAGCCCGCATAGCCAAGTCAATTCTAAGCAAAAAGAACAATGCTGGAGGCATCATGCTACCTTACTTCAAACTATACTACAAGGCTGCGGTAATCAAAACAGCATGGTACTGGTGCCAAAACAGATATATAGACCAATGGAATGGAACAGAGGCTTTGGAGGCAACGCCGCACATCTACAACCATCTGATATTTGACAAACCTGACAAAAACAAGCAATGAGGAGAGGATTTCCTGTTTAATGTTGGTGTTGGGAAAACTGGCTAGCCATATGCAGAAAGCAGAAAGTGGAAACACCAAAAGCACTGGCAACAAAAGCCAAAATTATAAAGACACATGCATACATATGTTAATTGCAGCACTGTTTACAATAGCAAAAACCTGGAACCAACCCAAATGCCCATCAATGATAGACTGGACAAGGAAAATGCGGCACATATACACCATGGAATACTATGCAGCCATAAAAAATGATGAGTTCGTGCCCTTTGTAGGGACATGGATGAATCTGGAAACCGTCATTCTCAGCAAACTGACACAAGAACAGAAAATCAAACACCGCATGTTCTCACTCATAGGCGGGTGTTGAACAATGAGAACACGTGGACACAGGGAGGGGAGCATCACACACTGGGGGTCTGTTGGGGGGTACTGGGGAGGGACAGTGAGGGGTAGGGAGTTGGGGAGGGATAACATGGGGAGAAATGCCAGATATAGGAGATGGGGGATGGAGGCAGCAAACCACATTGCCATGTATGTACATATGCAACAATCCTGCATGCTCTGCACATGTACCCCAGAACCTAAAGTGCAATTATATATATATATATATATATATATATATATATATATATATATGAACAAATAAATAAATTGTATTGCATGTTAAAATTGTAGAAAAAAATTCCACAGTAAATACAGGAGAGTCAATAGCTTTCCTACCAGTAATAAACAGAAACTATAATAAAAGTAAAGGACCACACTCACAACAGCAATAAAAATCTCAAAATACCCAAAAATAAGTTTAAGAAGAAATATACCTGACTTCCATCAAGGAAGGGGCATTAAAGGACACAGCAGAAGATGTGCTGTGCTCCTGGACAGGAGAATACAACACTGAAAAGACATCGACTTTGCCATATCCGGTTTTACCTTAGCACAGTTTCAATTAATGTGTCGGGGGGATTGGGGGTGAAAACTTAAGAAAGCAATTCTAAATTTCATCTGAAAAACAAATCAAAGGGAACAGTCAGGCCAAAGTGAAAAAGGGTGAGTAATGAGGAAGAAAAGGGAAATGTACACAGCTCAACACCGATGCAGGAGTAAAAACAGATACATCAGGGGAAGCAAAGAGAACGCCCGTACCAGGCTATAGCATATTTTAAAACACAGTCAATGATTTGGGTTGGAATTGACTAATTATTTGGGAAACTATGAATTTAAATGCCTGTTTCCTATCACACGTACAAATAAATCAGAAGCTCGCTGATGTGAAAGCAGTCACGGAAGGATAGTGGTGAGCTACATACAGAGTAGAACAGAGCCCAGGGGCAATGCTGAGGCTCAGGGGTCTTGGAGTGGTGCGGAGGTGAAACTTTGGACGTGGCCCCATGCGTTGACCTGGGACAACTGGCTCACCATGGTGGAAAAAATCAAATGAGATCTCTGTTGTCACACAAATCACAAAAGTGGGGTCCAGATGGAATAAATGTCCAAACATGAAATGATCAACACTTAAATAAGGCTCAAGAAAACAAAGGAGAATCCTTAAGTCCCATGAATAGGAGAGCATTGAAAAGAAACACAAACAATACAAACCATACGAAGAAATGTCTTTTTTTCAAGACACTGACTAGGCGCATTTCAAGCAAGCCTCATCCACTTTGAAGAACCAAAATGCTATGTAGACAATCATGCTTTGAATACATTATCCAAGATGGAGCACAGCAGCTCAACAGAAAAGCAAAAGAAAACTCCACAATCTAGGAAGAAGGAAAACAGGCAGCCTGGATGGCTGGGATGGGCTGAGAGCCAGAGTGACCTCCCAATCCTGGAGGGGCTGACAGGTTTTCTATGGCCCACTTTCACACTGGGAGATCGTACAATCCAGGCCACAGAAGAGCACCTTGACCCTCCCTAGCCCTGTTCCAAGAAGGGAACATGCCCTGGGCCCTGCATCCTTCCTGAGACCTAAGCAGCTACAGTAAGACGCCATTCTCGGTCCTAGCTCCTAATAGACTGTGTGGTGCCGTGAAACAGTGGCGTTAGGCCTGCATTAGGAGAACTTGGGCTGCTGCTTGTGCAACAAGAGTGTGAGCCGAGTGTGAGCTCCCACAACTAGAACTGGGAAGCAAGCACGGCATGGGCTGCAGCCACCAGCACTGGAAGTAGGTACCTCCCTTGGGAACTGAGCAGGACAAGAGTAGCAGTGGAGGCTCAGTCTTGAGCTGGGCAGGAGCTCTTACGGCCCAGGGCTGAGTTGTGGGTTAGGTGTCAGCTCCAGGTCTGACTGAACAGTGAGTTAGCTATGACAGCTGGGGTGGGGGAGGATGCCCAGATTGGACTGGGGTATGGGAGGGACACAGGTTCCCTACTCTCCAGCCAAGGCTGTGATCACTGGGACAGGCCCTAGCTCCCATAACAGGACCTCCGCATAGTGGCTGTTGCCCTTCACCCAAACATTTCACCAGAGGCCTGAGGATTGCCATGCCTTTTTAGCCCCTTGCAAGGCAGGTGCATGTACTTACCACTGGTGGGCCAGCACAAATTCACCTGGTCCAGCTGTGTCTGGCTTCCTCCTTGACAGAGTGCAGGATCCAGGGTCCCGGAGGTTCCACAACGCAATTCACCACCTGGGACACTCAAGTACTTTTCCAGTGGGACAGAGGTTAGGCATAAACACCCTACCACTACCATCTCAGCTGGCTCCTGCCTGCAAATGCTGCCTGCTGGCCTGGAGGCTGGCCTGCACAGCCCACTGCAATCACTGCCAACATAAATGCATAGCACTTGGGACCCAAAAGAGCATCTCACAACCACTGCTACCCAGGAGCTGCCCAGGAGCTGCCCAGGAGCTCGAGAGCCCACTCACCCACCCAGCACATCATCAGTACAAACTGCATCTGAGAAGGCCAACAAGAGGCCCAGGAACTGGTCTGCCTGGAACCGCCAATACAGGTGCCAGCATATGCTGATCCAGGGCACAAGGACAGACATGCTTAGCCTACTACCACTACCACTGAAACCTGAAGATAGGCCCATCTGGCATTTTAGTCCCCAGCACAACTTTACCACAGCCTCCAACAATAACTACACCCTGCCACCCCAAAGAAACCACAGGCATCACTAATGCCATTTACAGCCGAAGAAATCATACAGAGCCTTCACTACTGCATGCCCTCAGAAACAAAGCCAAAGAGTCATACCCAGCTCCACTCTCTGGGACCTCCTTTTCCTTTACCCTTCTTGGTTATGTAAGAGAGCAGTGAAGAATTTGCTTTCCTTGGGGAATGAGCATATTTCCCAGACTGTTTCCTGCCTATAGAAGACCTGGAGCCCAAGAGTTGCTTTAAATTTCAGGTAACCAGTCTCTTTGAGCCCAGATGGGTGACTCTGGGCAGTGCAACTCTTATAAATGTGGCCAGCTTCTTACCTATTTGACTTTAGGCAGCTCTGTCTATGCACCAACAGACACACCCACAGTTCATTTGGAGAAATGTATCCTTTGTCTAGACTTCACTGCAGGTACCTTGAGTTTATCAGGAGCATATGGGAGAGCCACAAACTTTTACCCTCTTTTTTACTCTCTTTTACCAGAGCTCTGTTGCCCAACTGTACGGATTTTGGGGTACCACCCTGATTCTTTCTGGTGTGTTGGCAGTAGGAATTGAGGCCACATCTTTGATTTATGTGTTTTAATTGGCCTTTGTTGCTACCAGGCCTTTTCAGGTTTTCTTTTATGGGTTGAGGTGAGAATCGCTCATCTATGTAAATGTGCGAGACTCCGACTTTCAGGAATCTCATTCTTCACTTCCATTCCGACTTGTGCACAGGCCAATTCTTTCCTGAGCTTGTCTCTTTCTTATAGTACCGTGTCACATGTCGACACAGCAATCAAAGTATGTTTCAGCGTTCTGTTGGCCCATATCTGCCTAAAGCCAGAGGCTCCTTAGAGATATTATTTGCCTTGCAAGTTATCACAGGTGACAGTTTTACCAAACGTTGTACCGTTTACCAACGACCATCCTTCATCCTCCAATAAACATCTCCTCACTGTCCGCCCTGGGCCTGAAGCCAGTGCCACACATTTCAGGATTTGTTAGTGTCTTACAGCACAGTTCCTGCAGGTGCCATGATAGGCCAGGTTATGCTACCACGAGAAGTCACTCCAAAAGCTCACTGCCTTACAGGAAGGATAGTTTATTTCTCACCCGCACCACATCCCATCACAGGCTGGTCCACCATTTACAGTGCAAGATGATGGAGCAACCTCTATCAAAAATTTTACCAGCAGTTGTCATAGAGGGGAAAAAAATGAAGAGGAACCACATGCAGCCTCTTTTTTTTTTTTTTTTGAGTCGGAGTCTTGCTCTGTTGCCCAGGCTGGAGTGCAGTGGCATGATCTCAGCTCATGGCAACTTCCACCTCCTGGGTTCAAGCAATTCTCCTCCCTCAGCCTTCCGAGTAGCTGGGACTATAGGTGCCTGCCACCACACCCAGCTAATTTTTGTATTTTTTAGTACAGATGGGGTTTCATCATATTGGCCAGGCTGGTCTCGAACTCCTGACCTCATGATCCACCCATCTTGGCCTCCCAAAGTGCTGGGATTACAGGCATGTGCCCAGCCGTGCAGGCTCTTAAAGTCTTGTCTAGGAGTGCCATGTCACTTTTACTCATGTTCCACTGGCAAGTCACATGGCCAAGTGTGACACCTACCGGGTAGGGAAGCAGCATCTTCCCTGGACAGGGAGCCACAGACAGCAATACTGTCTTACACACTTGCCTGTACTTTTTCTGTACATTCCTTGGAATTTTCTACAATGACAATCATGTCATCTGCCAGTAGACACAGTCTCAGAGAAACGCGAAATCTTAAGCAAAAGAAAAAAATGAACATGTTCTATGGTTAAAAATTTTTCTAAGTTTCAGTCTGAAAATGCTGAGTTGAATGCACAGCTGATAAGAATTGCTTTTTATAAAACTTAGGAAATCACCTAATGAGCCAAAGATACAATGGTTCCTTGAAGAAGACGCCTCAATGGCATGTCCTGCACCCCGCAGTGCATAATGGCTGTGTGTGTGTGTGTGTGTGTGTGTGTGTGTGTGTGTGTGTGTGAGAGAGAGAGAGAGAGAGAGAGAAGCTGCTGGAGCTGTCTGAGGCATGGTCCTACCTGCTGTGCATTTCCTGGGCAAATCCGAGCTCTCTGGGTCTCGGGCACCCATCTCTCAAATTGTGACTTTATAGTTGATTTCTTGCAAACTCCATTTATGTAAGCTTAAAGGATTTTCAAGGAAATTGTTCTTCTTTGAAAATGTTACTCAATATTTCAGAATATAACATCGAATTGCCTTTTTGCATTTTGTGTTTCAAACAATAAGGCATTTACATGAAACAAACATTTTTAAGAGCGGATTTGATCTTGCTGCTTTTTTACCATGTGCTATTCTAGTCCTCTGTTTGGAACATAAAAATTATTTCCACAGCAACTAATTATAGTATAAGTCACAAATGCTGGATTACTATTGCTGATGGGGAATTAGAAGCAACTACCATGCAAATATCAAAAGCTTCTTATTTTTGAACTTCTCCCAAGAACTAATACTAGCTAATAAAACACAGGGAAGACATGTGCAATATCCAATGTAGATATGAGCTTTTCAAGTTGGCTTTATGAGTGCTCGGCTTGACACAAATCTGAAGAGAATTATTTCCTGTCTAATACATTACGTCAAAAACCAGTTAAGCATATTGTGTGGGTCTATTTCTGGCTTCTCTTTTCTGTTCTGTTGATCTGGTACCTATCCTTCTGTCAGCACCACATATAAAGTTTTAATATCAGGTGGAGTGATTCCTCCCATTTTATTCTTCTTCAAAACTGTTTTAGTTATTCTAAGCCCTGTGCCTTTTCATATACATTTTAGGCTAAGCTTGTCTATGTCAACAAAAACCTTATTTGGGTATAACAGGAACTGCACTATAAACCTATGGATCAATTTGGGAGAATTGACATTATTTGTATGTTGAGTCTTCTATACTATGAACACGGTATTTCTCTTGAATTCTTTGATTCCTTTCATCCGTATTTTATATTTTTAGGCATACAGATCTTGTATATGTTTTGTTAACTGAAATTTAAGTACTTTATTATCTTTGGAGTGATTTTTTTTTTAGAAGCAGTTTTGCTTTTATTACCCAGGCTGGAGTACAGTGGCGCAATCTCAGCTCACTGCAACCTCCGCCTCCCAGGTTCAAGTGATCCTCCCGCCTCAGCCTCCCAAGTAGTTGGGATTACAGGCGCCCACCACTACAACTGGCTAATCTTTTGTATTTTTAGTAAAGATGGGGTTTCATCACATTGGCCCGGCTGATTCTGAACTCCTGACCTCACATGATCCACCCGCCTTGGCCTCCCAAAGTGCTGGGATTACAGGTGTGAGACACCGTGCCTGGCCATCTTTGGAGTGATTAATGGCATTGTGTTTTTAATTGTCATTTCTGCATGTTCATTGTCAATTTATAGAAATGTGACCAATTTTTGTGTGCTGATTTTGGGAACTCACTTATTAGTTCTAAGAGTTAAAAACAATTCTTTTTGTCTATTCCTTGGAATTTTCCACATAGACCATCATGTCAACTGCAAAGAGAGACAATTTAATTCCTTCCTTTCCAATATATATGCCATTTCCCTTTTTTAACTTGTACGGTGGCTAGAACTTCAATATGCAACATTAATAAGTTGTTCCTGATCTTATGGAGAGGGCATATGCTACTGGGGCCAGGTGCGGTGGCTCACGCCTGTAGTCCCAGCACTTTGGAGGCCAAGGGAGGTAGATTACTTGAGGTCAGGAGCTTGAGACCATCCTGGCCAACATGGTGAAACCCCATCTCTACTAAAAATACAAAAATTATCCGGCTGTGGTGGTGCGTGCCTGTAATCCCAGCTACTCGGGAGGCTGAGGCAGGAGAATCTGTTGAACCTGGGAGCGGAGGTTGCAGTGAGCCGAGACTGTGTCACTCACTGCACTCCGGCCTGGGGGACAGAGTGAGACTTTGCCTGAAAAAAGAAAAAATTATCCAGTGAAGCCATCTGAGCCTGAGGATTTCCTTTTCAGGAACTTTTTTTTTTTGAGACGGAGTTTCGCTCTTGTTACTCAGGCTGGAGTGCAGTGGCACAATCTCAGCTCACTGCAACCCCCGGCTCCCAGGTTCAAGCAATTCTCCTGCCTCAGCCTCCCGAGTAGCTGGGACTACAGGCTGCACCACCACGCCCAGCTAATTTTTGTATTTTTAGTAGAGACGGGGTTTCACCTTGTTGACCAGGATGGTCTCGATCTCTTGACCTTGTGATCCACCTGCCTTGGCCTCCCAAAGTGCTGGGATTACAGGCGTGAGCCACGGCGCCCCGGCCCCTTTTCAGGAACTTTTAAGTGACAAACTCAATTTCTTTAATAGTTATAGGAATATTTAGGTTATCTATTTCAACTTATTTGGTAGTTTGTGGTTTTCAAGTAATTGGTCCATTTCTTCTAAATTGTTAAATTGTTACAGTATTCCGTTTTTATCCTTCTGATGCCTGCAGAATCCACGGTGATATTCCCCGTTTCATTCCTGATACTGATGATTCACATCATCTACTTTAACTTTTTGTCAGCCTTGCTAGTTTCTCAATTTTGCTGACTTTTCGAAGAACCAGCTTTTTTCATTGCTTTCCTCTATTGTTTTCCTGTTGTCAGTTTCACTGAGTTCTGCTCTGTATTATTTCATTCCTTCTGCTTGCTTTGTGTTTATTTTGCTCTCCTTCAAGTTTCTAGAGACAGAACCTTACTGACTTGAGGTCTTTCCTGATTTCTAATGTAAGCATTTCATGCTATACACTCCCCTCCTGGCACTACTCTACCCGTTACTTTGACAAAAATGCTTTGCTGTAATACTTGGCTAGCAACAGCCAGAGCAGTGCTGGGCCCATTGAACAAAGTAAAGTCCTTGTGATCTAATCACAAACGCTCGCCTTGAATCTCAGAGAGATCCTCTCATACGCTCTAAGGGAGGCAATCCAGGACACCTATTCCATCCAAGCACAAAGGTGGCAAGAAAACGCAAAGGTTCACCAAGAAGCAAAACAGTCTTCCTGCCTGAACTAAAACCATCTTTTAAGACTTTTCATATCTCTGGGGAGAGGGCAGGGTGTTATTAAGTTTATTACACACTTGAAAAATTCTATATTGTCTTATACCCTAACTGGAAGGAAAGTAAAAGTGAGAAAAAATGACACTTTCTAGGAGGAGGAACACAGAGAAAAGCAGGGTGTACCTGTGTTCAGGGTAGAGGAGGGGCAGAGACAGAGTAAATGGCAAGCCCACAAGACATGCTCAACATCCATCTCCATCAAGGAAATAGGAAGCTCAATGAGATATCACTTCACACTCACCAGGATGGCTAGAATAAAAAAGACAGGTAACACAAAGTAATGGTGAGAATGCAGAGGAACTTGAACCCTACACACCTGTGGGAGTGTAAAATGGTAGAGCATTTTTTGAAAATTGTTTAGCAGGTCATCAAAAAGTTAAACATGGGTACCACTGAATTGTACATTCTAATTAATTAAGATGGTAAATTTTACATGATTGGTATATTACCACAATGAAAAAAAGTTAAACATAATTATTTTATGATCTAACATGTGTACTCCTAGGTATATACTCAGGAGAAATTTAAATGTATTTCTGCACAAGACTTGTACACAGATCGGGAGTGGTAGTCACACATGTAATCCCAGCACTTCGGGAGGCCGAGGTAGGAAGATCACTTGAGCCTAGGAGTTTGAGACCAGCCTAGGCAAGTCTCAAGCCTAGGCAGCCACAGCAAGACGCTGTCTCTACTAAAAAGAAAAAGAAAAAAAAAAAAACAAATCTAGCCAGGTGTGTTGGCATGTGCCTGTGGTCTCAGTTACTCAGGAGGCCGAGGCAGGAGGATTGCTTGAGCTCAGCAGGAGGTGGAGGCTGCAGTGAGCTGAGAATGGGAGTGAGCCACTGCACTCCCATGAAGGGTGACAGATCGAGATCTTAGAAACAAAACAAAACAACAACAACACAACAAACCTCAGCCGGGTGTGGTGGCTCATGTCTGTAATCCCAGCACTTTGGGAGGCAGAGGCAGGTGGATCATTTGAGGCCAGGAGTTCAAGACCAGCCCAACCAATATGGTGAAGCCCTATCTCTACCACAAATACAAAAATTAGCTGGGTGGTAGTAGCGTGTGCCTGTAATCCCAGCTACTTGGGAAGCTGAGGCAGTAGAATCACTTGAGCCTGGGAGCCGGAGGTTGCAGTCAGCCGAGATTGTGCCACTGCACTCCAGTCTGGGTGAGAGAGTGAGACCCTGTCTCCAAGGAAAAAAAAACAAAACCAAAAACCAAAATGTGGTCCCAGCTAGCTGAGGCTGGAGAATCATTTGAACCCAGGAACCCAGGAGGCGGAGGTTGCAGTGAACCAAGATCGTACCTCTGCTCTCCAGCCTAGGCGACAGAGTGTGGTCCTGCCTCAAAAAAAAACAAAAAACGAAAACCCAAAATCAAAGCCAAAGCCAAAACCAAACCTGTATATGAATGTGCGTAACGCATTGTTCGTAACTAAAAAAAGTAGAAACAGCCCAAATGTTCATCGCATGACATTTGATGAATAAATATGATTATTTGCTTATTTATATTGAAATATACAGAATATATTATTCCATATGACAGAATATTTTTCAGCCATATAAAGGAATGAAGTACTGTTACCTCCTACCACGTGGATAAACCTTGAAAATACTATGCTCAGTAGAAGCCGCCAGATATAAAAGGTTCCATGTTGTGTAATTTCATTAACGTGAAATGTCCAGAAGACGTAAATCTACAGACAGAAAGTAGACGAGTGGTTTCCAGGGCTGGGAGGTGGGGTGAGTTGGGAGTGGGGGATAAGAGGCATGGGGTTTCTTTTTGGGGTGATGGAAATGTTCTGGAATTAGACAGTGGTGATTGTAACTTTATGTTTTGAGAGACAGGGTCTTGTCTGCCATCGAGGATGGCATGCAGTGGTGCAATCAGAGCTCACTGGAGCCTCAGCCTGGGCTCAAGCAATCCTCTCTCCTTAGCCTCCCAAGCAGCCAGGACTACAGGACAGGTGTGTGCCACCTCATCCGGCTAATTAAATTTTTTTTTTTTTGTAGAGATGGGAGTCTTGCAATGTTGCACAGGCTGGTCTCAAATTCCTGGCCTTAAGTGATCCTCCCCTCTGGGCCTCCCAAAATGCTGGGATTATGGGCATAAGCCACTATGCCAGGCCAATTGTAACTTTAAAAGGTGAATTTTATGGTCTATGAATTATATTTTGATTTTAAAAGATGGTGAAAGCTCTGCCCCCAGGAGCGGGGGCAGAGATCAGGAGAAAGCATGGGGACAGGCAGGGTCCAGGGATGCCGCACGCCCACAAAGACCCCGTAGAGCTTCTGACTTGTCCCTGGCTGGGTGGGCCTCGCTGCTGTTGCTGGCCCTGGACCTCGGGGCTAGGCACATCCTGAAGGCCATCACTGTCTCAAATGTCAGGAGTTCTGGGCTTCAAATACAAAGAAAAGGGTATGTGGGTAAGAATCAAAGTTTGTTTTAAGAAGTAAGAAAGAGCTGGCAGTGAGAAAGTAGAGGCAGTACGTGTAGATTTCTTTTGTAGCTAAGCAATAATGAGGTCTTCGACCAGCTTGAAGATAGGATTTCTTTCTATGGTTATATTTAGGGCAATCCTAAGCAGGTTTTTGTCCTCCAGTAGAGGGGAACGAGGAAATCAAAAAGGATATATGAACAACACTAGAGTAAAAATGGAAAGTAAAAGGAATATGTATGAAGGCTGCCATGTAAGGCAAGGCTTGCTGTGCACTGCACAGCTGTAAGAGGAACAGGTACACCAAGTCTAGACACACAGCCTCTCCCGGAGACGTGCCCTGCACAGTCCTTATCCTGGCAATAGAGAAGCTCCCTCCTTTGAGACAGGAGCCATTGGAGAGGGGAGGAGCGTACATGGAGACACTGAGGCAGGGTGGAGGGAGTTCAGGAGCCCTGTCTTAGGCTTTCTTCTTTGTCATTTAAATAAGAGGGGAGGTTCTCTTTGGAAATTAAGAGAGAATAATAGTTATTTGTGGGAGATCAAAAAAGTCTGGAGCAACAAGACAGGAAGTCGAGAACATTAAGGACTTCTCTCAGACCAGACGACCTGATTTCTAGTGGACTCAGCAGCCACCACCCTGTAACTTCCTCCAGCACCTGAGCCAGGGTAAGAGATGAGCAAGTGGCTCCTGGGGATCACTCAGTGCTGGAAACCAGAGAGCAGGAAGAAGTCAGAGGAGCACAGCTTCCTAAGGGGGCGGCCGATGGGGCTGAGTGGAGAGGAGAAGGGGTCTGTGTGTGTCCTCATTCACCTGGGGTCCATCCGTGCTGAGCAGAGAGGAGAAGGGGTCTGGGTGTGCCATTCACCTGGGGTCCATCCCCGCTGAGCAGAGAGGAGAAGGGGTCTGTGTGTGTCATTCACCTGGGGTCCATCCGTGCCGAGCAGAGAGGAGAAGGGGTCTGGGTGTGTCCTCATTCACCTCGGGTCCATCCCCACCAAGCGGAGAGGAGAACGTGTCTGTGTGTGACCTGGGCTCCATCCTCACCAAGCGGAGAGGAGAATGTCTCTGTGTGTGACCTGGGCTCCATCCTCACCAAGTGGAGAGGAGAATGTGTCTGTGTGTGTCTTCCTTCACCTGGGATCCATTCCCACTGAGAGGAGAGGACAATGTGTCTGTGTGTGACCTGGGATCCATCTTGGGGCCTTTCCTGAGTGCCTCCTCCAGGAGGAGCTGGAGCTGACTGGGTCTCAGCACTGTTGGAGCTCAGTGGGGTGCAGGCAAGACTGGCTAAGTGACAAACTTGGAAAGAGATGCCGGGAGGAGGGCCAGTGGCAGAGCTAGGAATGAGGCCAGCAAGGACCCGGTGCAGATCTGGGCATTCAGAAGTGGAGAGCTTGGGGTCCTGACTGGGGTGGAGGCCACTCATGTGAAAGGACAGGGTCACAGAGGGTTAGGTGCAGGGTCTGAGGAGGAGGGCAGATGACAGGAGAAAACGACAAGAGGACACCCTGGATACGGGTGGGAGGCAGGACTCCGGTGCTCAAGAGCTGGCCTTGGCTCCTGGTGCCTGGACCCCACCGCTTGCTGTGCAAGTCACGTCCACCCGGTACAGTGCCTCTTCCTGTGCTGGGCAAACCCTTCATTACTCTTTGCTTTTGTCACTTTCCCTGCTGTCATCGTAAACACAATTTCACAGCTACTCTAAAGTCCGGCTTAGTGTACAGTAACATTCTCAATCCTCTGCTCCCATTACATAAAACATTCCTTCCCGAATTTTGTCACTCAAGGAAGAGTCTTGTGGTGGTAGCCTTTTTGGAGACATTTTTCTGATTCAAACGCAAATTTGAGTTCTATACTATTCATTCATTGATTTGACAAATCTCTGTGAGTCCCCACCCTTTATGGAGCACAGTAGGGACCAGAGGAGGTGAGATCTCACCCCTGGGCGCTGACGCTGCAGCAGGTTGAACAGCAGAGCAATACATGGAAATGTGCATCAGACCAGAGAGGAGTGGAGCCGTGTGGAACTTCAGGGTAGGGAGGTCAGGGGAGGTCCTTGAGGAGATGCCCACAGGGCCCACTTGGATGAGGTTGGGGAGGGAGACACACAGACATTTGGGGAAAGAGCTTCCTGAGCCCCAGGGCAGGAAAGGCCTGAGTGAGGTGGGGTAACTGGTGTGCTCAGGCCCAGCCAGGGTGGCCGAAGAGGGAGTCCCAGGAGAATGGGGTGGCAACCAGGCCAGACAGCAGCCAGAGCTCTCGAAGGCACCCTTCCTTCAGCAAAGACAGAAACAGAGACGGGCTCATGGGGAGGGGAGTGCAGGGGCTTGAGAATGCAGGGGGCTGGCCTAGTCAAGGGCTGAAGAACAGACCCACCACCCACTCCCCTTTGTCTTCTACCCTCTGGCTTCCACCCTGAGGGATCCCCACGATCCACTTGCTCCTCTCCCACCCGCAGGTGCTGGGCAGCCTTTCTGTGTGATATCCTGAGGGTGAACAGGTGGCAGGATATAAGCTGGGAGGGGAAGCATAGAGAGGGGTGAGGGGGCCGCAGGGGGAACAGGAGAGGCCCAAGGTGATAGGGAGGTGGCGCCTGCAGCTGCTGAGGGGACAGTGACTCTGACGCAGGGACCTTCCAAAAGCGCACCCTGCCCCCTTCCCTTCCTCAAAGGGGCACTGATGTGGCCGCCCGGTGAACACCTGGGATGCATAAGCTAAGCACAATAATCCTCTCCTCCTTTTCTCTGGAGTGTAATCTCTCCACCTCTCTTGCAGCTGGCACAGCTGCATGACCTGCTCTAGAAAGTGAGGTGTAGCTGTTGTCTGCACCGGGCTCCCCAAGAGCACCTGGACTTCGCTGGGCAGAGGAGAGGGGTGAAAGGAGAGCCTTGCATCTGCCTCTCCCACCTGCTTTGGAGACTGGAGCAGGTATTCCACCAGGAAGAGAAGCATCATTCTGAGAATAAAGATGCAGAAGGACAAGCCTTGGACGACACTGCCAAACTGCCCAACAAAACCCGAGACTACCTGCCTCTGGAATGCTCTGTATGCATAAGCCACGCAGGCAGGGTCTTTCACCCGCGGCTCAAGATGCCCTGGCCCACAGACAGGCTGGGGCTGAGTGCACAGCAAGCACTTTGGCTCTCCTCTGAGGGCAGCGGGTCACAGCCAGCACTGGCTCACTCTTTCCGTGGTGCTCGCCTGCAGGGCGCGGGACTCGCTGGTTATTTTATCCTTTCTATTACATTCTCTAGGAATTACTTCTTTTTTAGTGGAGAAGAACCACCACTTCTTTCACAATTAGGTAACTCATGGCACCCTACTTATCTACTCTTCTTCTCAAAATGATTACTTACTAGACACACAAAAAATATACTTTGTCTTAGGAAAGCAGCCTTGGAGTAACTTCAGGCTTTTAGAAGCACGTCGGCCTTCCTGCAGATCTGATAGTATTGTGAGCTCATATATCTTACCACTGTGAAGTCAGAGTGGAAAATACATCATCTCTTTCAGATTCCTGGAATAACTTCAGAAGTTCTGGATCCCCAGATAAATGTGCAAGAATGCGCAATTCAATCTGTGAAAAGTCTGTAAGGCAGAATTCTGCATTAAGTTAGAGTTTGCCAGCAGCGTTCCTTGTGGGTGCTGCCCAAGTGGCCACCCTCAGACTCTCCTCACTCAGCAGCCTGAAGGTCCACATCCCCGCCTCCCGTCTGCCAGGGTCCTCTGGCCTCAGTGTCAGGAGGTGAGAAATGCAATGGGGAGGATTGTGAAAGATGAGGAGGCTCGGGAGTGAGTGAGAGTGTGTGTATGGCGGGGAGCTGTGGTTATAAATAGGATGACCAATTACCCTATTTATAGGCTGCATCAACAAAGTGACATTGAGCAAAGGCACAGAGGAGGCAAAGGAGGGCACCAAGATGGTCTCTGGGGGAGAGGAATGGCCTGGGCAAGGGCCTGGAGTGGAGTTGACTCTGAGCTGGGAGGACCAGGGCCTGGTAAGGCCACAGGGAGCCAGGCAGACAAAGCACAGTGGTGGAGGGCAAGGGTATCTGGGATTTAGATACGGTGACACGAGGGGACACTGGGCGCAAAACTTGCCACTAGGTACTGTGCCTTAGAATTTATTTGAAAGTGGCCAGGCGCAGTGGCTCATGCCCATGGCTCGTGCCGGCACTTTGGGAGGCCAAGGTGGGCGGATTACCTGAGGTCAGGAGTTCGAGACCAGCCTGGCCAACATGGTGAAACCCTGTCTCTACTAAAAATATAAAAATTAGCTGGGCGTGGTGGTGCACACCTGGAATCCCAGTTACTTGGGAGGCTGAGGCAGGAGAATCGCTTGAACCTGGGAGGCAGAGGTTGCAATGAACAGAGGTCATGCCATTGCACTCCAGCCTGGGCAACAAGAGAGAGACTCTGTCTCAAAAAAATAATTTATTTGAAAGAATGCATTCTATAAGGACCTTTGGATTATTCAATTTCTAAACATTTGAACTCCATGAAAAGGCATCAAGTAAGCTACAGCAACGTACCTGCTGCTAGAAAGGTGTGGCCTTTGGATGAAACAAACATGGCCCTCGGGCAGATGGTGAGAATCTCGTCTTCTTTACCTGAATTGTTTTTTCAAGAGCATTTAGTGAATTTGGTCATGAACTGACTGGTAGCTAGTCCTCAATACAGTATTATTTGAATATTATTCTAAAGTCAAGAGTTAAGATTTTAAGTTTTTCTGAATATTTTTATTAATGTAAGTTTTTTAGAGATGGGGGTCTCACTTTATTGCTCAGGCTGGAGTGCAGTGGCACAATCATAGCTCACTGCAGCCTTGCACTCCAGGGCGTAAGCAATACTCCTGCCTCAGCCTACCAAAGCATCTGCGACTACAGGTACACACCACCATGACCACCTAATTTTTAATTTTCTTGAGGGACAGGCTCCCACCATATTGCCCAGGCTGGTCTCCAACTCCTGGACTTGAGCAGTCCTTCAGCCTTGGCCTCCCAAATTACTGGGATTGCAGGTGTGAGCCAAGGCACCTGGACTTAATGTAATTTTAAAAATAACATATTACTACCAAAAGCTAACTAGGTTTTCTGATTTTAAATTTTTCTGTTCTTGGCCGGGCCAGTGGCTCACACCTGTAATCCCAGCACTTTGGGAGGCCAAGGACGGTGAATCACTTTATGTCAGAGTTCAAGACCAGCCTGACCAACATGGAGAAACCCTATCCCTACTAAAGAATAAACAAAATTAGCCAGGCATGGTGGCACATGCCTGTAATGCCAGCTACTCAGGAGGCCGAGGCAGGAGAACTGCTTGAACCAGGGAGGCGGAGGTTGCAGTGAGCCGAGATCGCGCCATTGCACTCCAGCCTGGGCAACAAGAACAACACTCTGTCTCAAAAAACATATAAATATGGCCAGGCACAGTGGCTCATGTCTGTAATCCCAGCAATTTGGGAGGCTGAGGCAGGCGGATCACGAGGTCAGGGGTTCAAGACCAGCCTGGCCAACATGCTGAAACCCTGTCTCTACCAAAACCACAAAAATTAGCTGGGCGTGATGGTGCATGCCTATAGTCTCACCTATTCTGGAAGCTGAGACAGAAGAATGGCTTGAAACCAGGAGGCGGTTGCAGTGAGCCAAGATTGTGCCACTCCAGCCTGAGAGAGAGACTTCATCTAAAAAATAAAAATTCTGTTCTGTCTAGAATTCTCAATGAAAAAAGGAAAACCCAGACGTTGACAACTGAATGCATTCCAGTAAAAGCAATCTTCAAACTCGGAACCTCACCGATGGAAGGTCTATGTGGGAAGCACAGCTGTGATTTTCCCACTGAAGACATTTTAAAGGGGCAGCAGGGGATGAAGCTGCTCAGGAGCCCTCTCCATGGACACTGTTTCAGCACAGTCAAATGTATTTTAGAAAGGACTGCTCATTGGGACCGGATGCAGTGGCTCACACTTATAATACCAGCATTTTGGGAGGCTGAGACGGGAGGATCACTTGAGCCCAGGAGTTTGAGACCAGACTGAGAAACATGGTGAAACCCTGTCTTTACTAAGAATACAAAAAATTAACTGGGCGTGCTGGTGGGTGCCTATAATCCTAGCTTCTCGAGAGGCTGAGGCAGGAGAATTGCTTGAACCCAGGAGGCAGAGGTTGCAGTGAGCTGAGATTGTGCCATTGCACTCCAGCCTGGGCAACACAGTGAGACTCCAACTCAAAAAAAAAAAAAGAAAAGAAAAGAAAGGAAAAGAAAGAAAGGACTGCTCATTGGGTTTCCTTGTTTGCTAGGACACAGCAGGGCCCCCGGCAGAGGGGCAGGAGTACCACTGCCAAGGGTAGGAGTGTACGGGGTACGGGCGGAAAAACTCTCATTTGCTCAGATTGGAACTTTCTCTTTTTTAGAAATGTACCCATCAGTGTTACAGCAGAATAGCTTAAAGAAGAGTGTTAGTATGCTTTTATAAACATTTCCAGTAATTTTCAGACTTTAATAAGCACCAGTGCTATTATATGTTTGTTTTTTCTTTATTGGGAGGCTGGTGGGGGAAGAGATGGTAGGAGGAAAGCTACTTTCCTGATATAATTATCATCTATTTCTACTTGTAAACTGCTAACAGGGAGGTACCATATCACTTTAGCTGTTTATTAGTTTTTCAATGTGTATTTAAATCCTGGTAATGCAAATACAGAGAACTTCAGGAAAGTGAAGCAGCTAGTTATATAGAAAAGCAATGACAAGTAACTTTAAAAAAAAGTGTTTAAAAGGGCACAGTGGCCCATATCTGTAATCCCAGCACTTTGGAAGTCCAAGGTGGGAGGTTCACTTGAACCCAGGAGTTTGAGACCAGCCTTAGCAACATGGCAAAACCCCATCTCTACAAAAAATACACAGACACACACATACACGCAAATTAGCCAGGTATGGTGGTGCATGCCTTTAGGCCCAGCTACCCAGGAGGGTGAGGTGGGAGAATCACCTGAGCCCAGGAGGTCAAGGCTGCAGTGAGCCGTGATCACAATACTGTACTCCAGACTGGGTGACAGAGTGATACCCTGTCTCAAAAAAGAGTTACCCAAGACTTTAGCAAGATAGAAAGAAATGAATTACCTTTAAAATTCTTAGGTTTAGTAATCTGAATTGGGTGCTTGGAGATACCTTGGATATTCTGTTAATAATAAGAGAATAGCTTTAGTTAAAATATTTACTCTTAATCTGTACCACTTAGGGTATTTAACATACATCACATTTTATTAAACATTCAAACGAGTAAGCAAATGTATCATGCATAAGCACATTAAAACTTAATACAATTGTTTAATATCAAAATATAATTTTGGTGAATATGCCACCAAATATACTCAGCAGATTTGAGAACAATTCCCTTTGACTCTAGCCTGTGTGACCCTTAACATAATTATGTACAGTCATTCTTTTTATAGCAGCACAAATTATGAACTCAGTTAACTTAAAAATTCGTACATTATATGCTAAAGGTAGGTTTCTGCGAAATTTGTGTATTGTACATCTATTTTAGAACATATTTTAAGATGAAAATTGTCGTCTCTTTGATGCTGGTCATTCCCCCTGCTCACTGCTCCTGGCTCTTGGTACCTGCCTCTGCCTTAGCCTGTCCTATACCTGGTGGCTTGGGTTGAGTCCCCTGCAGACTGTTGGGGCCATTTGTTAAGCACCTTCACACTTTTACAACTTGGGCAATGTGCAATAGTTGACATGCTTCTAGACTGTTTCAACTATTCAAATCATGAGAATCCTTTGGATTCTTGGAGGTATATTGAACAATAATCCCCTGCTTTGTCTGGGAATAGAACTCATTGGGCATTATCAGTTGGTCTTGACTCCCTAGGTAAATCTGACAAACTGTGCCAAGCATCAAAGTCCTGCAGTCTTACAGCGATGCTCCTTAGATCCCCCCTGGAAACACTGGGAAGTGGCAAGGCCATACTGTCATCCTCATTTTTTTTTAAGGTGAGGATGTGAAGGCCTTGGGGTATTAACTCCGTGGATCTCAAGTTTTCTATACGTTAGAATCACATGATACTTAAAAAATACCCAATATTTACAGGATAAGCTCAATAATAGTGTAGAGATGACAGAGAAAAGAGCTATTAAACTTGAAAAGAGGTCAACAGAAACTAATCTAAAGAAGGGAAGAACAATAAACAAAGCCTCAGGGCCTGTGAGAAAGTATAAAAATACATATCAAATTGTGTTCTCTTAGTTCCTGGAGAAAAGAAAGAGAATTGTGCAGAAAAATTTTTCCTTTTTTTGAGATGGAGTTTTGCTCTTATTACCCAGGCTGGAGTGCAATGGTGCGATCTCGGCTCACCGCAACCTCCGCCTCCTGGGTTCAGGCAATTCTCCTGCCTCAGCCTCCCGAGTAGCTGGGATTACAGGCACATGCCACCACGCCCAGCTAATTTTTGCATTTTTAGTAGAGATGGGGTTTCACCATGTTGACCAGGATGGTCTCAATCTCTTGACCTCATAATCCACCCACCTCAGCCTCCCAAAGTGCTGGGATTATAGGCGTGAGCCACCGCACCTGGCCTAGAAAAATTTTTCTTAAGTAATGGCTTAAAATTATGAAATTTAGTGAAAGACATGCCTTTTCCAATTTCAAAAGCCAAACAACCCTAACTATGGTAAATTAAAAGATAATCAGGCCCAGAAACATCACAATCAAACTGCTGAAAAACTATGATTAAAAAAAAATACTGAAAATAGCCAGAGCAAAATGATACTTTATATCACATTGCTGAGGAACAGCAATGTGAATGACTGCAGATTTCTCCTCAGGGACCATGTAGACCAGAAGTCAGTGGAACCACGACTTTCACATGCTGAAAGAAAAAAACTGCCAACCCTGAACTCTTTCTTCAGCAAACACATCCTCCAGGAATGAAAGTGAGTTGAAGACATTCTCAGATGAATAAAAATTAAGGTATTCTGTCATCTGCAGTCCTAATCTAACAGAAATGCTACCGAAAATTCTTCAGGCTGAAGGGAAATGTTTCCAAAGGGAAACCTGGAACTTCAGGAATGAAAGATGAGCAACAGAAATGATCAATATCTGGGTAAATATAATAAATCATCTTTTTTGA
The DNA here is from genome assembly GCA_028533165.1 of Leontopithecus rosalia. NCBI lineage: Eukaryota > Metazoa > Chordata > Mammalia > Primates > Cebidae > Leontopithecus > Leontopithecus rosalia. The sequence continues at coordinate 1,553,634 of CM052650.1, forward strand.
GTTCAATGGCTTTTGCAAGCCTTATGCATCTTATTTGAAGTGATGAAATATAAAATCTAAAAATAGCCTGTGGTTGGGCATAGTGGATCACACCTGTAATCTCAGTACTTTGGGAACCCAAGGCAGGAGGATTGCTTGTGCCTAGGAGTTTGAGGCCAGCCTGATGTACATTTACATTGCCATTATTTTTTTTTAAAAAAGGCAAATGATAACATGCTGGCAATAATGCAAAGAAAGGGGGAACTCTAGTACATTGTTGGTAGGAAAGTAAATTAGTGCAGCCATATGGAAAACAGCATGGAGGTTCCTCAAAAGAAAAATTAAAATACCAGAGAATCCAGCAATTCCACTGCAGCGTATGTATGGAAAAGAAAAGAAATCAGTACAAAAATAAGTATCTGCACTTCCACGTTTACTAGCCCTGTTCACAACAGTCAAAATACATTGACAGCCTAAGTGTCTGTCAATGAGTGAACAGATGAAGAAAATGTGCTAAATATACATAATGAAATACTATTCTGCTATAAAAAGAATGACGTCCTGTCGTTGGCAGCTACACGGATGAGCCTGGAGCCATTATGTTAAGGGAAGTAAATCAGTGAATTAAAACTGCATGTTTAATTCCAGTATACATACATAGTGATAGCAGAACTGTTCATCTGCACCCTGTGGAAAGCAACTTTATTAACTAGAGTGCGGTAACTGTGTTCAGTTGCTTCTGTCTTTTGCCTTTACGACTATTCACTTCAGGTCTGCATCTTTTTTTCCCCCTGCACCCCCCCAACAACTTTCCCCAGTGAGGATATTTCACACAAATTTAGTATAATTAGATTGATACGTCACATTCTGTTTCCTATCTTGAGATCTCCTGACTTCATAAATGACTTTCAAAAATTTACATAATTATAGTTCACTCTTGCTAGTGTGCATTCTGTTGGTTTTGACAAATGCATAGTGTCAGCTATCCACCATTGTAGTATCATACAAAACAGTGTTACCACCCTAAACAATCCCCTGAGCTTTACTCATCCAAACTTATTCCCAAGTCCCAGTCCTGAACTTCTGGAAACCACTAATCTGTTTACTGTTTCTACAGTTTTTTCTTTTCTAAAATGTCACATCATTTGGAATCGTACAGTATGTAGGCTTTCCAGATTGATTTATTTCATTTGGCAATATGAATTTAAGATTCGTTCATGCCTTTTTATGGTTTAATAGGTTATTCCTTTTTATCACTGAATATTATTTCTCAGTATGAATGTGCCACAGCTTATTTATCTATTCACCTCTCAAAAAGCATCTTGGTTGCTTCCGGTTTTTGGCAATTATGAATAAAGATGCCATAAGCATTTGGGTGCAGGTTCTTTTGTGGCCATAAGTGTTCAGATTAATTTGGTAGATACCTATGTGTGTAATGGCTGGATCATATGACATTTAGTTTTGAAAGAAACTGCCAAACTCAAAAAGTGGCTGTGCCATTTTTCATTCCCACCAGCAGTGAATCAGAGTGCCTGCTGCTCCACATCCTTACCCACAAATGGTAGTGAGGGGTTTTTGGCTTTGATCTTAGTCGTTCTAATAGGCGTGTAGTGGGATCTCATCATTGTTTCACCCTCCACACCTTTCTGATACCATGAATTCTTCTCATCCTTCAAGTCTGCACACAAGCAGACTTCCTCCTCTCCTTGAGGGAGAAACCTCCTCTAGCTCCTAATCAAGCAGGCCGGGGGTCTGTCGCGATGCTGTGAAGAGGACCCTTGACATCTTTTAGCCCAAGTATTGATCACAATAACGGACAGCCGAGGACCTGGGTCCCCCTTTCCAGGGGCACCTCATACATGGAAAGTATGTAATACCTGTGTGTTTGCTGAATGAGCAAGACAGAGGGGCACTGAAAGCACATCAATAATGACAACTGAATACATATAATATACAAATTGCCGCCTTTGACTCAACTCCCTCCTGCTTCTGCCTTGTGCATACATCCCTCCAATACTGATGAAGTGCCGCTACACAGAATGCACCACGATGTGCAGCCCAGGGTTGCGCAGCAACACGAAATGAACTCGCTCACAAACCTGACCTTCTGGGAGTTACTGTCTGTCATGATGTGCGTATTACACACACAAGTCACATGACACAGGGTTCAAATGAACAAAATAAAAGGGTATCACAGGAGAATCTCCACGGCACTCTGAGGGAAGGAGAGAGTACTTCAGGCCCCGGAGGAATGAGGCTGGGCAAATCAGCCTCACTGATGGCAAATTTCCAGGAAATGAGGAGACAGAAAGCTGCCACAGAACCACATGTGTTTCTTCTGTAACCAACCTTCGTGGCCCTTCAGCAAGGCCTCTCTGGAGGAGGTACCAGACCATGCCAAGCTTTCCGTGGCCAATGCTCCCCATTGGTTGTGGCACTGTGCGCCAGCCAGATCTGAGAATGTCTGTTCATGTACATGGGGTCATGTTCCCAAACACATGAAATGCTGCCGTGCTTCTCTATGGGCCTCTGTGATAAAAGCAGTCATCAGACAGACCGCTGTGCCTAAACCCCATGAGCAAACACAGGCTCACAGGTGTCTACATGAGCAATGAGCACATGCAGCACGTGAGCTACAAAAGACCAAGGGCAACCAAAGTGGCTGTGGTGGGAAGTGACAACTGACGAGAGCATGAACATCTGGGAGGAAGCTGGGTCCCACTGGGTGAGAGTCTGAGTGTGGGTGAGGCTTGTGGGTGGCCCCCAGCACACTGGGGGTGTGGATGAAAGCGTGGCTGTCACATGCCCATGAGAGCATCGAAGTCAGACATCACTCTAGCAAGCAGATGTCATCACTGACTAACACCAGGTGCTAGCACCCAGGGGAACTGTGCGAAGAACAGAGGTATGATCACTACCTGCAGGCACCCTTTACTGGGAGGGGCTAGACTCCCCATTACTCTCCTCCGGCAAGGAGCTGGCCACCAAGGCCAACAGCAAATGGTGATATCTGAATGTTTCTGCAGGTGAAAGCCTCAGAACCACCACACTCCTAATTTGTTGGAGTCAATCATGTTATTTGCATTACTTTAGCTGGTCCCCTCGTGTTGATCACCCATGACCATTTCATCTCCCAGGTTCATCAGTGTCCAGGGGCGGAGACCATGCCCGTGTCTGCCACGCGCTCTGGAGCTGAGCAGAGAGCACACGGTGATGCACTCACAGCAGGACTATTGTAAGTTCCCCAAACCAGGGAAATGGAAGCAAATTGGAATACTTTTCTTACAATTCTAATCTCCTCTAGGGCATACAATTTTCTGCTGCTACTGTGAACATCAAAATGTATGGAAGTCACTTCTCAGCTGCCTGTGTAAATAAGTCCAGCTGACCCCGCAGAGGAAGGTGCCTGTGCTCAGCTCCCATGGTTTGCTCTGGGCAGCCTGAGTCTGCCGTGAGTGGATGCAGGGGAAAGTGCCAGCTGTGGGGATGGGGCACACGCCAGCATCTGTTTTCATCGTGAACTTGGTGCGTTTAAGCAAATAAGAGAACCTATCTAAAAAAATTCAATGTTAACAGCCTTTATTTAACATTCAGTGAAAACAAGGCGCTGAGGTGACGTCTTAATTCTACAACGTGGCGTTTGCTAAAATGTCAGTAGTTGTAAGTGAAATGCTACACAGGGAACAGTTTCAGCTGTGGGTGAAGGGGTCGCACTCAGGAGTACATGGCCCTGTTGCTTTTCTCCCTAGGAAGGTGTGGCCTGGGTATCTTCATCTGTTTACCTGGCGGAGATAAGAGGGAAGGTGCCACACTGGGGAGGTGGTGGAAATAACACAAAGGTGATGGCAGCCCTGCTTTTAATTTGTTGACTATGTCCTTGCAGCCTCTGGAATGAAGTGGAAGGAAAGTGACAGTCACAGCATCTTGGCCAGCCTGAGGGCACGCAGGCTCTCCTGGTTCTGAGAAAGCTATGGCAGTGACCACGCATGCCTTTCTGGGTGCCAGGCTGTGTGAGGTGCCTGAGAGGTGCTGTGCAGAACAGCCACACGGCACTCTGCCCTCTGGACACAGCCTCACAGGGGCACAACCCACAGTGTCCTCATTGTGTCCCCAGCACCTACTACACAGCCCAGCACACAGGAGCAATTCACAAACGATGGTTGAATAGGATGAAAAACAAAGAATTTTCACAATAACCCATCAGAGAAGGTGCTACTTTTATCATTTCACGAATGAGAAAAGAGAGGTTTCCATAAGTTAATTAACTTGCTAGAGTAACACTGCTAATGATTGAGCTGAGATTTGAACTCAAGTCTGCCCTACGCCAAGGTTCTGTTGCCTCCAGAGTCTGTCAGACAATGCCAGAGGTCTCCTGAAATAATTTTTCTTGATACAAAAAAAAGTGAAAACCACAACAAAAACACAGAAGGCGGCAGCTGGCATAGAGCTGAGTGAGGGCCACGGCAGCACACCTGCTATGGCACCTGGGCCAGGCTATGCCCCTGCACTCGACCCAAGCAGCTCGTAGAGCCTGACCTGCAACCTGAAGGGCAATGTGACCCTGACCCTATGTGGGGGTCCCTAAAGCCCTTGAATAGCTTAGATGGGCAGCCCCTCTACCTGCTCTGCCCTGAATACACCCCTGTGGCCCCCTCATCCCCTAAAGCTTCTGCTCAGCTGCCCCTCCCCAACCTCTTTAACACTGCCTTCCTGAGCTGGCAATCTCCCCCTACTACATATGCTCCACACATTTCACTGCCCTCTGTATCGTTTGTTTCACATGCTTATTGGCTGTCTCATGCCCTCCATCCCCAAGACTGCATAGCGCAGAGGGCTTTTTTTGGGGGGGGAAGGGGCAAGAGTCTTACTCTGTCGCTCAGGCTGGAGTGCAGTGGTGTGATCTTGGCTCACTGCAACCCCTTCCTCCCGGGTTCAAATGATTCTCCTGCCTCAATTACAGGTGTCTGCCACCATGTCTGGCTAATTTTTGTACTTGTAGTAGAGATGGGGTTTCACCATGTTGGCCAGGCTGGTCTCAAACTCCTGACCTCAGATGATCCACCCACCTCAGCCTCCCAAAGTGCTGGGATTATAGGCATGAGACACTGTGTCTGACCAGGGCAGAGGTTTTGACCCATACAGTGTAAGCACCCTGAACAGCCTGACACAAAGGCGTTCAACAAACATCTGTGGAATAAATGACTATGAATGGAGAGTGGCAGGAAATGGAGTTGGAGAAGCAGGTGGGGTCAGACCACCCAAAGCCCTAAGAGCCAGGTGAGGAGACCGGACATGACTTACCCCCAGAGCTCTGGGAGCTACTGGAGACTTTAGGGACTGGAGCCATGGAGTTGGGCTTGCATTTCTGAGACACTCTCCTGGCTGGAGGGATGAGAACAGGAAGATGGATGGGGAGCTGGAAGGCTGGCACCAAGATGTGCAGATGACAGGAGTGGGACAGCTATATCAGGAGGCCCAAAGGCCGTGGTGCCCAGCCAGGTCCCCTGGGGTCCAGCCTGTGTGACCAGTTGAGCTGAGGAACTATCACCCCCGCAGAGTAGCTCAGAGGAGAAGCCAAAGATCTGGTTTAAAAATGGTGAAATTGTCCAGGCGAGGTGGCTCACACCTGTAAATGCCAGCACTTTGGGAGGCTAAGGTGGGCAGATCATTTGAGGTCAGGAGTTTGAGACCAGCCTGGCCAACATGGCAAAGTCCCATCTCTACTAAAAATATAAAATTTAGATGGGTGTGGTGGTGCACGTCTGTAATCCCAGCTACTCGGGAGGCTGAGGCAGGAGAATCTCCTGAACCTGGGAGGCAGAGGTTACAGTGAGCCGAGAATATGCCTCTGCACTTCAGCCTGGGTGACACAGTGAAACTCAAAAAAAAAAAAAAAAGTGAAATGATGGTACCTTTTTCTTAAGATTCCCGAAGGAAAGCTGAATGAAGAGTGTTGAGGTTCGTAAGCATCTGCGTGGCATGGAAGCTGCTGGGAAAGAAGGTGCTCAAGCCGTGGGCTCCGAAGAGCAAGGATGAGCACCCTCAACCACAGCAGATGGGTAGAGAGAGAGGAGCCCACTCCTCTGGGAAGAGGACAAGCCCCATGGTCAGAGAGGAAGGGCAGAGTCACACCAGGTCACCAGCAGGGCGGAGTGGGGACAGGGATGAGCCACGGAAATGGGCCAGGCCCCCTGGGGAAAGCACGAGTCTCTGCCAAGCAGGGCTGGCAGGAGCCTGGGGCCTGCAGCTCCCAGGGGTCAGCAAGGCTGTGGCCACTGTGCTGGGCAGCGTGACTCAAAGAGAGCCAGGCTCCTCCACCTGCTGGCCTTTGGCCCTGACGATCCATTTTAAAGTGCGGGTCCCAATTCCTTAGTGGGTCACAAACAGCACTTCCAAAGGTGAACTGAATAGAGAGAAAACAGCAATGTGCACTGCGCACAGCGAGCCTGCTGTGCACGCCCCAGTCAAGAGGCAATGCAGAGAAACTATCAGAACTCTCCTGTTCCCACTGTGAGGTGACGGACGGAATGGGGGGATGGCTCAGTTTACTCTAGATGGAAATAGGAAAATAATAAATCATTCAAAATAATAAAGTACAAAGATTTTTAAAGTTCATCTGGGTTTCAAATAGTGGTATAGATTTAGCAGTAATTATATGATTTATAAACATCTTGCTAATACATTTTTTACAGATATTTAAATTACATGGAAGGAGTATTCATCATCAAAGCAGAAACATAAGACAGCAATAATGTAAAGGCCTTGATTAGAATTACTTCAACTTCTATCATTTATGTGGGTAACGAAAGCAGACCCTAAAGACACATCAGGAAAGAAAGGCCTCTTCATATGGGGTGCAGTCTGTGCCCTGAAGAAAATTTTACAAGAATATCCAGGAAATAACAACTTACGAATGGCTGGTGCTTTGGTAGACAGAATAAAATACAGAACAAAAGCACTGCCCAGAACTGAAAAGGTAAGCAATAAACAGCTCTTTCACTTTTTTTTGGTACATTCAAAGGGATTTGTTAAATTAAACTGATGCATGGAACAGGTTTAAAATCTGTAACCCTTATTTCTGCTGACGGTAGGAATAAAATAATTTGCCACTAGGTCAGGGCACGGTGGCTCACGCCTGTGACCCCAGCACTTTGGGAGACCACGGTGAGTGAATCACCTGAGGTCAGGAGTTCAAGACCAGCCTGGCCAACACGGGGAAACCCCGTCTCTACTGAAAATACAAAAATTAGCCAGGTATGGTGGTTGTATATCTGTAATCCCAGCTACTTGGGAGGCTGAGGCACGAGAACTGCTTGAACCAGGGAGGTGGAGGTTGCAGTGAGCCAAGATGGCACCACTGCACTCCAGCCTGGGTAACAGAGTGAGATTCTGTCTCAAAAACAAAACAACAACAAAATTGCCACTTGTGGAGGACAAAGGCTGCTTGGGGCCATGCAACACTTTCTTTTCCATTGTGTTTAGGAGATGGCACTTGGATCTTCATGATGGTGCCCACCGCCTGCCACCTTTGAGCCAACCAGCGGACCTCATAATCAGGCCGTAGACACAGGGAGACACTTGCCAAGGGAGGTGCGAGACACGCTTTTTCATCCTTCTGTGAAACTGCATGAGATGCTCCGCACCCCCACTGGATAGAAACCCAGCAAGCACCGCCCAGGCCTGCTGGGACACGCGGGAAGGCTGCGCAAGAGAGAGGCTGAGGAAAGGGCAGACAGAAGCTGGGTGCACCCATATAAAGTAGGCTGCCAGATGAAACCTTACCTGAAGCTAGCCCTTCTTCAGCCTTCTAGGTCAGGTAAGCTGAGACATACCCTAATTGTCTAGGTCAGCTGAGTTTGGTTTTGTGTAATCTGCAACTAGAAGTCTGCCTGAACACACAGATTGTGGTTTTTTAACCTCCAGTTTAGACACGTGGGGAAAGTGCTTGGTCAGTGTGGCATTCACAGCTGGCTGATTCAGAGCCCAGCTACTCTCCCCTCTCTGTCCTTCTCCCCCCACTCACATTTCTCCTTTCCAAGGTGTCTGGCGTGGTGGATGATGATGCAGGGAGCCTACATACCCACTGGCACCCGAAGGGAGGGTGTGGCCCTCCCTGCCTTTGCGGGCCTGGGCTTCCCATGTCCTTGCCCTGGCTGCTCTGTTGGTGAAATGTCAATGAAGGGCTGCAGTGCATCCTGTGCTCTCAGCACGGCCAGCATCTGACATACGTCCTCTGCCAAGTGGGCTCTGGAACTGGCTCTGGCGACACTGCTACCTCCTGAAGCTCAGCGGCACTCTCCCTATGGACCTGGCTCTCCATGGACCAGTGAGAACCAGGAAAACACGGGCAGGGCCTTGGTTTCCACACCAGGGGAATGCAAGACCCAGGGACCACAGGAGCTCCCAGACCCCTCTCAGGCTCCTTGGAGAGCACTGCTTCCACCCCCTTGGGCTTGGAGTTCTTAAAGTCTGCGACCAAGCCTGTGGGGTGCTGCATTCCCCTCCTCTGGCTTTCCACCCCCACTCTGAGTCTCTAACCCAGAGGGGCTGGAGGAAGTCAGAGCCTTTCAAAGACTCTTTCAGTGTGCTCAGCTCTGGATTCTGCTCTCATGCTCTCCCCCTCAGCACCTCTGCCAAGCCAAGGAGGTACCCTCTCCCTCCTGTGAAGTGGGTCTCTAGCATCCTCTCTACTCAATGGCTTCCTTTATAATGCTAAACTCTAAAAATACAAGGCTTTGAGTCTTGATATTTAAAAGGAAGCTTCTGAAATTCAAAAATTAACAAAACAAAACACTTTTTGATCTCTCATGCCGATACTTTCCTTGTTTCTGCTGTGCTCTTTCACAAGTTCTAGTTGAAAGCCAGAGTTGAACACTGATTCCTTTATTCTCAGCTGTAACTCCCTCTCCCTCTGAAGTAATAGAGGCCTCAGCCCTACTGGGCAGGCAGTCTCTAACAAGCAAGAGGTGCTGGGAATAAAATATGCAGTGGATGGTTTCTCAAAACTACCCCTGTGCTGTCAAGTATTGTGTTTGATTAAAGCTGCCAATAAGGAGAATTCCGCTTCCAGGAAGGTTGTGTAAACACTTTCCCTATCCCTTTCCCAAGATACAATTAAAACCCTGAGCAAGTGTAAGAGACTCAGAAAGCTGGAGAAAATAAAGCAGACTGGCCAGGGACCATGAAACTCAAAGAATTCCACAGAGGTGAGGCCCAGGTTTCTTTTTGCCTAATGTATCCCAGACAAGCCAGTAGGCTGGAAATGCCAAGAACCACGACAAAAACAAGAAAACAAAACAAAAACCAAAACCTAACAAAAGCCTGTTCTCTCCGGTCAAACGACCAGGAAAAGGACAGCCCAGCGAGAAAGAAAACCTTTAGACAACTGTCCCGCCCCAGCCAAACACCGCACAGAAACCCGTGTTTTGTTTTGTTTTCAGCCCCCACCCCACCCCGCCATCCTTGATACCCAGCCAAGATGTTGGTGGTAATTTTCCGTCTACTGAACCCTCACGCTCTCTGCTGGCTATAATTCACCTGCCCCTGTGGTATTTGGAGTTGGGTTTAATCTCTCCCCCCTATTGCTATGATCTTCAGTAAACTCTCCCTTGCATGCTTAACTCTGATGCAATATTTTTTTTGGACAAACTATAACGTCAAAATATATGGGTTAAAGCTAGAGCAGTGCAGAGAGGAAAATTTATAGCCCTAAAAATGCATACATGAGAAAAAAGAAAAGTCTCAAAGCAACAATCTAAGCTTATACCTAAGGAGCCTAGAAAAAGAAAAGCAAAATAAACCCAAATCAAGCAGAAAAACGAAATAATATGGAAATCAACAAGTTGAAAATAGAAAAATAATAGAGAAAATCAATGAAAAGATCAATTAAACTGACAAAACTCTCAGTAAACTGACAAAGAAAAAACAGAATATACAAATTATTAATATCAGAAATGAAACAGGGACTATCACTACAGACCCTACAGACATCAAAAGGATAAGGAAATGTTACAAACAACTATACACACGTAAATTTCACAACTTAGACAAAATGTACCAATTCTTCAAAAAACACAACTGAAATTCACCAAATATGAAAGAGATAATATAAGCAACTGTATAACTACTAAGAAAATTGAACTCATAATTTTAAAACTCGCCAAAAATAAATATCTAGGCCTAGATTATTTCATTAGAGGATTAAATCAAATATTTACAGAAGAATTAACACCAGTTCCACATGATACCTCCCAGAAGGTACAAGAGCAAGGAACACTTCTCAATTCATTTTATGAAAGTAGGAGTACCCTGATACCAAAACCAGAGAAAGACAGGTTAACATCCCTCACAAATATATACATAAAATCCTTTAATAAACATTCGCATACAGAATTCAGTAATATATTAAACTATATATGATCCAACAATTGACCTGTGCACACTTAACCCAGAAAAATGAAGACTTAAATATACACAAAAACCTGTACATGAATGTCTACAGCAACCTTATTTTAATAGCCAAAAACTAGAAACAACCTAGATGTCCTTCAAAATGAAGGTACAACTCATACCCAGGAACTCCAGGTGGTAACAAATTGCCCATAGGGAACTTAGTATCTGTCTTCAAAATATCATATATTTTAAATATATTATTTAAATATATTCTTTTGAACAACTAATAACTTTCTTTAAAATTGTGAAAAGGGTCTTCTATAAAATACACATTCACTGTTAAAAATATTCTTAAGAGGACTCTTATCTTAACTAGAAGAATTCATTCATTGTATTCATCAAAATCCTGCCATGTGCCAGCTATTATGAAAAATGCCAGTTCTTCACGCACATAACCTACAAATAATATTTAAATAATATATAAACTACTGGAGGAAATTCCTTTACCTAGTGAATATAGGCTGTAAGAATGAATGCTGGCCAGGAGTGGTGGCTCACACCTGTAATCCTAGCACTTTAAGAGGCTGAGGTGGGTGGATCACCAGGTTAGGAGATCCAGACCATCCTGGCTAACATGGTGAAACACTGTCTCTACTAAAAATTAAAAAAAAAAATTAGCTGGGTATGGTGGCATGTGCCTGTAGTTCCAGCTATTGGGGAGGCAGGCTGAGGCAGGAGAACAGATTGAACCTGGGATGTTGCAGTGAGCCAAGATCACGCCATTGTACTCCAGTCTGGGTGACAGAGCAAGACTCTGTCTCAAAAAAAAAAAAAAAGAATGCTGTGTATCTTCCATAAAATTGCCCCCCAATAATCCATTAGTTATATTTAGCACTCGATAACTAAGATGTAAGTCCCTGGTTTTACTCTTTCTTTCAATAACATTTAGGGATTACCTATCAATTGGTAGACACCGTGCTTGTTTCTTGTAATAAAATATTGAAAAAATTCAAGGAGCCTACAGTAGAGGGAAGGCAATCACTAGCAATGGAAAAATGACCACGTTAGGTAGTCAACACCCTGGGAATACACATCTATAATGAAACTATAGTAAGTTAAGACTGTGTAAGAATATGGAAATAGACCAAAGGCACAGAATTGAGAGCCCAGAAACAGACCTGTGTAGTTGCTGAAATTTACAAATGACAGAGGCATTACAAATCACTGTAGTTCCCTTTTTTTTTTTTTTGAGACGGATTTTCGCTCTTGTTACCCAGGCTGGAGTGCAATGGTGCGATCTCGGCTCACCGCAACCTCCGCCTCCTGGGTTCAGGCAATTCTCCTGCCTCAGCCTCCTGAGTAGCTGGGATTACAGGCACGCGCCACCATGCCCAGCTAATTTTTCGTATTTTTAGTAGAGTCGGGGTTTCACCATGTTGACCAGGATAGTCTCGATCTCTTGACCTCGTGATCCACCCGCCTCGGCCTCCCAAAGTGCTGGGATTACAGGCGTGAGCCACTGTGCCTGGCCCTACTGTGGTTCTTATAATAACAATAGTTAAAACGAACAGTTACCCAAATGGAAAAATAATCAGATCTCTACGTCACACCTATATATAAATAAATTCCAAGTAAATTAAAGACTCAATGTAAAAAGTAACTTTATTAAGAGAGAATTTGCTATCACAGAACACTATAGGTGAAAAAAAGAGAGAATTTGAGTATCTTTATGATCTACAAGTAAGAAAGGGTTCCTTAAATGAGACACAAAAAGGTAAAAACTTTAAAGAAAAAGACTACAGAGCCGGGCGAGGTGGCGCACACCTGTAATCCTAGCACTTTGGGAGGCTGAGGTGGGTGGATCACCTGAGGTCAGGAGTTCAAGACCAGCCTGGCCATCATGGTGAAACTCCATCTTAAAAGAAAAAAAAAAGACTACAAATTTGACAATATTTTTAAAAAATCTGTAAATCAAAGACATAGAATCTAATCTGAGAAAAACAAAGCAACCATCAATTGGGAGAAGATATTTATGTAAGTGAACAAGATTAGTACTCATAACATCTAAAGAATTTTTACAAATTAATAAGAAAAAGACAAGCCACTAAACTTAAAATGGGCAAAAGAGAAAGCGAGTCACTGAAAAAACTCAAATGACAAATAAACATAAAAATACACTGACCCTCATGAGCAGTTAATGTGAATTAAGCCACAATAAGATATCAATCCACATCAAACGGGCAAAAACTTAAAAATCTGGTAACAACAAGTACGGTGGTCTGTTGGGTAATAAGGTCTCTATCACACCGCAGGTGAGAATGTGAGTCGGTCCACTCATGTGGAGGATGCTTAGTGATGTCAGGAGTGTTGAATACCAGCATGTCCTATGGTGAGGCAATACTGGCGAAGTGCTAGAGAAACCCTCGCACATGTTCAAGAATATTCATCTCAGCATTTATTTTTTTCCTTGCAGCATTGTTTTTTATAGTGAAATAATGGAAACAACCTAGTATATCTGCACAATGACATACTATGTAGCAGCCAAGATGAATAATTTAGAGCTGTGTCTGTCAACATAGATAAATCTCAAAAACATATTGTTGAATGAAAACAGTGAATTTCTAAGTACAATATGCTATCATTTATACAAACTTTAAAATAGCAAAAAAAAAACTACCATCTATCATTTAAGGAAATATATATATTTAAGAAAATATAAATAAATAAATGCAAGCATTAAAATGGGATGACAAAGACTAAATTTAGAATAGAAAAGGGAACTGAACTGGGAAGAACAGACTTGAGAAAGAATAAACAGGGACGTTAAATGTACTAGAGCAGGTGAGGTGCGGTGGCTCAAGCCCGTAATCCCAGCACTTTGTGAGGCTGAGGCGGGCAGATCATCTGAGGTCAGGAGTTTTAGACCAGCCTGGCTAACATGGTGAAACCCCGTTTCTACTAAAAATACAAAAAATTAGTCAGGTGTGGTGGTGCATGCCTGTAATCCCAGCTACTTGGGAGGCTGAGGCAGGGGAATCACTTGAACTCAGGAGGTGGAGGTTGCAGTGAGCCAAGATCCTGCCATTGCACTCCAGCTTGGTCAACAAGAACAAAACTCCATCTCAAAAAAAAATGTACTCAAGTAATTTTGAAGCTCTTAAGCTGAATGATGGATACACACATATTCATTGTATTGGGCTCCATGCCTTGTCACTAGGAAAAGGGGTATCTCACTGAGCTCTGGTGTGGGGAGGGGCAGGCAGACAGAGGCAGAAGAGTTAAACAAGGCTTTTGAGGACACATCTCCTGCACTGAAACCAGAACAGACAGCAGCCAGGCCAAGAAAGCTGGGCTGAAAGATGTGTTCAGGGATCTAGGGGCAGAAAAAGTTTCTTGATAGAGGTAACCACAGCTATGGCTTGAAGGCAGGGGATAGTATGAGGAATCAAGTATCAGTGCTTTGATAATTATATGAAAGAATTGCCCTAACAGGACAAAGTGTTAATGTGACTCCAACCCAGCTACATACTGAAAGCACAAATACGCTGATGCAACAGTGAACATATATTTAGGGGAAAACTAAGGGGGAGAAAGACTCATCAACAAAGGAGCCAAAGCAAATGTCCAGCTAACTAATCCCTAGATTTTAACATTTCCAGTAAATACAGCTATAACATTTTAAAAATTAAATACTATGCTGCAAGAAAAATGAGAACTAAAGAATTCATAAAAATACAATGTCAAAGGTCAGATATTTTGAATTACGTAATGTTGATAAATTCTGAGCCAGTATCATGAGTGGCACTGTAGTGAAATAAGGACATTGACAAAAACTGGGCCTGCTGATGTAGAAACATTAGGAGAGACATCAAAGCCACGTGCGATAAGGAGGTATTGGATTTAAAAATGTGGCTCCTGGCAGTGCAGTGAGAACAAGGGTCCTCAACACCTTCTCGGGAGGAGGCCTTCATAAAAAATGACATTTCTAAGAGGGGCTTTCAGAACAAGGACCGACAAGATGATCCCCAAAGTATCCGAGCTGGGGAAAGAGGAGGATTTAGACAAACAAAAGACTCCATGACCAATTCATGCCCAGGGTGAAGAGGGTGACAGGCCAGCATGGGAAACAGGCTTGGCCCACATTGTCAACAGGCCATAATACTGATTGTGACCCCAAACCAGATGACTCTGAGACACTGGAAGACAGTTCAAGAGTAGATCACCATCCAGTTTTTCATTCAGTGCACCCTTGGTGCCTACGGCGTTCCAGTACAGAACCAGGCCTGGAGAAATGTCAGTGAAGCCCTCAGAAAGGGCTCCCATTCTCATGGAATTTACAATCCAGTGAGGTGAACAGAAGTACAGGATGTTATAATATAGTGTAATAAGCATTATGATAGAGGACATACAGGGAATATCTCGGAGGACACCAGACTGAGGTTCCAGTAAAGCAAATACTGAACTAGAGCAATCAGTGAACTAGACAATATAGTAATAGAAAATATCCAAACGGAAACAGAAAAATAATCTAAGGAAAAGAATAAAAGTGAGTTTCAGTGAGCTACGGACAAATTCAGTGAGCTATGGGACAAAATGATCTAATATATGTAATTATAAGTGGAGTCCCTGAAGGAGAGGAGAGAAAAGGAGGACCATAAAAAGTATGTGAATAAATAATCACCAATACATTTTCAGGTTTGATGAAAAGTATAAACCAAAGATCGAAGAAACTCAATGAATCCCAAATACAATAAACATGATGGCATATCATAATCAGATTTTTCAAAAATAGTGATAAGAAAAAAAAAAGCTAAAAAGCAGCAAAGAAAAAAGACGCATTATGTAAAGATAGTGATGACAGACTTCCTATCAAACAATGTGAGAAGAAAGTAACATCTTCAAAATACTAAGATAGAAAAACCTTTTGAGAATTTTATACCATACAAAAATAACTTTCTTTTTTTTGTTGTATCCTAAGCTATTGTTTTTATAGTCTTCTTTTTTTTATTGCATTTTGGGTTTTGGGGTACATGTGAAGAACATGCATAGGTACACACGTGGCAGCGTGATTTGCTGCCCTCCTCCCCTTCACCTATATCTGGCATTTCTCCCCATGCTATCTCTCCCCACTCCCACCCCCGCTGTCCCTCCCCTATTTCCCCCCAATAGACCCCAGTGTGTGATGCTCCCCTCCCTGTCAAAAATAACTTTCAAAAACCAAAGGTGAGGGTTGGGCATGGTGGCTCAGGTCTGTAACCCCAGAACTTTGGGAGGCTGAGGCAGGCAGAGGGCTTGAGCTCAGGAGTTCAAGACCAGTCTGGGAAACATGGTGAAACCCTATCTCTACAAAAAATACAAAAATTAGCCGGGCACAGTGGTACACACCTATAGTCCCAGCTACTCAGGAGGCTGAGGCAGGAGAATCCCTTGCATCTGGGAGACAGAGGTTTCCATGAGCCAAGATCACACCACTGCACTCCAGCATGGGTGACAGGAGTGAAACCCTATCTCAAAACAAATACACCCAAAACAAAAAGCAAAACCAAAGGTGAAATAAAGACATTTTCAGGCCTACAAAAGCCAGGGGGATTCATCAATGGCAGACCGACAACATAGGAAATGTTAAAGGATGTCCTTTAGGCAGAAGGACAATGATGCCAACAAGAAATCTGGTTGTGAACAGGGAAAATGAGAGCACCGGAAACAGTAACTACATGGGTAGATAGATAGGATTTTTCTTATTAATTATTGAAATCTACATTGTCCAGGCTGATCTTGAACTCCTGGCTAAAAGTATATAGGATAGCAAGATCTCATCTCTAAAAAAAATTAAGAAGTTAGGCAGGCACAGTGGCACACATCTGTGGTCCTCACTCCTGTGGAGGATGAGGCAAAAGGATCACTTAAGCCCAGAAGTTGAAGGCTGCAGTTAGCTATGATTACACCACTACACTCCAGTGTGGGTAACAGAGTGAGACCCTGTGTCTAAAAAGAGAGAGATAGACAGAGAGACACAGACACAGACACATACACACATGCATACACACACACACACACAAATAGTTTAAAAGAACAGAAAACACTGGCTGGGTGTGGTGGCTCATGCCTATAATCCCAGCACTTTGGGAGGCTGGGGTGGGTGGATCATGATGTCAGGAGATTAAGACCATCCTGGCCAACATGGTGAAACCCCATCTCTACTAAAATACAAAAAATTTGCCAGGTGTGGTGGTGCATGCCTGTAGTCCCAGCTACTCAGGAGGGACTGAGTCCAAGCTACTCAGCTGAGGCAGGGGAATCGCTTGAACCTGGGAGCTGAAGATTGCAGTGAACCACTGCACTCTTCTACACCACTACACTCCACCATGTCAACAGAGCGAGACACTGTCTAAAAAAAAAAAAGAGGCCAGGTGTAGTTACTTACACCTGTAATCCCTGCACTTTGGGAGGCAAAGGCAGGTGGATCACAAGTTCAGGAGTTCAGGATTAGCCTGGCCAACACAGTGAAACCCCATCTCTACTAAAAATATAAAAAATTAGCTGGGCATGGTGGCATGTGCCTGTAATCCCAGCCACTCAGAAGGCTGAGACAGGAGAATCATTTGAACCCCGGAGGCGGGGGTTGCAGTTAGCCGAGATTGTGCCATTGCACTCCAGCCTGAGCAACAGGGCGAGACTCTGTCTCAAAAAAATAAAAAAAGAATATAAAATACCATGCTAACATTATTCAAGGAAAACTGGAGTGGTTATTTAACATTAATATTAAATTATATTTTTATTAATTGCACTGTTTCCAAAATTATTCTAACATTTTATTAGCTAATATTACATTAATATTTTAATATTAGACAAAATGGATTTCAAAGCAGAGAACAATACCAGGGATAAAAAGGTTATTTTATCAAAATAAAGAGATCAGTTCTCCCAAGATTGAGTCCTAGATTCAAGGTAATCCCAACGAAAATCTCAGCAGACTTTTTTGTAGAAATTGACAAACTGCTGATTATAAAGTTCATATGAAAATGCAAAAGACCAAAGACCCAAAACAACCATTTTTTTTTTAAAAAAGAACAACATTAGAGGACTTACATGCCCCAACTAGATCAGATGTGGAGTACAGTAGTAAACCCTTATATTGACAGTAAATTCGTTTTAGACAAAGGTGCCAAGGTAATTAAATGGGGGAAAAGATGGTCTTTTCAAGAAATGGTGGTGGGACAATTGGATCTCCACTTTAAGAAAGATGATGTTAAACACTTGCTTTACACCATATACAAAAGTCAATTCAAAATGGCTCATAGCTCTAAATGTAAACCACAAAACTGTATGTCTAGAAAAAAATGTAGAAAAAATATTTGTGATCTCGGTTTAGGCAAAGGTTTCTTAGATACAATATCAAAAGCATGATACATGTAAGAACTTGCTGATAAATCAGTATTCATTAACACTTAAAACTTCTGCTCTTCAAAAGATGGTGTCAAAAGAATGAGAAGACAAGCCAGACTGGAAGAAAATATCTGCCAAGAATATACCTGATAAAGAACTTCTATCTAGAATATACACAGTACTCTCGAAACTGAATAAGAAAATAAGCAGTCCCCTTAAAATACGCAGATTTGACTAGATACGTCACTGAAAAAGAAAAATGAATGGCAAATTAGCACATGTAAGGACTCTCACCAGCAGTCATTAGGGTAATACAATTAAAATTGGCCTAAAACTGCAATAAGAAACCACACAATACATCTATTGGAATGGCTCAAATTAGAAAGACTGGCCATATCAAATGCTGCTGGAAATGTAAAAGAGGAATTCAGTGCTTGTAGGAATGTCAGATGGTAGAACCACTTTGGAAAAACAGTTTGGCAATTGCTTAAAAGGTGAAACCCACACCTACTATGACCTAGCTTCTTGACTTCTTGGTATTTACCCAAGGGAAAAAAAGTATATATCCATATAAGGATGTGTAGTTGTTGCGATTTGCTTGGGATGGCTGGCAAAATATTAGGGAAATATTAGGGAAAGTTAGATTATAGTCTCAAACCTTTTGGAAGGCTGAAAGGTTTTAATGGAATGGGCTGAAGGCAGCCAGCTCATTATGTTAAACTTTAAGTCATAGGGTAAAAGATTAGGATAATAAAAACTTCCCCAGTTAAGTCTGTTCACTCATGTAAACTCTGTGCCGGATGGTCCTCTTGGGGGGAGGTCGAAGGGGAATTACCTGTTAATGGTGTTTATTCCGGGCCCTGGAACCAAGACCTTTTGTCATTTGTAAAACCACTCTTTTAACCATGTTAATTATCGACAAGTGTGTTGACTTAGAACTTCTGTTATTAAACCCATGCTGAATAAATGTGAGGAGGAGCAGCAAGTGGTGGCTGGTTGGCTGCAATCACCCTCTGAAAGCAGCTGACGACCATCCCTAGCCCACTCAGATTCACTGTATTCTGGTGTTTGTGAGTGCATTTGATTCACCTGTGGTTGAGTCAGGGTCTGCAGGACAGACCTCTGCAGGTGGTGATCAACGTCTCAGGTGGTGCCCAAACGAGGACCCACCAATGTGATACTCGTCATATGCAGTGAATGTATGTAGTAATATCCCAAACTGAGTAATATCCCCAAACTGGAAACAACCCAAATACTGATCAACAGATGGATTTATAAACAATGTGGGGTACACAGGTTCAATGGAATACTACCAAGCAATAAAAAGAAATGAGCTACTGAAAGACAGACCAACGTGCCTGAAGCTCACAGTAACAACGGTGTGAACGGAGCCCTGAAAGGAGTCCATGCTGTGTGGCTCCATTCACAGAGGTTTCCAGAAAGTGCAAACTAATCTATAGTGGCAAACAGAAAGTCAGTGGTTGCCAAGGACGTGGGTAAAGGTAGACGGGTAGGAAGGGAGATATTACAAAGAGACACAAGGATACTTTCACACAACTGGTAGCAATGATTCTTTTTTTCTTATTTTTTAAATCTCCATATGAAGAACCAGAATCAATAACTTTCTCTTGGGGGTGGGGGTGTGCATGAGAAAATTAGCTTTCTGAAAATACTGAAAACCAGCTATAACTTATTATTATTATTTTTTGAGATGGTGTCTCACTCTATCACCAGGCTAGAGTGCAGTGGTGTGATCTCGGCTCACTTTAACCTCCTTCTCTTAGACTCAAGCAATCCTCCCACTTTGGCTTCTTGAGTAGCTGGAACCATAGGTGTGCACTACCATGCCCAGCTAATTTTCTGTATTTTTGGTATAGATGGGGTTTCACCATGTTGCCCAGGCTGGTTTTGAACTCCTGATCTCAAGAGATCCGTCTGCCTCGGCCTCCCAAAGCGCTGGGATTATAGACATGAACCATTGCGTCTGGCCCGATTTTTTTTTTTTTAAGAGACAAGGTCTTGCTCTGTTACCCAGGGTGAAGTGCTGTGGTGTGATCACAACTTGCTGTAGCCTGGAACTCCTGGGCTCAAGTGATCCTCCTGCCTCAGTCTCCCAAGTAGCTACCATGCTCTGCTAATTTAAAGCATTTTAAAATTTACGTAGAGATAGGATCTTGCCCAGGCTAATAATCTGATTTTTTAAAATATTAGTCAACTGTATTTTGTGCACTTTAAGCAAAAAAAAAAGAGAAAGTAATTGAAATTGTAGCCATTTTATGGAATTATCATGTACCCTACATAGTATTTTATTAAATAATACTGGATTCAAGTTTTATGTGTAAGAAAGTAAAGGACAAATGTTCTACGAGGAAACAGGAGTGAGTATTTAAAAAATCTTTGAGCTAAGGGCAGCCTGTCTAAGATGACACTAAGACAGAAACAATAAGGGATGCTGGTACAGGGGAAAGTCAACATAGAGACTGGAAAAGCTCTGCCACACATTTCTCAGGGTAGAGACAGGAGCTGAGAGCATTTTGGAAGGCAATCTAATAAAAGCTATTAAAAGTAAAAATGTAATATCCTCTGTACCCAGTACAGTAATTATTAATTCCATATCTGAAAATCTGTCCAACAAAAATACAAGTACCAATACAACAGGACATACATGCATGGTGTTCATTGAAGCTTTACTCTTAGAGGGCAACAGCACAACACACCCATGTGTGGAACACACACAGCTAGAGTGGGACAGGGCTCTCTCAGGTGAGCTGCAGGGAGTCCCACAAGCTCTTGCTGAGAGCAAAAAGCAAGAGGCAGGAAAGGAAAATTCTAAATGTGTAAAATAAATAATGACAAAGTTAGTACATGTCTCTGTGTGTATATGTACAGATACATATGGGCCTGTATGAAATTATATAATAAGTCAGAAGGAAAATATGGATATACAAGCTCTAGGCTGCTATCATGGGCTACCAAGAGCACTGGGATTGAGGGTGGAGGGCTTAGGTATGTGGGTGTGAGAGGAGTGTCTACAATAAAAACAGCATATATAATGTGATTCCATTTATGTAAACGTGTGTGTGAATAAAGAGCTATATCAGAGGATGGTCACGAAAATGTTAATGATGGCTACAGTGAGGATATGGAGTTTTGAGTGACTTTTTAATTTGTTATTTGCATTTTTATATATTGTTTGAATTCTTTAGAAATATGTTATTTGTATAATTTTAAAAAGCCATTTTAAGTATGGCAAACTAGAATATATATAATTTAAAAAAGTAAAAGTCAAAAGAAAACTGGAGAAAAATAATTCAACATTTTATAAAGGGTTAATCTTTATTATATAAAGAGCTTTTCCATAACAATAGGAAAAAAAATAAACATCCTCCAGAGAAATGGGCAAATGACAGGAACAGGCAATTCAAAGAATAATTGCTTTATATAGTCAACCTCACCAAATATTTAAAGAAATGGAAATTGAAAAAATGAGTCAGGAAAGTAACCAAAATGAAAACTCCTTGTGTTGGCAAGGATTAGGAGACCAAGCATTTCACACACTATGTGGTGGGAATGTTATTTTTGGTGGGGAGGCTAATTTGGCAATGTAAAGCCTTAAAAATACATAAACACTGTGACTTGGAAATTCTATCTCTAGGAATTTATGCTACAGAAATAAACAGAAAAAAAGTACCAAAAATGTTTATGGTGGTTATGGTATTGGTATTGCTATTGAAGTTGGTATGGTATTGCTAAGGTAAAGTACAAATGTGTTTATGGTATCTCTATAAAGTAATTAAAACTGCAAACAATCTAAATGACCATCAGTAGGGGTAGCCATTAAATGGAATACAATGCAGCTGTTAAAATGATGACACGGACTTCCAGGTCATGGGTGAATGCACATGTTTTGTTTATATCCCATCTTTCCAAACATTCAACTGAAATAACAGAAAAATAAACAGGTAAAATTAGAGCATGACTGAGAACCTGGGAGGAGTGCTACTCGCAAACCAGACTTTAAAAAACCTCTGTAAGAGAATAAAAGGCAGCAAGAGATTAACTGAAGATGTAATGGAAAAAGAAACTTATAACTCCGTAAAAGCAAAAGCAAGGACTTCTACAAAAAGTTTCTCAGCAGAATTCCTAAACAACTCCTAGATAAGAAGTATCAACTAAGAGAAAACTACAGCAGTTGTGGTTGGTTGAGAAATCAGCCGAAGGGCAGCGTGGCAGCACGCCTGCATTCAGAGGAGATGGCACTGGTATTCACACTGATACTGCTGTTGGTATTGGTATTTGCCTTAGTATTGCTACTACTGCTACTCTACACTAGATAAAGACCCCAGAAGAGCTCCCTAAAGTGTAAGGCAGAAACAGCTGGCAACCCAAGAGCTGACTGACCAAGAGTGGACGTCCTCGCACCCAAGAGGCCACACGATCAGGGCAAACTCACCCCATCCCAGCCTCTCTTCCTCTTCCCCACACAGTCCTCTGCCTGCATGCACTCAGTATACCATCTGTGCAAATACCTGGATGAAGGCCTGACCATTAACGAAAGGAACCCATGGATGGACACAGGTTATGGAGGGAAGGGAAAGATGACTAACATTTGCTTATTTCTGTAACCCTCCACATACCTGTATTTATGTACCATAAATATATATTTATATTTATATATATTAGTGTGTACTTAAATCATGTATTTAATTCATATATTTAAATCTAAATATAGATTCAAATCAATATTTATTAATGTATAATGATATCAAGAGATGCTAAAATAAAAAAGCATGATATAAAATAGCATGGCTTTATTTTCGTACAAAAAATTGTACTTTATAAATATATGCGCTTAGCAAAAAGTGTGGAAAGGTAGACAGCACAATTCTGTATGGTGGATAACGAGTGACTTTTTATCAGTTTTTATTTCTTTTCTGTATCTAAGAAACTTTTCTGTAATGAGAAATGAGTCTTTTTTCGTTCAAAATACAGACCCATTTAAAAAGTTAATTGCTTTAAGTGTTATTAAAGCTGCATTGTAAGTCCAAAGGCATTTACGGCTTTTTCGTTCATCAGAGATATAGCTTCAACAAACACCAAAAACTGGAGCTGGTCATCACAGCACCAGACACTTTAACACATTTTTGGAGATCAGAAACCACCTGCCTGGCACAAATCTGAAAAGGAAGATAGGGTAGGGGTGCCCTTTTTGCCCTCACACTGGAGTGCATGGGTTTCTGGGTGTGAAGCCCCCCTTGCTAACTCAGCACGTCATGAGAAGAGGACCCCACTATCTTGTTTTCCTGCTCTGCTCTCAGAATAAAACACAACATATCAGTATGAAGTCCCCTGTTGGCAACAGAAAGTGCACAGGCAAACACATATGGAGGCAAAACCTCAAAAGCAAGGTATGGAAAATGGCGTTTAACAAAGACAGTTGTTTAAACAACTTACAGGATGCTTGGCTGAAAGTCTTCCAGTCACAGTTCCAGTCTGATTCCATGTAGAGGAAATGGAGCCCTTTATTCGTTAAGAAAAATCAGTGTAAACTCTGGCAATGCTATATGAGGTCAAGAATGAGGCAGAGCCTCCACCCACAACACACGACACTCGCTGCTCCTCCAGAGGTCGACAAGCTGCTGGCCCTAAACTTCCAACCCCGACATGTCCTTGGGGTTACAAAGCTCCTGACTGTGATCAGGGAGGGTGAAGGAGGAAGCTCCCCCATCCAATGCAGGAATGGTAGCAGGACTTGACCTCACAATCCTGTGCACAGGGAGAGGAAGGGCTGTTGGGCTGTGGGGAGCGTGGTGTGGGCTCGAGGTGGGACTGTGCATCACATGTTCTGTCCCTGGCTGTGTGAACTTGAATGAGTCACAGAACATCCCTTGACTGCAGTCTCCTCAAGTCTGAACTAAAACAGTATCATCTTCCTCACACAAGTCCAGAACAGAGATGCAATAGTGGATGTGAAAGCAGGCCAGCTAGAGCTTCCTCAAGGCATAACGTCAACCCATGCTGCAAGGAGACCTAAATAATATCAACAACATGGTTCCCAGTTTCAAGAATATTAGATTATTTCATCATTTACTAAAATTACAAAGCTCCTGGCAGGGAGTGTGGCTCATGCCTATAATCTCAGCACTTTGGGAGGCTGAGGTGGGCGGATCACGAGGTCAAAAGATCAAGACCATCCTGGCCACCATGGTGAAACACCATCTCTCCTAAACACAAAAATTAGCAGGGCACAGTGGCACGTGCCTGTAATCCCAGCTACTCAGGAGGCTGATGCAGGAAATTGCTTGAACCTGGGAGGCAGAGGTTGCAGGGAGCTGAGATAAAGCCACTGTATTCCAGACTGGACAACAGTGAGACTTGGTCTCAAAAAAAAAGAAAGAAAGAAAAAGATTACAAAGTTTCCGTATGTATCTGAACTCATACATAAACCACAGTCCTAATCACATTATCTTGCTATAAAACTTGTTACCTTTTTCATGCAAGCTAGTAATCCATCTACAAAGGTTGACTTGATCTTGTGAACCTAAGGTACAAAGACAAGAATAATATATGCCCTAAGTGCATGCAGAAAAAAAGGGAAAAAAAGAACGAAAAGAAAGACAAGAATAATCATTTTCTTTGTTTAAGTCTTTTTTTTTTTTTTTTCTGATAAGGAGTCTTGCTCTGTCACCCAGGCTGGAGTGCAGTGGCACAATCTCAGTTCACTGCAACCTCCACCTCCTGGGTTCAAGCAATTCTCCTGCCTCAGACTCCCAAGTAGCTGGGATTACAAGAGTGCACCACCACACCCGGCTAATTTTTATATTTTTAGTAGAGATGGGGTTTCGCCATGTTGGCCAGGCTGGTCTCAAACCCGTGACTTCAGGCGATGTGCCCACCTCAGCCTCCCAAAGTGCTGCGATTACAGGCATGAGCCACTACATCTGGCCTGTTTCAGTCTTTAAACAGGAATGGTGTGAATGGTGTTTCACAGAGTGCCAGTCACGTGCTGCTACTATCACCTTAGATGACTCCGGGAGGACCTGGAATGACCTTAGGATTAAATAACACTGACCTACAGAGAAAGATGTCATTCCACTCTAAAAATACGTCTAATTTGGGTATGTCTTTATCAGAAAAAAAATCTATTAATTCTAGAGTCATTCTAGATTTACAGGAAATTTGCAAAGATAAACAGAAAAATCCCCTGTCGCAGTGTCTCCTGTGGTGGCCCTTTCACATCACTGCAGGGAGAAAGGCCCAGGCTGGGGCCAATGTGCTCCCTCATAGCTGCCAGGCCCTCAGGATGCAGCAGGCTACAGGCTCAGTGAATACTAGGACCTATGCTGTGGGCAGTGGCGAAAGCTAAAAATGTGGTTCACAACCAACAGAGAACTTCTGAAGGAAATGGCAGGTGTATAAACAGAGAAATGGGGAATAGCCAGGGGAGGGAAGGGGGCCGCTCATGAAATCCCTGGTAAATGTAAATGCAAGACAGCAAAACACTGCTAGGGTATAGCCTTGCCAGACCTTGAAGCCAGGAAGGGGGTTGTGGGAGAATTCTGGACTAGGTGCTGCTGGGCATCTCATGCACACCGCTGTCACACAGCTGTGGCGTGCACCTGGCTTCCTTCTGATTCTTCATTGTCTTCTTGCATTTATGACTCCTGAGGTTCACAAGTGGGGCTGATAGCAGACTTGGGTAAAATCACATTGGGGCAGAAGTAAACGGTGTGAGTACAAGGTTAACCTGACAAAACTCTTCCCCTGAGAACACTGGGAGGGCTGCTTCTGCCATTATGGATTTCCGCTGAAAGACACAGGGCCATATGGTTCCCCTTTACCACCCTTCACTTACAAAAGAGTTAACTCACCTGCCTGTATTCCAAAATTATCTTGGGTAATGGATGAACGTCTCGAAGAGCATTTAACTAAAAATGAAAATAAATAACAGCAATGTAATTCTTTCATTTTAACATCTTAAACACTTATTTTAATCTGGAGAAAGTCCTTGTAATAATAAATGGTCTAATTGAGCATATTTTTCAAAATAAAGATGCATAATAAATTCAAGTTTATCAAGTGTCTTAATCCTAACCCCTTACAAAACCATTCTGTTGTCTACATGGCCACTAAAAGCACCTCAGACAAGCTTGGAAATAAGATTCCTCTTGAGATTTAAATGATGAAATCTAAATCTAGGGTAGGTAAAATCCTATGTCAGTGCATACAAATGTGTAACTCTGTAACTGCATAATTTCAGGAAGTAGTAATGGATTATGAGTTTAAAAATTAACTTTAAAAATCAAAGTATAACATACCTACAAGAAAGTACAAGACAAAAAAAAAAGTACCAGACACTAAGAAAAGTTTGTTAATTATCACAAAGTGAGCACACTTGTTAACCACCAGCCATAGCAAGCAATGAAACGTTCCAGTTTCCCCAGTAGGTACTGGCTCCTTCCCCAGAGCTAACCACTACCTTGACTTCTACCACCACAGGCTACCTGTTTCCTGTCCTTTGTCCAGTATTACTTTTTAGGGCTCATCAATATAGGAAACAGTATTTCATTAATCTGCACTGCTGTGTAGTATTCAAGTGTATGAGCGTAGAACATTATCCATTCCACCTTTGATGAATATGTGTTTTTTCCACCTTAGGGCTATTATGAATCATGCTGGTACAGAGATTTTAGTTAATATATGTCCACAGTTCTGTGGAATACGTACATTAAAAAGTGTGAAATTGCTGCATCAACTTTAACAGAGATACTGCTAGTTCTCCAGAGTAAACGTACCTGTTCATACCCACGTCAGCAAAGCATGAAGGTTCAAGCTCATCCACATTTTTGCCAATGCATGTCATCACTCGTGTTAATTTTATGTGTTTCGGTAAATGAGAGGAGAGCTCTCACTTCAGTTTTAGTTTGTATTTCCCCAGTGACTAACACTGTTGGAAACTATTCACATATTTATCGACTAACTATTTTCTTTCATTAAGTCCCTGTTTGTGCCTTTTGCTCATTTAAAAAATTGGTTTGTGTGTATTTCTCCCCTTGAGTTGAAGGAATTTGCTATTCTAGACAGTTTTTTAGTCAGTTATATTTATTGGAAATATCTTCTCTTCTTCTGTGGTTAGTTTTTTTACTCATTTCTTTTAACTTTTAATTGTTTTACATAGGTCTTGCTCCGTTGCCCAGGCTGGAGTGTAGTGGTGCAATCATAACTCACTACAGCCTCAAACTCCTGGGTTCAAGTGATCTTCCTACCTCAGCCTCCTGAGTAGCTGGACTACACGTACACTCAACCATGCCTGGCTAAGTTTTTAACATTTTGGCAGAGATGAGTTCTCACCATGTTGCCTAGGCTGGTCTTAAACTCCTGGCCTCAAGTGATCCTCCTGCCTCGGCCTCCCAAAGCGTTGGTATTACAAGTGTGAGCCACAGCATCTGGCTTTTTCACTTATTTAATGGTGTCTTTTCCTAATTAGAGATTTTTAAATTTTATTGTTGTCCAGTTTATCAAGTTTTCCCTTTATGGTTGATGTATTTGCTCTCTACCTACCTCAAGGCCTTAAAGATATCCTTTTATTATACCTTCTCCAATCTTTACCATTTTGCTTTTTATGTTGTGATACACGATTCACTTGGAATTTGTGTTTGTATGTTGCATGAAACAGGTCAAGACGCACTGGCCCATATCATTCATGAAACAAGCCCTCCGTACTCAATGCTTTGCAGTGACGCTCCATCAGACACTCTCACTATTTCTCTCTTTTTGAGTTAGTGTCTCACTGTGCCACCCCATGCTGGAGTGCAGTGGTGCCACTTTGGCTCACTGCAACCTCCAGCTCTGGGGCTCAAGCTATCCTCTTGCCTCAGCCTCCTGAGTAGCTGGGACAACAGGTACGTGCCACCATGCCCAGCTAATTTTTGTGTTTTTTGTAGAAATGAGGTTTTGCCATGTTGCCCAGGCTGGTCTTGCACTCCTGGACTCAAGCAATCCTCCCGCCTCGGCCTCCCAAAGTGCTGGAATTACAGGCGTGAGCCACCGCGCCCGGCCCAGTTTTCTTCATTTTTTTTTTTTTTACCTTTAAGCTCTGTTGGACTTGATGTTTGTGGATTTTCTATGTTGGACCATTGGCCTATTTGCTGAGCCTTGAGTCAAAATCAAATGGTATTGCTTAATTAATTCCTATTGCTTTCTAATTAGTCTTGATATCCAACAGACTATGTTCTTAAATAGTGCTTTTTCCCTCCAAGATTATTTTGGCTCTTCTTGATGTTTAGCATTTCTATATAAATCTGAGAATCAACTTTTCAATTCCTACCAAAAAAACCCCTGCCAGGGTTTTAATTAAAATTGTTTAGAATCTATACATCAACTTGGGGGGAACTGATTACATGATTTTCATGTAATCGTGTAAACCACTGAAGCACAGCGCTCTCTGAATAAAGACTGAGAACACAAGAGTTGTGGCCATAAAACGCTAACAGTGGGAGGCATCGTGCCTCAGCCTAATCCAGAATTGCAGTTTTCATAGAAAAGCTATCCCTAGGAGGATGAAAGAGCATGAAAACACTTCGCCAAGAAAACAGCCTAAGATCATCTAACTCCCCTTATCTTGATACCTTTCTCACAAAATAACTTTCTGACCAATAGTCTCCCAGTGTATCTTGACTTGAGCAGCCTGAGAACACTGAGAAGAAGTAGGTGTTTGATTGCACAGACCACGTACAAAGCACTGAACGCTGGCTGAGGGCCAGAGGCGGAGTGCTGTCAGCTGCCACGGCTCTGCAGGCTCACCTGTGCTCTGTGCTGGCTGCAGACACCACATTCTTCTGACCTCCCTTCTCACTCCAGTATCCCACTGGTGCCTCTTCTCTCTCTGACCTTTAAGTATCAGTTTCTCAGAGTTTAACTCTGTGGTCATCTATGCTGGCTGCGTATCACAATCAACAGGGAGCTTCAAAAACAGGCCCGTGACTAGGCCCCCCACCCTATTCTGACTTGCGGGGTCAGTTGTGGGTCCGGGCATCAGTGTTTTCCAAACCTCCAGGCAGGGCAGAGGACCACTGTCCCAGGGCAACTTTAGTAAAAACCAGTTGGCAGTTTCCAAATGTGTATGCCCAGCATGGGACTTGCCTTGAGCCACGTCCCACAGGCCCAACTGCTGTTTTGTGACATGGCACATCAATGTTTCACATGCATTCTGTCCTAACATATTCACGAGTGAACACTTGACCCTTGCCTCCATAAACAGTTCCTGTTCCAGTTTTCCCTGAGTAGTGGATGTATCTATTTGCCCAAGTGCACAACTTAGAAAACTCAGATCTACTCCATATCCTGACTTTAGTTCCCACTCACATGAACTTATCAGGAGGTCCTTTCTGTTCTAAAAATCCATCTGCTCTGCTCCATTTCGCTGCCATGACTTGGACTACAGTGACAGCCTACTAATCAGTATCCTCCATTCTCCAGTCAGCTAAAAGAGTGATCTTGGCCGGGAGCAGTGGCTCGTACCCATAATCCCAGCACTTTGGGAGGCAAAGGCAGGTGGATCACCTGAGGTCAGGAGTTTGAGACCAGCCTGACCAATATGGAGAAACCCTGTCTCTACTAAAAATACAAAATTAGCTGGGCCTGGTGACGCATGCCTGTAATCCCAGCTACCAAGGGGGCTGAGACAGGAGAATTACTTGAACCCAGGAGGCGGGAGGTTGCAGTGAGCCAAGATCATGCCCTTGCACTCCAGCCTTTTGCAACAAGAGCAAAACTCTGTCTTAAAAAAAAAAAAAGAGTAATCTTATAAAAACATATCCAACACCTATTAAGATGGTGAAAATCCAGAACACTGATACCACCAAGTGCTGGCAAGTATGTGGAGCAGCAGGAACTCTCATTCATTGTTGGTGAGAATGCAAAATGGTGCAGCCACTCTGGAAGACAGTTTGGTGGTTTTTTACAAAACTAAATGCACACTTATCATTTCATCCAGCAATCCCAGATAAGCTGAAAATTTATGTTCACATAAAAACCTACACACAGATATTTAATGTGGCTTTACTAATAATTGACAAAACTTGGAAGCAACCAAGATGTTTTTCGTAGGTAAATGGATAAACTGTACTGCATCCATACAACGGAATAGTATCCAGTGCTCAAAAGAAATGAGCTAACCAGGCCATGAGAAGACACGGAAGAGACTTAAGTGCCTACCACCAAGTGAAAAAGTCAATCTGAAGAGGCTACACACTGTGATTCCAATTGTATAACATTCTGGGAAAGGCAAAACCGTGGGAACAGTAATAAGTGCAGTGGCTGCCAGGGGCTGGAGGGAGGGAGGAAGGGGCAGAGCACAGGATGCTGTAATGGTGGATGTATGTCATCATACATTTGTCCAAACCCACAGAATGTCTAACACCAAGAGAGAACCCTAAACACAAGAACAGTCCAAGAGCATATTGTGTAACTGGACTCCAGGAGATAACGAAGTGCCAGTGTGGATTCCCTGACTGTAACAATGGTAGCATTCCGTCCAGGATGTTGATAGAGGGGAGCTTGTGCATGTGTGAGGACAGGGAGTATGGGAACTCTGTACTTTTTGCGTAATTTTATTGTGAACCTAAAACTAAAAACTAAAGTTTTTTTTTTTTTGAGACAGTATCTCACTCTGTTGCACAGACTGGAAGGCCATGGCACAATCACTGCTCAGTGCAGCCTTGAACTACCGGGCTCAAGTGATCCTGCCACCTCAGCCTCACGAGTAGCTGGTACTACCAGCATGTACCACCACACCCCGCTAGTAGTTGAATTTTTGTAGAGACATGTCTCCCTATGTTGCCCGGGCTGGTGTTGAACTTCTGGCTTCAAGCAATCCTTCTGCCTTGGCCTCCCAAAGTGCTGGGATTACAGGCATGAGCCACCATACTGGCCATTAAAGTATATTTTTAAAAAATCGAATTTCCTAGTTGCTCCCTTATTTAAACATTCCCAAGCTACCCATTTTTTTTCCTAAAGATCCACATTCCTCCCCATGATCTGCAAAGCGTAGCAGAAGTGGGTCCTTGTTCACTTCTCAACCCCATCCCTCCCACTCCTCTCAGTCACAAGGCTCCAGCCTCAGCCCCCTGAGCAGCCTAAGCCTTTCCCATTGCAAGGCCTTGTTCTTACTCTTTGCATAGGCACTTCCTGATCTTCAAGCTCTGGCTTATGCATAATTCCTTAGGGTTTTCCTCGACCACTCAGTCTAGAGTGTGTCACTCTCCCTATTACTACCTTAATGGCTCTTATCCTGCTGGATGGTTCTTGTAATATCTAATTTTAGGTGTCAAGTTGGCTGGGTTATAGGATAACCAGACAGCTGGTAAAGCATTATTTCTGGGTGTGTCTGTGCGAGTGTTTCCAGAGGAGGTTGCCATGTGAGTTGGTGGACAGAGCAGGAAAGGTCTGCTTTGATGTGGGCAGGAACTAGTCAATCAGCTATGGGTCCAGTTAGAATAAAAAACAGAGGAAAGGCGAATTCACTCTCTCTTCTGGAGGTGGGACACCCTTCTCCTCCTGCCTTTGGACATCAGAACTCTGGACTCTCCAGTGTTTGGAGTACACACATTCACGACACTCCAGGCCTGCAGCCCTGGACTGAGAGTTATGCCATCAGCTTCACCATCCTAAGGCTTTCAGGCTTGGACTGAGCCATGCTATCAGCTTCCCTGGGTCTCCAGCTTGCAGATGGCCTCTCGTGGGACTTCACAGCCCCCAAAACTATGTTAACCAGTATCCCTGACAATCCCTTCTCATAAACCTATCATCTGTATCTGTATCTGTATATGTTGTGCTGGTTCTGTTTCTCCAGAGAACTCTACTATAGTTCCTCACTGGAATAGACAGTCTATGATGATAAAGACCTTTTCCCTACCAAACCATAAACAATGTCTAACCCAGAGCCAGGGCCACAACAGTGTTTGCTGAATAAAACAGGAAGGGCATCTGTCTTGCTCATCGCTGCATCCCACCTACTGGATGCCCAGCAGTGGGGTCAGTGCATGCACAAGACCCGGAGACCCCATCATTTCAGTTAGTCAAGGGGTCTCAGAAGCAACTCCCAGAGATGATGCGTGGCTGGTCCAGAAATCCTGACCCCATGGCTAGACCACTTTCCCAGAGGTTGAACTCCCTATGATGCTCTGAGAACATGTGACTTCACTGCAGAAAAAACACCAAAGCTTCCTTCAGTTCGTTAGGGAGGGACCCTAGTTCCCCACTCATCACGTGCCTACTGAGGGGAGGGAATTCCCACTATTCCCCAGCAGAAGTGAGTGGATCCGCTTGGCACCACAGGACTCTAAACAGTATCCTGCACATATCCTGCTTCAGCCCATGTGGAGCATCTGAGAACCCTGAGGTGAGTGTCAAAGAACCGACATTGCACAGATCATGTTCTCTTACCACACTTCATTTAATTTAGAAATCAAGGCCAGGCAAGGTGGCTCACACCTGTAATCCCAGCACTCTGGGAGGCAGAGGTGGGCGGATCACCTGAGGTCAGGAATTTGAGAACAGCCTGGACAATATGGTGAAACCTCGTCTCTACTAAAAATACAAAAATTAGCTGGGTGTGGTGGCAGGTGCCTGTAATCCCAGCTACTTGGAAGGCTGAGGCAGTAGAATCACTTGAACCCAGGAGGAGGAGGTTGCAATGAGCTGAGATCGCGCCACTGCACTCCAGCCTGGGCAACAAGAGCAAAAACTCTGTTTCAAAAAAAAAAAAATTAGAAATCGGTAACAAAAACTAGCTGGGAATCCCCCACACATTTGGAAATGTTAAGACACACTTCCAAAGAACTCAATCGTCAAATAATCATAACAGAAATGAGAAAATAGGTGGAGTTAAACAATGAGAAAAAAATAGTATACCTAAAAACTTGAGGGGTTCATTGGTGATTTCGTGAGCTTCCACCATGCCCCCGGCACTGAACTAAGCACTGGGAATATCCCAGGCACAAAAAAAGTTGTGCACTGTTAGGGCTTCATCTAGACTGGGGAGCTGGGCAGCAGCAAATCCGTGTGTGATGCCTAGGAAACCATCAGCTGATTTCCCAAACGCAGATTCATGGAGGAAAAGGGCAGGGAGGGACAGGTGCTGGGATGGGAGGAGCCACAACACTCACCAAGGCCTCGGGGAAGGGGGCAGGAAGGATGAAGAGAAGTCATGAGAAAGAATCTGAATATTGAATTCGGCCATGTACCTGTCACAAGCTGATCTTTTAATATGAACTAATAAACAACTTGACTTACTCAGTTAAATAAAAGAGTGAGGCTGGCCAGGCACAGTGGCTCACACCTGTAATTCCAGCACTTTGGGAGGCCGAGGTGGGCAGATCATGAGGTCAGGAGTTCAAGTCCAGCCTGACCAACATGGTGAAACCCCGTCTTTAGTAAAAATACAAAAATTCGTGGTGTACACCTGTAGTCCCAGCTACTCAGGAGGCTGGGGCAGGAGAATCGCTTCAACTCGGGAGGTGGAGATTGCAGTGAGCCAAGATCGTGCCACTGCACTGCAGCCTGGGTGACAGAGCAAGATCCCATCTCCAAAAAAAAAAAAAAAAAAAAAAAGTGAGGCTAATAC
Organism: Leontopithecus rosalia; assembly: GCA_028533165.1. Taxonomy (NCBI): domain Eukaryota; kingdom Metazoa; phylum Chordata; class Mammalia; order Primates; family Cebidae; genus Leontopithecus; species Leontopithecus rosalia. The sequence continues at coordinate 1,587,016 of CM052650.1, forward strand.
AATTTATGCTAATCATGTCTGCGTGGGAAAAGAATGAGCTCCTCATGTAAGCAATTCTGCCTACAAGAGAGCACATCAGTACCAGACGAGAGTGATGCTTCCTTTCTTTAATTGCTGGTTGTCTGGAGAGGGAAGGGAGTTGCAAAGGGAAGGGCAACAGTGCCAGCTGGTGCCAGGGCAGAGGTGAACTCAGGTGCAGGAGAGGGATACGTGGCTTGCCCAGGCAGTGCCCCCTGCTGGAGCTCTGGGGCGTGCTGCCCATGTCTGCTGTGTGATGTTGAGACCCAAGCCTTAGTCTCTGCAGCAAGACAGATGTGGCTTCCAGGAGCCACCTGCTGACCCAGCACTCCACAAACACACCATAGATGCTGAGTTCAGCACCAGGGGGTGGTTTTAGGCCGTTTTGGTTCTGGGAACCAAAGTCTTTGCTCTGCACAACCTACATTCTAATGGAAAAAGCAAACACACACCTAAGATAAACTTTGGGTAGTGGTGAGCTGTGTGCAGAACATAACTCCAGGTGAAGAAACAGCTGTGACTGGGGGCCTTACTGTAGTCTGGGTGAACAAAGAAGGTCTCTTGAAAGCAATGTTTAAGCTGACACTCAGAAGCAAGTGGGAAAAATTTGTGGGACAAGTCTGGGAACACAGGGCAGAGCTGGTGCAGAGCAGCTCAGCAGGCTCTGGAGTCGGGAGAAAGAGGAGGTGCCGGGCCAGGAAGGCAGAACCAGAGCATGGGCCTGGGGATACACTCTGCAGCTCAGATCTGATGCTAAGTGCAACAGAAGCTACTGGAAGTCGGAGGGCAGTAATGTGATTTCCCAATGCTTTTAAAGGATCACTCTGCCTGGGTGTGAGGGTAGAGCAGCAGGGGCAAGAGTGGTTGAAGGGATCTAAGTGAGAAAGGTTTATGGTGGAGATAGGAAGATGGGGAAAGGAGGCACACTCAGGACCTATTTTGTGGGTAGAGACTGTTACACTCGCTGTAGGTGGAGGTAGAAGGAAAGTCAAGGACAACTCAAAGGATTTTTCTTGAAGTGGCCAACATTTATTGTTCTTTTGAGAGCTTTCATGTCAGGCGCAGTCCTAAGTGCTGTTTCTCTCTCTCTCTCTCTCTCTCTCACACACACACATACACACACACACACACACACACGCATGCACGCACAATGAATCTTAACAAGATTCCAGTAGGGAAAGTACTATTATCTTTCTTTTATAGGCCAGAAAACCGAGGCACAGAGCAATCGAGTAATATCTTAATGTTGCCCAAACCATGCTGGCAAGCAAACCATGCCAGCCAGTGGTAACCCCAATGCCCCTGCTCTTACTCACTAGTCTACACTGGCTCCAGAGGACCTGGAAGGAGGATGGGCCCTTCACTGAGGTGGAGAAGGCTTGAAGAAGAGGATTTGGAAGAGGAGAGTTCCAAGTCCCTCAGTGGAGCATCCTCTGTAGGAGTCCATTATTCACCCAGTAATGCCCAGGGAACCAGCAAAGGCCAAGTGTGGGCACAGTCAGCAAGCTTAGACTCCATGAGGGCCTGTACTCTAAGACACCCTCACAGGGTGGAGACCGGAGGAAGGCAGTGCTGGAGAGGGAATGGGGCCAGAGGAGACATCTTACAAAGAAACCTTCCTCTGCTACAAAGTCAAAAGCTGGACAGAGCACAGAAAGCACAAATTGGAGCCTCAAAAGCTGGTTCTCACCACAATAACCAATATTCATAATAACATGAATTCCCTTATTTACTGACCTCCACCCTGTGTCTGTTCAGTAAAAGCACTCACTGGCTTCTAGATATCGATGTATACTCTCCCACTCCTATACAAGAGAATCTCACTACTCCTTGTCTTTAAAAAAATTGATTCCTCTTAAGAAAGGGGTAGGTAAAATTCTCTAAAATAAATCTGGGGAAAGGAGAAGACTGAGGACCCATTTCTAGTTCCTCTTGGGGACATGAAGTGAAGAGGTTGTGACTGGGTTGTCAAGAATTTCATTTTAAGAACAGAACTCCACCAAATTGCACTTTTCAGGAAGTAAAGTCAATTAATCACTTCTGCAAGAGTGTACTGTCTGCCTCTCTCTCCTTGGTCCATAGCAAGAAAAGCAACCTTGGCGTGGGGAGCCCCGCTTCTGCGGAAACTGCTGCCAGCATGAGGGGTGGCCTGACAGACTCAGGTGGGTCTGAAAGTCAGCACACATGTGGTGCAAACATGCTGTCACTCAGAAAAGAAAGAGGATGACTCTGAAAGCTTACCACTGCTTCTGATGTGGACGGGTATTTCTGCAGTCCCGTTCTGGGGAAACTGTTCCTTGGACTCAGCAGGTGCAGCTTTAACTTGCCAAAGAGGATCTTCAACAAAGCAATATACACATGGTGAGGGAATCTCACAAACATTACTATAGCAGAGTTCACACCACCAGCCAGGGAAGACACACCCAAACAGACGTTACAACGCACTTAAATTCTCATTTAGTACTCTTCTTTGATTTAAGGGCTTTGAAGTAATAAATCTCAATGTGTTCATTACTTGTGAGAGAACATAAAAACTTTTATACTTTTCAGATAGTTGACATACAATTTTTATAATTTCAAAATAAATCTCCCTTAACTCCTGAATAGAAATACATTTATGAAAGAACCAGAATTCAGCTTTACCTCTCGAAGCTGATTATTGCTCATTATAAGAAACTGTTCTCCTGCAACAAAATGAGCTTCTTGTTCCAATTCCTTGAGACGAGCCTGAAAACATGATACACACAATTAATCTCATTCATAGCTTTCACAATTTAAAATTATTTAATTTGTTCATCAAACAATTCCCAACAGCAATATGGGCATGATGGCTTATGACTGTCATACCAGCCCTTTGGGAGACTGAGGCAGGAGGATCACTTGAGGCCAGGAGTTTGAGACCAGCCTGGGCAACATAGCACGACCCCATCTCTAAAAAAAAAAAAAAATTAGCCAAGCATGGTGGTGCATGCCTTCCTAGCTATCTGGGAGGCTGAGGTGGGAGGACTGTATGAGACTGAGAGTTCAAGGTTGCAGTGAGTTATAACTGTGCCATTGCACTCCAGCCTGTGTGACAGTGAGACCCTGTCTCAACACACACACACTTCACAAAGAAGGCTCTTCATAGAGTAATAAATAAACTATCATTTATCAAAATAAGCATAAAAATACATATTTTGGCTGGGAGTGGTGGATCACACCTGTGATCCCAGCACTTTGGGAGGCCAAGGCATGTGGGTCTCTTGAGCCTAGGGCTTTGAGACCAGCTTGAGCAACATAGTAAGACCTCATCTCTACAAAAAAATAAAATGACAAATAAAAAATATATATTTTGCCTCATGGTGAAATACTTAGGCTCACAGAAGCCTCCTCCCCCAAAGGTAAGAAAATTCAAGGAAGTAAAACAACGGGAGGGTACGAATCAATTCTCCAGCAATGTTAGGGCTAGAAAAGTGACCCAGCATCACACAGAACAAGACAGAGGCAGAAGGTACAGGAAACAGGCTTGTATCCAGAATATATCACGCTACCCTATCCATCAGTAAGAAAAATATAAAAATGGGCATAAGACTGAGCAGATCCTTTACACAAGAAATTCTTAATAGCTAATGATGCTGTGAAAAGCTAATCAACCCCATTAGTGTGAAATGTGACATAAAAAATGACAGCACGCTGGTCCAGAGCTCTGGAGTAGAGTCAGGAAGCCATTCTAAGGATTACCTGCATGACCTGAAACCCTGAAAAACAAAAACAAAAAAACCCCCAGGAACTTGCACTGAACCTGTGAACTGGGCCAAACTGCAATGACCACATCCTGGAACACAGCCGGATCTCACCAGTGCGGCAACTCCTGAAGAGCAGCAACCAGTGAGCTCAACAGACTCACGTGCTAAGCCAATCGCCTCCACCAATGACACTTTCACAACAACTTCTGTATTCACCCTCAGCCTCGTTTTAAAAAGCTTTGCTCCCCTTCCTCTCTTCGGAACACAATTTGGCCTTTAGCTAAATGTGCCCCCTAAACTGCAACTCCTAAGGCCCAATAAATGCCTTGTCTTACTGGTTTTCAGTCTGGTTTTTCGCCTTTTCTTGGTTGACATTAAACGGTGTCAGAAGTAGGACACGAAGTTCTGCATTCTGGCACTGCCACGGATTTGCGCACTGCACTTGCAAGAACCTCTTCTGTCCCATCACCTCCCTGAAGGCCCTGGACCCTGGTGGAGAATTCTCTTATTTCCCTGAACACCCCACCTCAGTTGAGGTTCAGACCTTTACTGAGTGTCTGTCCTTTGCTGCTGGCTGTTGACAGAGGAATTTTCCCATTTTTAGTAAGGACTGATGGGGACTTCTGCTTCTGAGAGTATAGGTGCTGAGTCACTCCTTTTAGAATTTCTGATTTTCTGTACAAAAATTATGATCTTTTATCTTTTTTGAGCCAACATCACTGAAAGTGATTTGGAATTACAATGGCCAATCTGGGAATCTCTCATCTCCCAAAACTTGTTTTCCACCACAGACAATTAGAAGGGCTAACAGGAAAGATTAAACAGCCTGAGTGGGACATCCACTTTACTTTGCTATCTTGAGGCATCTAAAAGAGTCCAGAGATAACAATGCCAAATTAACTCAAAGACTCTGAACTAGAAAAAAAAAAAAAAACAAACAGAAACATCTCCTACTCCGACCCCTCCCGTCCAATGTCATGCTGTGTACTCTCTTGCTTACATGTTAAAAACTTACTCTAAACCTGGAAATTACCTCCTGGGCTTTCCATGAAGAGGTGGCTTATTGGATTGAGTTGCTACTGGAATAAGCATACCATTGGAAATTCTAATCATCAGTAGTCGAACAGTGGATCTTTAAATTAGAAAAACTCCCATAAAATATTTTAGATATCTCTCATTCTAAACAGTTGCTTTATTTGTACTTACAGGAGGATCAAATTTTTTAAGAAAGACACATAATAGGCTGGGTATGATGGGTCACACCTGTAATCCCATTTTAGGAGGCTGAGATGGGAGGATCACTTGAGCCCAGGTGTTCAAGACCAGTCTGGGCAACATACTTACCTTAAAAAATAAAAAAATAAAAATAAATAAAATTAGCCAGGAATGGTGGCATGGTACCTGTAATCCCAGCTACTAGGAAGGAGGATTGCTTGAGCTACTCGGAACTGAGGAAGGAGGATTGCTTGAGCCCAGGAGTCTGAGGCTGCAGTGAGCTGTAACAGCAGCAGTGCATGCCAGCCTGGTTGACAGAGCAAGACCCTGTCTCTAAAAACAAAAATTAGGCTGGGTGCGGTGGCTCACGCTGTAATCCCAGCACATTGGGAGGCTGAGGTGGGTGAATCTCCTGAGGTCAGGAGTTAGAGACCAGTGTGGCCAACATGGTGAAACCCTATCTCTACTAAAAATACAAAATTAGTCAGGCATGGTGGTGGGCACCTGTAATCCCAGCTACTTGGGAGGCTGAGGCAGGAGAATCACTTTCAACTCAGAGGCTGAGGTTGCAGTGAGCCAGGATCGTGCCACTGCACTTCAGTCTGGGCAACAGAGTAAGACTCTCTTAAAAATTTTTTTAAAAGGCCAGACGCAGTGGCTCACGCCTATAATCTCAGCACTTTGGGAGGCCACAGTGGGTGGACCAGGGCTAATACAAAATTAGCCAGGCATGGTCGTGGGCACCTGTAATCCCAGTTACTTGGGAGGCTGAGGCAGGAGAATCACTTTCAACTGGGAGTCAGAGGTTGCAGTGAGCCAAGATCACACTGCACTCCACCCTGGATGACAAGAGTGAAACTCCATCTCAAAAATAAAATAAAATAAATTCAAAATAAAAAAAAGACACATAATAGTGTCATGGCTAGCCTTAGAAATTCTCTTGATGAAATTAAACAACAAAAATCTGGCCTAAAATCCTTTGCATCTTCAAACTGCCTGCTTTGGATTCCCTGTGGAATTTACCAAAAAAAAAAAAAAAAAAAAAAAAAAAAAAGAAACTCTACTCTGTGGTCTAGTGGAGATGTAAGCCCTTTAATTCAGGAGAAGAAATACTAATTTAAAAACTGGTTTAATATGTGTTTGACTCTTGACTTGGGGGAGCCTTCTATTTTTCTCATGGTTCCCCAAGAGTCATGAGCAGGTTCAAGTCTAACATATAGACACCTCAACTGACTGTCCTCCGCACTCCAAGAAAACCTTTTTAAAGAATGTTCCCAACATTAACCTTTTGCTTCCATTTGAGAGCCTGTCCGCAATGCCATCTTCAGAAATAAGACACAACTGTTTAATTGAACTAATTCTCAGAAATGGGAGACTGGTTTAACAGGATCTTTTGCCCCCAGCTAAATCAATTTTTCTCTCCACATCCATCAACACAGCTGTTACTGTGTGAAACCTCTCTGGGAGTTTCAGACAAGGGAATGTTGAGGGGGCAGATGATCCCCCAATCATGGTGATTTGGCACGCTGAGTGCTTTTGAAAACCCAAAGGCTCCAGAAATAAGCCTCAGAATCAAGGTCCTTCTAACCTTGTCTTATTCTTTCTACTCAAAGAGCAAGGAGGGACTCTCTCTCTGTAATTTTCTTATCTGGCTAAGAAAGCTTCTTACAAAAGAAACACAATTGCATTCTATGTGGTCTCTGAAATCTCATTATCTATTTCAGAAAAGAAGACTGAGGAATGGCATTTAGACATGTTACTAAAATGTACGCCTCTTCAGCTATACAGCTAATCACCATACAATAATGCAGGCCTCCTTATTAAAATGGCTCTCTCATCACTCAAAGTTCACTAATCTCTGAACCCATATTGCACATTGACTTTCAACAACCCCCTGTGTGAGATAAGACATGCTAGAAACAGGCAGTTCCAGTTCTGGGGAGAACAGATAACAAATTTGTGACCGACCATCAAACAACCGATCAGTGATGCTTCCTCCTGTCAGATTTTGAGCAAAAGAGGGGAATGTGACATGTGACATGCAAAATGGTATCATTCTGGTCCAGGGCTCTAAAATGGAGTCAGGGGGTCATTCTAAGGACTACCTGCACAACCTGCAACGCTGAAAACAAAAATAAAAAAACAAGGACTTGCCTTGAACCTCTGAACTGGGCCAAACTACAATGACCACAACATCCTGGAACACAGCTGGATCTTGCCAGTGCGGCAACTCCTGAAGAGCTACAACCAGTGAGCTCAACGGACTCACGTGCTAAGTCAACCGCCTCCACCAATGACACTTTCACAACTCGTGTCATCACTTCCGCTTCCTTTGAAGCATCTCTGCTTCCCTCCTCTCTTCGGAGGAGCACATACTGGCCTCTCCTGAACTGCAGTTCCTAAGACCCCAATAAATGCCCTGTCCAACTGCTTTGCAGTCTGGTCTTTCACCTCTTCTTGGCTGACATTAGTAATCAGGAAAATAAAACAAAACTCATCATGAGATATCATTATAGTCTCACCAAAATGGCTACAATTTAAGTGTGATGCAGCCAGGGGAAGTGGGGATGTGCAAGAACAGGATCCTGTGTGCCTTCTCATGCGGGAAACCCTGGAGAGCCACTGGGCATCATTGAATAAAACTCAGCGACATCTTCCCTGGGTCCCAGCAGCATTAGTCACCTCATAACCCAGGGCATAGGGGACACATTCAGAGGTACAGCATTGGTTTGTAATGACTGCCACGTGGAAACCAGATGCTTACTGCCAGTGAGACAGAGACACCAAGGGCAGCACAGTCCCCAACAGAAAACTCCACAGCACAAGTGACACACAGAAATACAGGTGGAACTGAGATGCAGAAGGCTGAGTGAAAGACCACATGTAAACCACTGATTTACTTACAGTTCAAAAGCAAAGCTAAACTATGTTGTTTAGGCTTTGAAGTGGGAAAGCTAGAAAGAAAAGCAACAATGAAAAGGCTGCAGAACTCAGGGTTGCAGTTAGTTTGGCGGCGGGAAAGGGGTTCTGATAGGAAAAGCACCCAGGGCTCTGGAATCCTATGCTTTGAGCTAGGTGATAGTTATATTGGGGTTTCGTTTATTTTAAAGATGATCCTGCCATGTGGTTTATCTTTTTAAAAAATTCGTGCTGATGTATGAGGTACATGAGAAAATGTATGATGTGTACATAATGTGCAGTGGTCCGGTGAGGATACCCAGAGTGTCCCTCATTTGATACAATACCTTTCTGTTAAGTATGGTCATCCTACTCTGCTCCCGAACACCGAATTCCTTCCTTTTATTTTACTGTATGTTTGTTCCCTTTAACCTGTTTCTCTTCCTCTTTCCCTCCCCATCGCTCACCCTTCCCAGTCTCTATTTTTCCGCTCTCTACCTACATGTGTTTTCTTTATGAAAATTGAAGTAGAGCATTGTTATGTATTTTTTCATCCATCTTTACACATCTCTCTGTATTTTTATTTTTCAAGAAACCCAAGATTTCTTTCACCAAACTACAGGGAGCAATGTCCCTGTAAGAAAAACAACTTTTAAGAAGGATTATGAGGATATATTAAAGAACTCCCCAACACACATGCACTAGATGCAATGTTGTTTAGGTCTTTTCAATGCCTTGTTCTCCCCTGCAGGAGTCAGAAAGAGGAAGAAACACTGTCAACATCAAACAAGAAAGAGAAGAAAAGTAGAATCTACTCCCGACCTGCCACTGGGAACAACTCTTCCATGTAGGAAAGACATGACAAGTACAAACCGTCTGAAATAATAACTTACCCCAAGAAGTGAGGATGTCTTCTCCATCTCTTCTTTGTTCACCTGAATGGTGTGGCTTTCCATCACTGTGATTCAAAACCCAAACCAGATCATACTTGCATTAATGAATCCTTTTTCTAAACACCAAAATGTTTCAGTCCCTGATGAGGATGATAATGACTGCAACTGCCATTTACTCAGCACCTGCTGCATGCCAACCTCTCAACAGGATCTGTCAGGATCCCTGTGTCATACAGGCAAATGGGCGCATTGACAGAGCTGGCCTTTGAAGTGGGAGTGGGCATGGGGACCACACTGGCCAGGCTGGCCCTTCCCGTACTGTGAATGCTCCCTGGCTGATGTGGTGCACATCAGGACCTGCATCAAAGGCAAAGGCAGAAGACAGCCCTGCAGCAGTTCTTGCAGGAAGGTTCTCAAGGCGTAAGGATAGCAAGCCAGAAGGAGAGGCAACAATTAGCATATAAAACATCGAAAGAAGTCTGCTCCTCTTGGGCCAGACAGCACAGCAGGGATCCCTATTACCAAAATGTCAGAGCCTCTAGTCTTTCCACACCAAGAGGGAATGCAGTCCAACCTCTACAGAAAGGGAAAATAATAGGCTTGCTACCTCTCCAGGCCCCTGAGACACACTATCTACTCCTAAGTAGGTTACAGAGAAATAGTCATCACAAACAATGTGAAGAATCCTCTGGAAAAATGACTGTACTTCATCTTTATGGTAACTTACCTGCCAAAATTGGTATCAGAGGAAGCTCCAAAGTACAAAATAGTTGCCATAAACCATAATCCTGTTTAATAGGAATAAGTAACATCAATGTCAATATAAATATTATTGTATCTGCATTTTGTTGAAAGCCTTTTTTTTTGTGGCAGAGTCTTGCTCTATAGGCCAGGCTGGAGTGCAGTCATGTGAGCTCGGCTCACTGCAACCTCCACCTCCCCAGATCAAGCAGTTTTCTTGCCTCAGCCTCCTGAGTAGCTGGGAGTATAGGCACCCCGGCACAATGCCAGGCTAACTTCTTTTTTTTTGGTAGAGATGGAGTCTCACCATGTTGGCCAGGCTGCTCTTGAACTCCTGACCTCAAGTGATCTGCCCACCTCGGCCTCCCAAAGTGCTGGGATTGCAAGCGTGAGCCACTGCGCCTGACCGAAGAGCCTGCTTAGTTCTGTTAAGCTAGAATTAAGGCGACTCCTATCACGGGCATGTTTGGGCTCCTACAACCTCTACTCCTCTTGCTTGCTCTTCCTAATACACTCTTATTTCCTTTAAGTAGGCTATTTTATTACCAAGATCTGGTAGAGATATTTAGAAATACAGACAGGTTCAAGTCAAACATTAGAAGTGGAAAAAAAGAAATAAAAAGAAATATCTGAGAGGCCAAGCCCATCCTCAATTTTCTTTACTTTTTCTCATTTTTAAGACTGAGTTAGGCATTTGTAGACTTTCAGTCTTCCATTTTAATTTCAGAATAGGCTTACTGAATTCCCCAGCTTTGCCAGTAATTCTCATTGGTTTTTTACTGCCACTATGTGAATGTTAATTTGGGGAACAGTAAAATCTTTATTCCAGGCCACCTCCTGAGAGCATGGAATGTCTATGTATCTGAGTCCTCCTGTGCTCTTCATGAGTCTCATCATTTTTATTTTTCCTGCTGTTGTGAGAGAGTCCCAGGCTCCATTCTCTGACTCTTGCCCTCATGTTCCCTCCTGCCCCTGTAGACTCATTCTCTCCCCTGCCCCTGCCTATAAGGCAGGGCAGGCCCCTCCGGGCCGCATCACCTGGGCCACTCATCTGCTCTCAGATTGGGCGCCAGCAGGGCAATGAGGGCAGGAGGGAGGGAAACAGGCTGAGTTACTGCCTTTTCCTGGAGGATTCTCCTTCTGGCTGCTGCTGTTCACCCTCCCTCACCTCCAGACACCCCTCCATTCAGCTCTTCTTGGTTGTTCACTGAAGTGGCTGTCTGCTTGCCAGGAAGACTCTGGTTGAGTGAAGCTATGTCCATCCCACAATTAATCAAAATTAATGCTCAGCTTTCACATTAACTATGGCATTAGAAACATCCCACTTAAAAGAGAAGGCTTTAAAAAATATTTCAATTGTTTTCAACCTACAGAAATCATTTTTAAAACTTCAGGTCTTATCATTCTAGACGACCCTTTTCTGAGTGATGCACAGGTTAATTTGTTCTTAAAACTCAAGGTTTCATTTCCTTCATATTCAAACATACTGCATGCAGCACTGCTCCCTGGGAGAACAGGTGTGAATGAAAGGAGCTCCTGCAAGCCTCTGTCAGCCAGGAATTATAATAAAATGCCTTGCCTTCAGTTTAGAGCAAAGGTCCATCGTAAGTCTGTAGAGTATCTTCAGGTTCTCACGTACGTTCTGATTCTTTAAAAGAACAAAAGTGTTTTTAAAAATCAGATAAACTTGGTGGCAGTGCTCATCACAGCCTGGAACTGGCACAACTTGAACAACTTTTCCTAGTAAAGTCCCATGAGGCTTTCAGTGGCAGATGTCAAGTATGTGGTGATGTGTCACCCAATACCTCGACTGGACAAATCCCCATGTACATAGAAAGTGCTTCTACTGTGCAAGCGCAGGTTGTCCATAGGTGGACACTTCCTCCCAACCTAGGGTGTTTCCTTATTTTACAAATCGAGAAACAGAACCACACAGAAGCCTCGTACCTCAGATGCAAGGATTAAACGGTAGTAGGGAGAGGAGAATGCAGACCTGGCCTGTCTCGAGTCCGCAGCTCCATTCTATCAGCCTTACCACCCTGCACCTACACATAGCTGCTGCCACATTCCACTTACCCCTCCATTCTCAGCCCAGGAGACGCACACAGAGGCCCTGGGAGATGACAAACACGGGTCTGTGTTTGACTGACAAAGAGGGAGATGGGATGAGATGAGCCCCTCAATACAGAGTCTCATTCTCCTTCCCCTAACATGGAGCCCCAGGACCTCTTCTTCAACACCCCATCCTGTCAAACAACCCCCCCAACTCCAGCCCACTCAGACTCAGTTTTCTGCTAAAGGCTTGAGATTAGAGTGAACATCCCAGTGGACCAGTGGCTAGCCCTACACACCCTGGCACTGTTTTCCAGTCAACCTGGTTGTGGCTCTCCTGTGAATGTCAGGAGAACATCCTGTAGAAGAGCCCCTCCACGTCAAGTACTTGGCTGCTCTCTAAAGAGGTGGCAGAATTCTCCACCTCTTTGGCGAGCAGGGTGTTGATCAACCTGTGATCATGTAGATTAATGGCTGGACTTCCATTTCCCATCCTCATCCATGCACTGCATGGCTCAATTACACATGCCTGGCCAATGAGACATAAACAGAACTGCATCTGAGGCTGCCTCTTTTCTTCCTGGAGTGTGGATGAGTTGAACCCTGGCCTTAATTTGACCCTGAGCAAGGAACATGTACCTTTCTACACCTCGGTTTTCTCATCTGTAAACTGGGACCGATAATTCTGAGATGGATAACAACTTCTTCCTACGATCTCAGCTTCTGTTTGGAGAAGTATCCCTGCCTGACAGCATGGATTCTGGGTAGAAATACTAATCAAGATGCCCTGCCTCCCTGGCGGGGTGTAGACAATGTTACAAGAGAGGGAAAGAAAACCCTGTCCAAGTGCTGAAAGTATGACTTTTGGACAGAGAAAAAGTCATGGCTCAGTGCTGCCAACATGCCTACTGGTTCCAGCTCCCTGGGTCCCAGGGCCGCCTGGCTCCTGTTCTTCCCAAGGCCTGGTACTGCTTTTCCTCTGATTCTGTGAGTTACCCATATTCTTCTGACAAGTCTCTTTTTATATTAAGGGAGAGTGCATTTCCAAACCCCTACTGGTACAAATCTTCACATCATAGATGATCTGTGAGGATGAAGTGCATGAAGGAAATATCCCCACTCAGTGCCCAGTGCCTGGCGTGGGCTCACATCACCTCTTACCCCCAGTTCAGTGCCTGGCACATGGCACGGGCTCACATCATTTCTTATCCCCAGCTCAGTGACTGGCACATGGCACGAGCTCACATCACCTCTTACCCCCAGCTCAGTGCCAGGTGCTCAGCACAAGCTCACATCACGTCTTACCCCCAGCTCAGTGCCCAGCACTTGGCATGGGCTCACGTCACCTCTTACCCCCAGCTCAGTGCCTGGCACACGGCACAGGCTCACATCACCTCTTCCACCCAGCTGAGTGCCTGGCACATGGCACAGGCTCACGTCACCTCTTACCCCAGCTCACTGCCCGGCACATGGCACGGGCTCACAACACCTTTTACCCCCAGCTCAGCACCTAGTGCTCAGCACGGGCTCATATCACCTCTTATCCCCAGCTCAGTGCTCGGCGCTCAGCACCGGCTCACGTCACCTGTTACCCCCAGCTCAGCACCTGGCGCTGAGCATGGGCTCACATCATCTCTTACCCCCAGCTCAGTGCCCAGCACATGGCACAGGCTCACATCACCTTTTATCCCCAGCTCTGTGCCCAGCACATGGCACGGGCTCACATCACCTCTTACCCCCAGCTCAGTGCC